>JAUNZO010004619.1:0-102563 GCA_031894775.1 Chloris gayana | reverse complement strand
AAAAGGCAACAAGCCAGCGATCACGTATGCATGGAACAATGGATATCTCTCCCTATTCTATCCACCTACTCCTGGTGCCTATCTGCATGGACTCCACGACGTACGTACCCTTGGGAACAACTGTCACCAACAATGCCCAGCTCACGCATGCCATCCAGCGCCTTCTTCTCTCGCCGGGAACACGAGGTGCGAGCAGCGCCGCGCATACAGACGATTAACAAGCAACTAATGAACAAAGACCAACAGAAAATTAATTAACCACAGTGCCAACTGTTTGCCTTTTATTATTGATCACTGGTTTAGCTGCTTTTCTACTACTCGATCGATGTTTTCTGTTCCACCATTGTTCGGGGACACGACGGTTACGGTGTTTCTGATGAGCTCTTCTTCAACGACACGCCAAATTCGGCGTCACTCATCATCAGGCACAATGCTGACGATGCCGAACATGCCCAGGTCGCCGGTCGGAGGAGGTGGAAGAAGGGCCCGCACCGGGACCTGCGAGGAGGAGGAGGAGGAGGCGGTGGTGGCCAGCACGCCGCGGAGCACGGCGAGCACGTCCGGGGGCTCGTCCAGGTAGAACGCCGCCTTGCTCGGCGTCTGCCCGACGGTGCAGGAGAAGACCCGCGCGCCGGCAGGGAGCAGCTTCTTGTCCACCGCGCGGGCGAGGGCCTTGAACATGAGCTCGTCGTCCCCGAAGCACATGACGAAGTCGGGCGCGCCGCCGCGGGGCGCCATGCCGGAGATCAGGGCCTCCACCGCCGCGCCGTTGTTCACGCCCTTGATCACGCACACACATTCGATCAGTAGCTAGTAACCGACGAGTCAAATCAAAATAAATTAAAGGATCGCGTGATGTGGTGTTGTCAGTTTGCGAGCGGTACACGGTACCTGAGGTATCAGTTCCACGATGCGCCTGCGGCTGCCCCTCGTCACGCACACCGGCTCCTTGGCGAGGACGCTCTCCAGGTGGTCAAAGAGCTCTCTGGCCTGGCAGGGTCCCAGAACACGATCCGCGTTCTGGTAGTGCCACACCAGGCCGGATCCAGTGTCCTCGATGTAGGAGCCGTCGGTAGACTCGGTGTAGTGCCACATCAATGGCTCAGCGATCTCCTTCCATCCGAAGCCATATGCAATTTCGCACGCCTCCCATGGCTCATCCCTGCTCCACCTGATAAGTACGTACGTACAAAAGATCGATAAATGTTACACGGTTACTCCGTTACTGTGTTCATCGTTGACTAGCTAGTTCCCCTGGCGGTTCGTCGGCAGACATCAGCAGTAAGAAACGGGTCACAAGCTACCAGTGATGACGATCACAAACAAAAATCTAAGACACGAAACTGACTCTTATGGAAACAAAAGTTTTGCACGAGGCTCGCAGTAATACTGATCAGGAAATCTTAAGCATATCAACAAGCTACTAGATTAATCGTAAAACAAGATTCAATTAATCAATTGTTCCCAAAGATATATTGTTTGGCTATATATCTTTGACTGTTTATATAGTAACTGAGGCAGCAGCTGGCAGTGACGAAGAAATGAACGCGCTTGCTCTAGCTAGATGCTGATACTACAATAATGCAAGTTATTATCTTTTGAGATAATATGGAATCGATCTGATCTGTATATATCTAGCCTCTATCCGTGGGAAATGTAGCAATTCATGCTAATCTGCTCTCAATTTTCGAAAGCACAGGCGACGAAGAAAATAATAATAATAATGATGATATGGGAATTAACTGACCATATCTCTGGAACGTTGTGATCATATCACAATGCAAGTCATCTATCTACTGAGATGATATATATGGAACAACGGTTCCAGTAAACCTCTATATCGATCTATCCCCAGGGCCGGGAGCGAGATGATGTAACAATACCAAATAATTAATCTCAAATTTCTAAAACAGGTAGGTAGGAAAGGATTAATAAAATTTGAGTCCCGTATAGTACCTTGTGTAGTAGCCATGCTCGGCCGAGATGCCGAGCTTCTCGCATGGAGCGAAGGATCCGGCCAGCTGGTCTTTACCGCTGCCGCTGACGAGGAAGACGACGTTGTTGGGATCAGCACACAGCTGACTGAGAAGATGAGTTACCTCAGGTTTCGGCTTCCTATGGCCCTCATCCGCAGCATCGGGCAGCATGATCCCGTCGCATTCAATGAGGATGAGCCTGCGCCCGGCGGCGCGGTACGCCGGGACGGCGTGCTCCGGCAGCAGCTTCTTGAAGCCGACGCGGAAGGCGAGGGCGCGGTATCCCGTCCCGAAGCCGAGGCCGACGAAGACCCTGGTGGGCAGATCCTGGCACGCCAGCTGCAGATTCTCCTCGAACGCGCGCGCCCATGCCAGGACGTCGTGCGTGGCGAGGAAGCTGTAGTTCCTGCGGTGCCTGGACTGCTTGTCCTCCGTGCGCATGGTGAGCGCGAGGTGCATGGCATCCGCCACCAGGTCCTCACTGAACGGGTTGACCCGGATCGCACCGCCCAGCGACGGCAGGCACCCGAGGAACTCCGACAGGACCAGGACGCTGGTCCTGATGAGCGCCGCGCCGGCGCAGCCGACAAGGACGAGGGGCCCTCTTCGCGGCACACGGTGTAGAAGTAGGGGATCCGGTTGAGCCCGTCGCGCACCGCGCTGACCACGCAGCACTCGGCCACGGCGTAGTAGGCCGCCTTCTCCCACAAGGGGACCGGCCCGTCGATGACCACCACCGGCACGTACCCCTCCGTGCCGTAGCGCTCGTTGATGCGCGCACGCCTCTCCTCGATCTCGCGCCGGACGCCGTCCACGTCCGGGCCGCTGGTGCGGGCCGGGTTGTTGATCTGGACGAGCACCGCCTGCCCGTGCATATCCCGGCACGTCGCCAGCATCCTCTCCATGGCCTCCAGCTTCTTGGCCACGCCCTTGAGGCGATCCACGTCGTCCACGCCGATGATGAGCTTGCGCCCACGGTACGTCTCCGCGATCTCGCGCGCCCGGGCCGCCGCCTCCGGCGACCTCATCGCCTCGCGGAGCCGGGCCATGTCGAGGCCCACGGCGAGGACCTTCACCAGGACGGTGCGCCCGTGGTACTCCACGCCGGATCGGCCGCCGGAGACGCCCAGGATGCGGGAGCACGAGTTGAGGAAGTGCCCCGCGTAGTCGAAGGTGTGGAAGCCCACGAGGTCCGCGTTCAGGAGCGCCTGGAGGAGCTCCTCGCGGACGGGGATGCTGCGGAACGCGTCGGCGGAGGGGAACGGCGAGTGGAGGAAGAACCCCACGCCGGCGCGCGGGCACCGCCGCCGGAGGAACGTCGGGAGCAGCCACAGGTGGTAGTCGTGGATGATCACGCGGTCGCCGTCGTCCGGGGAGAGCAGCTCCATCACGCGCTCCGCGAACTGCATGTTCGCCGCCACGAAGGACCCGTACGCCGCCTCGTCGAACCGGGCGTCTGCTCTGCCTCCGGGAAGGCTGTAGTGGAGCTGCGGCCACAGGTACCGCTTGCAGAAGGTGTCGTAGAAGCTTCTGTGGCTCCCGCTGTCCAGGTGGACCGGGAGGCAGGAGAATTTCTCCATCAGGTAGGCGTCCAGCTCGTCGGAGGGGGCCACGGCGGAGGCGGCCGAGGCCGGCAGGGTGCCCACGAAGGTCACCGCCCCCGTGAGGCCGCGCGACAGCTGGAGCGACAGCGCATCGGGGTCCAGGGAGAAATCGAAGCCAAAGGGGGAATCTGGGTCCGGCACCGCCCGGAGGGGCAGCCGGTGGGACGCCACCACGCGCCGCGCCGCCGGTGGTGGTGGATTGCTGGCGCTTGTTGCCATACCCAGCGACAAATTCGAGCTTCCTTGCATGGAAGGAGTGAAGTGGCACCCTACTCTTCCTTCCTTCTTCGGTGGGCACACCAAAGAAGGCAAGAACTGGCTGTGTTGTGTGAGTGATTGATTCAGGAAGTGGTGGGGGGCAGGGCAGATATATAGCAGTGGGAAGGGCTGCTGGTGGGCCTACCTACCTCTGTGAATATGTACCTAGAGCCTCCAAATTAAAGAAATTGCAATGTAGGGCTCACAGGCTCTTCTTAACAGGTACAGTAATATATATATAACAAGGAAGTTTGAAGGGAGGAAAATGGTGGAAATCCTGCTGGAAATAGTGAATAACATGATGGAGAATGTGAGTTCATCATGTTCTAGTAGAGCACCATAGTCCTCTCGAGGCGGGCTTCTCGGTGAGATCCGACTGGCGGGCTTTTTGGCATGATCCGAACGCCGGGCGTTTCTACGTGATCCGGCTGGTGCTACAGCTATTGGTACAGCTGTGCTCTGCATACGTGTTGCGCGTTGCGCTTTAACGTATCCGGAGCAAGCTGTGTGCGGTTTGTCCGTACTCGGAAGCGGCGGTTCCGATTTGTATGTATTTGAAATGTTCTTGCGTGTAAATAGCTGACCAATGAGAATGATATGTAAGCATGGCTCAAATTCATTTCATATAGCCGTTGTACGTGGTATGAACGGTCGTGAACGACGTGTCTATCATCTACAAACAACCCGATACAATGCGTTTTGGCGTTACCGGAGGCAGTAGTATCCAATAATTGCCGCGTTTAGTGGCTGCAAATGCTGATGTAGACTTAGAAAGATCCTTAGAATTTATGGTTATTGTTTTTCCTACCAATTATGCCGTCATGTAGAATGTTCGGATGATCCTTGTACAATAATGCCAACATTTCTTTTTACCGTGTAACTTTTTTGTTTTGAATTCCTAGAAATAACCTCCACGACCTTGTTACATTGTACAAGAACTTTTGCACATAGTAGACCATTTTATTAAGGTCAAATTAGAACTTCAAAATATGAAAGTTTTGTGGACAAAAATGTAAAATACAACAAAGAGTGTTGTTGGCATTGAATGAAGAAGTTCCAGCTTTGAAACATATAGCCAATGGATATGTTTATTAATTATATTCATAAATTCACTTGCTACAACCACACCCACCCTCATAATAAATGTGGGGAGGGATTATGTGAAAAGACCAAATGCCCCCCCCCCCCCCCCCCCCCCAAAAAAAAAAATACTACATGAAAAAGGCTAGCTCTATATAGCCACAATCATAAATATGAATGAATGATTCACATCTTTGGCACTTGGATTGGCATTTTTTATCATGCATTAATTCCTACAGCATATTAATGAAAATTTTAGACTCATGAATTATTTCAGTATCCATATGTAATATATATTTCTTGCTTCGATAAGGATTCAAGGTTATACACACGTATATAGTTGCTGACACTAATGAGTAGCACATAGATAATAGAGACAGATGTGGCTAGGATTCAGGACCGTAAACATATTTGCAGTCAACATTAGAGGCTAGCAAATAGAGATTGCGGAGCCTGGTTGAACCTGGTTGAGCACCCTTTCCAGCTCTGTATTGTATCTCAGGAATACTACAGAAAGACAATGGCGTTTCAGAACCTTTTTTTCTGCCATTGCCGTGTGATATTGGTTTCTTTTAATTTGAGTGGAATTTGGAATTACTGGCATCCTACATGCAACATTTTGTTTAGCCTCCCATCAGAGGACCCATCTCAAGGGAAACGCTGGTGTGTGAAATAAGTTATCTCATGAGCAGAAACATTCAACACATAACAAGAATAAACAGGTAACCATATAACAGACCCGCAAAATAGTCGCAAGTTAATATCAAATATCGGAGTGAACACATAATCCTCACACCCATAAAAAGAGTATTGTCTTCCCAGTATCAAATATCTGACAGATAATTAACTTCAAAGGGTACAACGAAATATGGTAAACAAGGATAGCACAGGGAAAGGTTATAAACTATGGAAAGACCAGTGCTTCAAAACTAGTGAGACCTTGAGGTGAAAACCTGGCTGAAAATTATCTCTCGGTATTAGCCTTCTAAACTCTACCAACCCTGTTCAGGCTCACCATGCGCCCACCACCTTCACCACCTCTTGCCGAACCAGACTGATTGCGACCCTTTCCATCTTGGAACCGTGAGCCACCATAGCCCCCGCGGGAACCCTGGCCTCCCCTGTCCCTCTGATACCCACCACCCTGTCCAGAGCCCCCACCTCTGCCGCCGCCATACCCAAACCGGTTACCACCCTGTCGCCCTTGAGACGAAACAAAGTTCTCCTGCCACCTACCTAAGTTGGATGAGTCCTGACCATCACCCCTGCGCCTGGGCGGTACCCCCTCAAGAGTACCTCCAGTTTTGGCCTCATATGCCCTCTCATTGCTCTCCACAAGGACTGAGAGCTTATCTGCCATCTGGAAGAGTAATCCCTGGAGCCTGGTTTGATCAACACTGTGGAAAACAATGCACTTTGTTGGCTGGTCCCAGCTGGCATGAAGTTCTTCTTGCATCATCATCTTGCTAACAATGCTGTGAGCATGTGCCTCACTAAGGTCAAACATGGTAGTGAGCTGGTCAAGGCTCAAGGACTCATAGGAAGACGAGTAAGAGAATAGATAAGTTCTCAATGCTTCCTCCTTGACCTTAAGCTTCAGCATCTCAAGAACTTGCTCCTTGTTCCTCAAAAGCTTCCAGGTTTCAAGCGAACTTATTACACTGAAGGCCTTTTGATAGTCACCCTTGTTGAGAGCTCTTGTGGCAGCCATTACATGATCCCTCACATTCTCTGGAGGACCAACAAAAGTCTGCCTTTCACTCACTTCAAGAAGCCTGCGGAATGTTTTGCTCATAGGCCTGCGCTTATCATAAGTACTAGCAGCCATATTGGGGACCTCAATCAGCATTGCACAGATCAAGTGTGTTGCTTCCAACAGTTCAAGGTTTATATGCATATGGTAAGGCATCTGCCTTCTCCTCTCAAGTCTTTCCTGCAGGAATTAGAGTGGCTACATTATTAGCAAAGAAAATCACAAAAAACGAGCATGTCAATTCAAGTTATAAATTAAATGAACCACACTGAAGTCCAATTAGCCTGATGTCCTAGAAACTCAAATAAAACCTATTCAATAGCCTAGATCTGCGTGAATCAAATATGAAAGTATAGCAATCTGAGAAAAATAAGAAAATAATCATGGCAAGAATTTGTCTAGTTTACTGTGCATTTGTCTAGTTGATTTATCTACTTATACAGTGTGTATTTCCGTCGCCCACCTCGACAAGTGCGCATGGCTGTTGGTGTTGCCATTAAGTTAATTTGCATGGCTATTTGATTAGTTGAGTAATTACTTGCATAGAAACTGAAGCTGGCTTTTCTTGCCGAAACGAAACGTTGCTTGGATCAAGTTAAATGGGGAACAATGAGATTTAAAGCAGGACGGTTACTCCTTGGTCTTTGTACCCATATGTAATACGCACAGTAAACATGGACGGAGGGAGTAATTAATAACACTGTGATAAGATTAATAAACACATAAACAACTATAAGACAGGAAAGACGAAACATTCAACTAGAAGCTCAAAGTTGCAGCGATTAATTTCCACCTACGAATATTTTGTGTCTGACAGGGACCATGTAGTTTACCAAACAAGAATGCGGCATGTACACAACAGAGTGAGGTGCATGAGAGGAGAAGATTTACCTGTTCTGGAGTTTTTTCGTGGTATCGACTTTGTTGCACTCCTTGCGCAAGCAATTCTTTCACCCTCCCAGTAGAGTATAGCTCAGTCAAGCAACCATGAGCTTCAGTTACCAAACCAGCCTTGAAAGCACACAACCCCAGCTGGGCCATGACTCTATTGAATAAAATCTGTGATGATATGTCCATAAGCTGGACTCCATCTTGCAAATGACTCATTAAAAGCAGATCACGAGCCACCGAAAATTCATCGGAAATTGCATGGTGATATATGTCACAAAGCATTGCGCGGGCTTTGGTTCTTTCATCTCCATATTTGTAAATTAAGGACATCAATCCATCCATCAAAGCTCTGCCACTCTCTGGGAATGTAGGCTTTCTGGGAACAACCTCCGGAATCACAACAAATGGTGGTGGTCCACTGTTGTCATCCTCTGCTTGATGCTCATCACCATCCTCAGCATCACCATCCTCTCCACTGTCCTCAGCTTGCTCTGCCAGCTTTCTCATTGCATCATAAACTTCTTGAGGTTTGTAGTAGACTACTTCAACACGACGCAATGCAACCTTAGCAGCAGCTTTGAGGTTGCCAACTCTTTCCAGGTAATCTTGGACGTTCTGTGCAACCACCAAAAACAGTGGCTCATCCCTAAGCCTCAGAACATAATCTTTTGTATAAGGATCAGTGCACTGTAAAGTCTTAAAAAATTCAGAGTCCAATCTTTCCAGGAACGCAACCAGATCACCAGTAACATGGATTGTTCCATTGTAATCTGCACCTTTCTGAGTCTCCTTCTCGTCAGGTTCCACTGTGGTGTCCACCACAATGTTAGGATACTGTTGGAGTATATCGAGGACAAGTAGCATGTTAGCAACACACTTCTTCCACACCTTGATTGGCATATGACCAAGTAAGCTAGGGTTGACATCAAACTGTGCAGAAATCACATGAAAAAGGATTTCCAGCTTCTGAGCAGGTGTTTTTGCCACACGGGTCAAAAATGTTAGCTGCTCGACACGCTCAATCCTTCCAGTACCTTTCTTTCCCCTTGATGCCACAATCTCTTTAAGTTTTTTATCAACAATATCCCACGTGATTTCACTGGGGTCCTTCAGTAACTGCCTGTCCATCAGCTTATCTTTCTTTGGGATGATCCTCTCCCATCCCTCCTTTCCACCCTTTGGATCATCATCTGATTCCTCATCCGATTCCATGGCCATCTTTTCAGGATCCTCAATCTCTGCATCAGTGTCCTCATCCTCATCTTCATCATCATCCTTGTCATCAGCATCATCCTCTTCAAAGCTCTCAGGATGCTCTCTGCACTTCTGGATCTGGTCTTCATACTGCTTGTTGTTTTTCTTAAGCTTTTGTTTCATCGCATTGAGTGCCTTTGCATTGCTGCTGCTCATCTTCTTCTTGGCCTCCTTGTTCGCAAGTGCTTCAGCAAGGAAGTCCTCCAGTAGCACTAGAGCCTTGATATACATCCTTGGAACTTCAGTAGCCTCGTTGACACGAGTAACCTTCTCAAGATGCTTGTTAAGCTTCTCAAAGCTCTCTTGCAAGCTAACCCAGTCGTTAATCTTCATGGCATTGCGCATCTGATCAACAATAGATTTCATCTCCTCATTGCGTTTGTCTTTCAACGAGCGAACCACACGGTGACCAGAATCAGACTCATCACTGTCATCATCATCACTCCTCAGATAGCGGTTCTGGACTCCAGAGCGCCTATCATCATCACGAACTTTGTTATCATCACTATCACTACCCTGTTCTGACTCAATTTCTTCCTCCTCCTCCTCAGAGTCGCTGTCTCCCTGAAGACAAGAAGGATCAAACCGGTAAGTGTTATTTCTTATGATATTTTGCATCTATACAGTATAGATACAATGAATATTCTGCCATGTTGCGGTTAGAGAGAGAGAGAGAGAGAGGTACCTGTCCCCAGAAACGTGATGCCATGGCTAATGCTTGTTCCTTTACTTGTGGTGGGCTCAAGCTCTGCAAAATGGACAAAGTGGGTGAGAAATATAATCAAGAAAAAAAACAGAAGTTAGCATGTGGATTCTATCTCAACTGCAGGAAAAGTAAAAACAAAATCAGTACGAACAAAATTGACAGAAAATCTCAGAAGCATGAACATTTTCAAAAAGAACATAGTTTTCAGATGCATAGCTGTGAAAAATAACAGCCTACAAGCTGGTAGAATCAAATAGCTTACTGCAACAGATATGTTCACGAAAGCTGATTTAATTTGTGTGTGTGTGTGTGTGTGTGGAAGAGAGGGGATGTGTTCCCGAAAGAACGCACCATGACCACATGTGAATGAACATGACTAAACAAGGTGTTACATGTACTTTGTAGATATGAAGCCCTGGCCTAACTAGTCGTAAGCCCATACTATAAGCCTAAATGACAGGTTTGTGACAAGCCACAACACAGTACTTGACCTAACCACAGATTCGCGGCCAACAACAGAAATTTCGACGTAAGCAAGCCGGGACAGGGGCACGCCAAGCTCCCGAATCCCACCTGAATATAAGACACAACAAGGGAATCCAGGAGAAACCAACGAGCCACGCGAGGCCCGGGGCTGCAGGATCCAAATCCCGGCACAGAATTCAGCAACACATCTACGCGAGACGATATCGAAACTAGCACTAATACATACACGAAGAAGAGGGAACCTCGAACGGGCGCGGCGCGCTGGACCAACGGTCCGGCGGCGATTGATTCCTCTAACCAAATCGGCGGGTTCTGCCGCGAGAGAGGGGGAGGAGGAGGAGGTGAACTCACCTGGAGTTTGGGCGCGGCGGCGGCGGCGAGGTTCGCGTGGGACGGGACGGGAGGAGAGGGGACTGCGGTAGAAAACCCAGGGCGGATGGGCTTATGGGCTTTTTATGGATAACAGGTGCAGAGGCGGCGAGAAGTCCGGACCCGTACGTCGGCCGAACACCTTGAGAGTTTGGGCTGGGCTGTCGAGGAAGTTTGTATGGGCTAATTCTGTACCAGGCTGGGAGACGTATGCAGTCCATTAACAGCCTAGCAGGCCCCCAGCCTTCAGAGAAGGCCTCGTCGTCGTCCAACACGGCTGACTTCGGGTCGAGCTCGACCATGGTAAGGCCGACGCGGCGACGGCTGTGAACTACTTATGGTGGATGAGATACAACTATGTTCTCTAGGCTGAGCTCGATGCTGGAGTTGCATTCATGGGGTGCTGTTGTACTTCTCGCTGACAATGGAGAACCAGAACATCAACTGGTGGGGCACAGCCGGAGGGCACTGCCCACTGGCAAAATGCCCTACTGCTAAAGGTGTCGACTTGAGTGATGATGTTTGTCCTGTGTTATGTCCCATGACATAGTTGGAAGATTGGTTATGATCCATTTCAGTTATGTAAATTCCACATATTTTTTGTAATAATGGATCACGGTACAGCTTCTCCTTTGTTTAAATGTGACAAGTGGTAACATCTAGACGTTGGTGTAAACAACAATAATGTTCTTCAGTAGGAAGATGCAAAGGCACACTACTACCTGTATGTATGGGTTATTACCTCCAAAACCATGTATCTAAATCACAGATTTAAGTAAAAAAACACATCGATGCATTTAAACAGACACAATTATCCTTCTTTTTATTGCAAATTGCAGTACATGTTCTACAGTGTACACATAGAACCAAATCGACATGGAGTGGTACTAACAGTTTGCTAATCACTAGTACAACATATGCAGCCGAACCAGGCCATTCATCGGGGAAATGAAAGGAAGCCGAAAGAGATGCTGCGGTGATAGGCCTGCAGCTCGGAGACGCTTCGTTCCTTGCTAGGGTACGTGTCCGCGTTTGAGGACGCCGAGGGTGTGGCGCGCGGCGTCGACAAGGTCCCGGATGTTGTGGATCAACCACTCGTCGGTGTCGAAGAGGAAGATGGCGCGGCACTTCGCCTTCTTCGCCACTCGTGCCGCGTGTCCTAGCGGCAGCTCCGGCGAGTTCAGAGCCCGGAGGATCTGCCGATATAGCGAAAACACCACCTGACGATTTTGTGCTAGGTCCTCCACCGTCGCCCAGAAAAGTCCCCCTCCCCCGCCCTTAGCCATCCTTCTCTTGCCGCCTCCCCTACCTCGTCGGCACCGTACTAGTCTGCAACCTCCCGGATCCCACCTGAATATAACAAACAACAAGGGAATCTGGGAGAAACCAGCGAGCCACAAGGTCCGAGGCTGTAGGATCCAAATCTACCAGGCCGTCACAAAATTCAGCAACACATGTACGCGAGACGATACGGAAAGTAGCACTCTTACATACACGAAGAATGGTGGAACCTCCAACGGGCGCGACGCGCTGGACCACCGATCCGGCAGCGATTGATTCCTCTAACCAAATCGACGGGTTCCGCCACGACAGAGGGAGGAGGAGGAGAGCTCACATGAAGTTTGGGCGCGGCGACAGCGATGGCGAGGTTGCGGTAGAAAACCAAGGGCGGATGGGCGGCTTTTTTTGCGCTTATGGGCTTTTTAGGAAATAACGGGTGCAGAGGCGGCGAGGAGCCTGGACCCGTACGTCGGCTGAATAGCTTGAGCAGTTTGGGTCGATCCGTGGAGGAAGTTTGTATGGGCCATTGGCCGGGAGACGTATGCAGTCCGTTAACAGCTGAGCAGGCCCCCAGCCTTTACAGAAGGCCTCGTGGTCATGAGGTCATCCATCCTCCTCTCAAAAAAAAATGAGGTCATCCATCCACCATGGCTTCGGCTCGAGCTCGACTAGGGTAAGGCCGGTGCGGCGAACGGCAGTTGGGCAGAGGATAATTTTTCTACTTGTGCAAAAAGTCTCCGGCGATCCGAGAGCAGCACATACATTCGGGACCAGGCACACGCAGACAGACGCATGAGCTAGAAAGCGCGCATGCCTCATGCATGCTTCTTCGTACAACTTTACAACAAATCTCGATGGCAACAGCATCGTGGCGGTCCATTGAACGGCGTTGGTGCAGTGACCAGTACCAACGCACCAGTACGCGCGGTACTTGGGATGGTGGGGTGCGCGCACGTGCATTGGCTGCCCACCCGCGTCGGCCGGGCCGACGGCGACTCGCACATGCAGCGCCTCCTCCTCGCCGGAGGAGGTTACAGCCTCCCTCTCTCATGCCGGCGGTGACCCACCTCCACACCTTGTTCGTCTCTTGCAATCAGTAATCGGCACTGCTGGTGCTGGATCGGTCGGCACATGCGGTTGCTCATCCCCTGAAACGCTGAAAAGCCACGGGACTGGACGCCCGGCTGGGTCCTGACCCGACTCCGGAGGTTATGGCCTCTCGATCTCTTCTGCGAGATTCGATCTGCACGCGAATGGTCATGTCACTCGCACGCTACGCTACCAGGAGCTACCTGCCCAAATCGATCGCCACATATTTGCTAGCTGCTGGTCGAGGCATATATGCATACATACTCCACTGTTAAATCAACACAAAAGAGACCGCAGGGAAAATTGAGCATCAGATTGTATAATACTAGCTCACCTTCAATTTCTTCCTACTGGCTACTCACAACAGCAACTTTGGACATAAAGGCCGTAACAGTAACTGTTGGGTTGGAGGATCTCATGTCTGTTCGTCGCACAGTGTTTATCTGGTTAGCCCTGTACTTTGCAGTGCCGATTGGTCGCGAGAACTGGATTGGGAACCATCGCTAGTGAATCCAGAGCAGTGCCCGCGGAATAGGAGTGAGAGATAGTGGTCCCCAGTTAGACGAAAATACGTACTACCATTCCATCCAATGTAAGCTCGCACCACCTAAAAGGTTAATTTTCCTGCCACAGAAACAGAAGCGTTGTACAACTAAACTTACTCATCTCAATTAATCAGGCAAGAAATCGTGGCAAAATTAGTTGTCCACCAAACATGCCCTATAATAAATGTTAAATCACCACAACTCCACTTGCACACACTTCCTTTGGATTTTAGATTTGAGGAAGTGGTACCCATCGATCAACTGGAAAGATCGATTTGTATATATGAATATTTGGGGGACCCCAAGTTGGACTGGCCAAGTTTGGCTTAACTTCGATAAAATATATATAACTCATAATGTTCTTCATGTAAGACAAGGTTTCCGGTTATATATATAACATATACGTATAAAAATAACTGAAATGGTATCCGTAAGGCCAGAAAAATAATCGAAGCAACAGTTCACCAACTCACACGTTGCATGGATGACAGCATGAGTCTCCCCTCCCCTGTGTCGTGATACGAAACTCCGTAAATTATACAAATCGCATCGTGCCGGTATATGATACGATTTGAAAAGATTATCTCCATATTCCACTGCAAACTATGATCGGTATCTCCAAACTGGCACGTGTGGTGGCTGCACAGTCCACATAGCTCTGCAGCGTCAATGAAATGCGGAGGCGCATTTGCGCCTGTCCCAGTTTCTGCAAGCAGTAGTGCCTCAGTGCCAAGCCCATGTTCATCTCTAGCAAGTAGCAATGGTTAGCGTGGGGCTCACATGTGCTGTCCAAAAAAAAAGCTACTGCATACTATCCTTATTTTTCATTTTATATGTGGTTCAATCTAATAAGTTATAATCGCTTACGACCTTTTTTTATTGTTCGATTATTCTGTGTAAGAAATTGGATTTACTCGCACTTGTTAATAATAGGGGAGTTTGTTCCTTCACACTTGTAAGTAGAGCTCCTCGATTTGTCCAGGCCCGAGATAGCCTTGTCGTGTGTAGTAATGGGCAGTTGTTGGTCACACTGAAGTATTGCCATCCAGCTGCAGCTTCTTGCAGTTTACATGCCGCAAGTTGGCAACGATCACATGGGATTTTCTCCAATCATTGCAAATAATGCAATCCTTTAGGCCCATGATTGTCATTACGAGTAAAAGAAGATTTGTCTCAAGCTTGCCCCTGCAGGTGAGCAAGAACAGAGAACTCATTCCGTTGCTAATGAGCAAATTTCGCTCCGTCACCATCATATATCTCTGTAATTCTTTACTGTCTCGAAACAATTTAAAATTTGCCCTCCATTGATAGTATACAACTGAAAATTGCACTAATGAATTAACTTTTATCACCACTGAATCAGAGATAATTTGCTACAAAACCATGCATACTGTTTCATGATTTATCCATGCATGTCAGACAAGCTATACTACCCTTGTGACTTGTGAGCTGTGACTTGAGAGAGCTATACCTGCAGGCTGACAGCTCAGTCTATTGGTTACAACCTATGTCATCCCACATGCCAATGCAAGTGAAACTAAATATCCCTCAGCCCACACCTATATAAAGAGCCCCCTTGCCTTGTCATACAGCAAACATCATCTACACACATACACACCACAAGTTTGAAGTTTGTAACGAGTTAGCTTCTTCAGAGACATGAGAAGAAAAGCAGTGTTCACAATGGGGAAGAACAAAGGAGTGGCGTCGTTGATGAGCAGGAGGCCATTTAAGCACATGATGCGGAAGCGGCTCAGGCAGCTAAAGAAGATTGTCCCGGACACCCAGGGCACCGATGTGGACATTTTGCTCCGGCAGACGGCCGAGTACATCTGCATCCTGGAACTGAAGGTGGTTGTCTTGCGGAGGCTTTCGAACATCTGTGGCGTATGAGGGGCGACATGCATCACTTTTCATCCACTGCAATGCCCCCTGGTTAGAGGATCTGAACTCAAATGTTGCTGCAATTGTACATTTAGAGGGAGGAGAGAAGATTTTCTCACCTCCGTATCTCCTGTACCTCTTAACCGTCATGTATTTGTGGCTCCTATATGTGGGTACATATGGGATTTGGTTTGGCAGGAAGAAAACCAACCATTATCATTGTCACTGAAGTACCGTGCTCCCTGCAGTTTTATGTAATTTATGTTTTTTTTTTGCAGTTCAGCATTCTTTTAAAGTTCTCGTGGTTCAACTATAGCTCAAGTAATGAAAAAAAAATCAGATACACTGACTTCCTTCTATTTTATAATAACATCGAAAAAGGATTTTATTTCCTGTGAAGGTGACCATGGAGTTACTAATCCTCAAACAGAGAAAAGAAAAATACTTCAATCCTTAAGAACATACCTGAAAAGCCTCAAAACACACAAGAGAGTCCCTGTTAAGAACTTACTGAGATCTGGATATATGAAGGTAAAGCTTCTTACTGTACTGGTATTTCCTTGGATAACATTGCTTATATGCTGCTTACAAAAATTGTAAATAAAAAATGTTAAAATAAAGGTTGCCAAATTTGTTGTTGCAATTTACTGAAGCTCTGATTAATGACATCATGGATGATTGTATGTCTGACAAGGACAAGGACCATTTCTATAACTAGGGATTAAAACCTTTTCATTTTTAACTACAGATGCTAGAGTGGAATCGGAACATTATAATGATGTAATGATGACAGACGTTTCAAGACAGATCTTGTCTTCGTAGTTCGTACATTCTCACTATGAACTTCCAGGGTTAAGCATCCATCTGCCAAAATGTCTCAATTGTTTTCTATTTTCAGCAAGGAATTAACCCCTGTCTAGCCTTGATTCAATCCATTATCTTTGTCCACTTGCTACTCAGCTATTAAATTTTGAATCATACGGGTTATTGATGTGAACAAGGGTGCCCGATCTTCCGAAAGGTTCTGGTAAACAAGTGTCATTTGCATCCAAAGGAGTGATGTCCTCATCAGTTATGAAAACAAAAGGCAACATCACCACTTTGATAATAGTACACCAAGACAAGACATAGATACCTGATTGCAATACCTAATGATATCGAGAATGTCAGCATGTTACATACTGAGTCCATAGTTTCTAAGTGGATTTTCATCACGTCTCAAGTGGCACTGCTCAGAAATTGTAAAAATGCCCCTGATGAAAGTCTTTGTTATTAACAAACTTCTGTAACTCTCTAGCCATTTTGCAATATGCAATCATAATTCATAAATAACAAAAGTTGGATATGAAAAAAAATACTTACAGCAGTGAGGAGTAATGATACTGCATGGTAACAAAATGACCTAAAGAAGAGACTATGATTAGAAACAAGGAAAGCTGGCAAAGATAGGGATCAACAACTAGCTATTTTGTTTCCATTCCTACATGTTAGTATGCCAATAATTTTATTTCAACTAAACATATGAGACAGATCTGACATAAACCAGAGCCAGACCGTGTTTTACATTTACTATATTTCAACTAAGTAGCAACAATTTTACTGGCCTATTGCACATAAGTTATAATAATGGTTATACACAACAATGATTGTGCTATTTGAAATTTGCTAATCTTATCTGCTCTAATGATGTTTGTGTACTGTAAACAGAAAGGAGTACAAGACAATGAATTTTACCATAAAAAACTCTTGTTATTTCCTTACCTATGCATGTGTTGTGGTAGACACCTTTCTTTACCATATCGCTCCAGCATAGCATTCATATGCCAAGCATGGCTCAGGCATGCTTCCAGTCCAGGCATGCCCACATGCACACTAGAACAACCACATACAAAGCAAGTGGACTTTAGCAAAATAAAATTCTATGTTTGTCAAGGGAAGAAAAAACTAAGCCCAAATTTAAAACAATACTCTAAAGCTGCTAGCAGGCATAGTACAGTAAGGGTGTAGTTGTGTAAGATCACAACTGGCTTGAATCACCCGGTATTTAACATAGTGAACACTACTCAAGGCTAATACATTGCTTCAAACTGTGATTTGGTGCAAATTACTGTCAATCCTCATTTTTTTGGAGTACATGGGAATAAACATGCTTAGGCATAGCCATTCTGAATATTATGTGAATTAATTAATATAAATTCACTGTTGATCACAAAAAAATATAAATTCAATGTTATAGTCATAATAGTGTAGCATAAAATACAGCCATGCTGTGGATGTGATAATAGGACCTTTTAAATAAGCTCCAAATCCATCCACTGTATGCACATCACTCAATTGCCGGCACTGAAGGTTGTCATGTACAAAAGTGCACCAACCAGGACAATCATTTCAACACAATCATCCCATATTGGCCTTTTCATGTTCCATTTTATGAAATCATAAGGCACAACATATGGTCAAAGATCAATCAATCTCCTATCTATCAGAGTATCACAGAAACACCAAACCACGCAATTGCGAAAATATGCACCTAATCCAAGCACAATTCAGGAATAACCACCAAATTATTTCCTTCTTTGTAGGTCCCTTCATTTAGAGGAGAGAATCACGGTATTGCGGATACTACTATCAACCTATCTAATATTAGATCACATGTTTAAATAATCCAAATATCTGACCTTGCTCCTAATGTGTGTTGACTAATATTTCAGAAAACTGCCTTAAACTGAGGTACATCAAAACGTATATTGTTAAGGTCCCATTTACTTTAATGGTACACCCAGGGAGTTGTACGACTTTATCGCAAAATATGGAGTCCATCCATGTGTAAGTTGTGAGCATGTGTTTGTCTGCCTATACCACTATTTGAATGATCTATTCTATGCAAATGTCAGTTGAGGTGACAGATACGAACACAGCAGTTTCTTTAGTTAGAGTAAGCCAATCTCACAAAATCCTAATATTTAACATTAACATCAGGATTCTTGATTTTGTATTTGAGCCTCACCTTTTGTTATTTTTAAGGGTCATTAAAGAATTTGGTGGAAGTCATGTTAGTAAGTTTACCTAATTGAAAAGCAGCGTGAAAGCAACTCAAACTAAGGTAGTTTGCAGAACTTGTATATTTTGATTCAAGCGAAGTTGAAAATGCATATAATTTGTCATCTTATTTATTGGACATGTTACTATAAATTTGACCTTCAACCATAATTGTTGGGAGGTTCCTTTATATAAGGAGGCCACCACTGTCATTCCATCAGTAATTTATACGTTAAGGAAAAAAAAAGCGCATGCATGGCAGAGAGACATCAGTAATTTCAGTTAAGATAGGGAAAAAAACTAGCCTAACCAAAGACAGAGAGACATGGAAAGAAAACATTTCTGCAACTTATGCAACCTCGAGTTAAAAGGCAATCCTTTTGTTGCAGCAAAAGCATCTGTATTTGTGAAGTTAATAGCGTTTCTAAGAAAAAGGAAATCGATCGCTGATGAGAATTAAATAGCATATGGTATCAACTTAGAATTATCACTCAAGGATCTGAGGGAGATACTTCACAGAAAACTTTGTTGAGAACTGCCAAGTGCCACTTAATGATTTGCTAATTTCCATTGCATATCAGATGAACTGTGGCACCATCCTCATTAATCAAACATAGAGAACACAGCAGATGCCACTTGGGAATGCCCAATCAGTTGTTGGCAAAGCGTTTAAAGGGTACGAACCGACTGAATGCGCCCGTGGCGCGGAGAGGAAGCGCTGATAGTTCCATCAGTCCCTTGCGGGCCGGGATAAAGAGGCAAGTCCAGCCGGAATGAGGTCCCCCGGCGCCGTTAGGACCGTACAGAGGATGAATCAAGCTGCCGGGCTTGCTCGGCTCCGCGGCGGCGAATCGCCCCGGCGCGCGCACCTCCACTTTCAGGAGCTTTCCGGGGGAACCAGATAGGTAAGGAAGGATCTCGTCCATGATAGGAAGTGAGTGGGGCATGGATGGAATGGGGCGGCGCAATATCCCGGCGCAGTGGCCAGTGGACGCGGACGGCGGCGGCGGGCGGCAGGAAGAGTCGAGGGGAGAGGGCGTGGCGCCGGAATGCCAATTAGGGGGCGTTTTGTAAAAGTTAGGATTGCGATTATTATTCGCGATCCAAACTAAGGTTCTAAATGAATATATCTGAATCGTAATTAGTAGTTATGATCCAATTTAGCGATCATTTTAAATACTTTTGGTGCGATTTCCTGAGATGGGCCCGGATCTTGTTGCTGGACCTCAACCAGGCCACAAAGATGGTCCGATATAAACAAAAAGATGGCCCAAATTGAAGTATATTATCCTGCATTCATATTTTTTATAGACAAAAAGGAAAGAAGAAATAGATACCTACAAACAGATCCCAGGAAATGGAAAGATCAAAATGAAAGGCACACAATAGTATTGCATATTTTATAATAGAACCAATATTTCCACAAAATTATTTATCATTTGAATAATTCTTTTTTTTGTGGTGAACTAGCAGTTTATGTTGTAAAAATGTGGAGTAATTTTATTTTGCATCATAGCCATACTATGACTTCATTTTCTTTTCCGGTCCTCCATCACCCGTTCTAATTCGTGTTTTAATAATATAGAAAATAACTATTTTTACACCGTGAAAGAAAGGAAACATATTTCCATACGTAGAAGGTGTGGAACAAGGAGAAGTCCATATCTACACATATCATGGTTTCGTCCTTTGCTCTCATGTATGTAGTTTACAGTATACGTATATGAAAAAAAAAGAAAAGGAAAGCAAATTGAATGGCGTCATGAACCAACCCGCAACCACACACCCAATGGACTGAAAGACCGTGTAAGAAAGCTGGGCCGTGGCCCATTTTGGACCAGCCCGAGACCGATCGAGGCACTCCGAACATCCATCACGATCACGCTGGGCGGAGGCCGTGCCTGAGCGCCGCCTCCCAGACGACGTCGATGCGGTCGACGTCGATGGCGCCGACCTCGTGGTGCGTGTAGCCTTCGAGGAAGTGCACGACGCCGCCGGCGTGGCAGGCGTGCACGACGCCGCGGTCGAGCGAGTACTCGCAGGCGCCGAGGCCCTGCACGTCCTTGGGCAGGCGCATGGCGGCGAGCTTGCCGTAGGTGCAGTCCCGGCGGAAGCCGATGATGGGCGGGACCACGAACTGGTGGAAGTGCGTGCCGGGAGGGGCCCACCGCTGCTCGCGCGGGGACAGCCACTTGCCCACGATCCACGTCTTGCAGTGCTGCGCCGACCGGTACTTGGTCACCTGCACCAGGTACTGCTGGAACTCCGGCGGCGCCTCGCGCTGGATCTTCTGGAACCGCTCCGTCGACAGGGTCATCATCTGCGAATGAGGCATCGGTTAATGCCACTTTATTTTCCTAGTAAGAAATACCAGTCGAGAGTATTATTGTACCATGACCCGGATTTTCTTCTTGCAGAGGTAGAGCGCGATGGCCCTGCCGAGCTTGGACGTGGCGCCGGTGAGGAACACCTCGGTGGTGCCCTTGGGGATCTCGTTCAGGATCACGGCGGCGGTCAGGGTGTTGCCGTGGACGACGCGCACGCGGAGGTCCGGGAGCTTGTTCACGAACAGCGTGCCGCCACCGTTGAGCGCCTCATTCTGCCAGCCATGAATATATACACAAAGCGGTTTAATTACCAGCTTTGAAAATTTAGTATAATGTCGGTACCACGAATGCACAGACCTTGTTGAGCGCTGCGAGGCTGAGGACCTTGACGCCCATCTTGTCCGCCCTCAGAATGGCAAGCTCGATCTGCTTGTTGATGCCGTCCTTGGCGAACGGCAGGAAGTACTGCAGCAGCAAAAAGACACATTACTATTTTTATCTCACGAGACGAGACGAGACGAGACGTGGCCTGAATTAAGGACAAGGGGGAATATGAGGAACGAACCTGGAAGCCGTATCTTGGGACTGCCCAGATCTGGTGCAGGCGGCCGCGGAGGTTGTAGCAGCTGATGACGAAGGTCTTGGAGCAGACCCACATGGCGAGCATGACGAGGAAGGCGAAGGGCCACATGGGCAGCAGGAAGACCTGCACGCAGAAGGGCGTGGACGCGAAGGTCCGCAGCACGAAGGGCACGTGCAGCGACTGCATCACGTCCACCACGTGCGCCAGGAACACGAAGTCCGGCACCTCGTCCACCCCTGCGCCATCATCCAAGTCAGGCGCGCCGTCGACGTCGCCGCGGTTACTAGTAATAATTAGTTGGCGCGCGCGGGAAGCTTTTAAATTCGTGATGATCGTTACGAAGACGGGAGGACGCTTTGCGTCTTAACCAACTCCCGGGCCTTGACTGGCCGGCGGGAGGGTTGCTAGCCGTCGCGTCGCGGGACACCGGCCGGGTTCCAACGCCTGACCCGGGTGATTGCACGCGTCGCTGCCACGGCAGTTGGCTGGTTGCCGCCACTCGCCAAATATGCGTGCCCCAGCCCACAGGTGCGTGTGGGTGGTGGAGCCGCGCCATCATGGAACCCCGCCACGGCGGCGCGCCGGCTGCGTGAACCACTGGCCACCGGCGCACGAACTGGTTATTGACGACGGCGACGTACGCGTCGTCATTGAATGCGGGCGGATGGCGTATCCCATTCCCGGGCGGCAGGAGGGCGACGTTGACCGCCAAGAAAAGAACGCGCAACAGTGCGGGTGACGGCTACCACAAGCTTATCGACCGGTGGCAGGAAGCCGTCTTGTCCGGCCGCCAGCCTCCACCACCGCCCGCCCAAGAGGTCTCCGTGCGGTTACGTGTTCCGATCCGGTTGCTGACCTGGAAGCTTCTTCCCCGCGCGCGGGTGGACTTCCAAGGTCGTTCTTCCTCACTCTGCTGTCACTCGTCAGGTGGCAGCAGCACACTGCACACGTCGTGATCTTGCTTTAACTGGGTGTGGTTGCGCTTAGGAGCGAAGCCAGAAGATTAGCTCGTAGGGGTCGTAGGGGTCTTAGTCTTGATCGGCAGGTTCACAAAACTTGCTAAATAGTGATATATGGTGATTTTTTATTGGTTTTGCCGGAATTCGTCGGGGTCGACCGATCCCAATGATTGAACATAGATTCGCCCCTGTAATGCGCTGCCGCTACTCCTGTACTCCAAGGAAACGCGAACTTCGTGTCCCGCTTTTCATGGCGACGTTCCCGGCCACAGCAGCCGGAACGTCCCAGAACTAGCAACGCCCGCTTTATAGTGGAACAAAAATACTCTTCCGATGGCATGCATGCTTGTTTTGTGCAGTGTCTCATTTGAAATGGGAAGCTGATTGATGCTGTCTTTTCTTAGAGTTAGGTGCGTAACACCCTAGACTAGAGAGGTCTACATGTGGACCTGTGTGGCCGTGCCGCGTTGCGGTGGCGCGGCCCTATATTTATGCAGTCATATATCTTGGCTCATAATAATTGTAAGGTGACATGTCATGGACGTACTTGTAATAACAGTTAAGGAACCAGCTAGGGCCAAGATAGGATGGACCGTTACCTGCGCTGGTGTGCTTCTGCATCTCCCAGGACTGGTCGTCGAGCGTGCCACCCAGCAGGTCGAACAGCGGCATGAACAGGCAGAAGTTGGCCTCCCTCTTGGTGTGATGGATCGTGTGGTACCTGCAGTGCCCAACACAGAATCAGGAACCACTTGTCAACCTATCATTGAGCAACCTATCTAGTAGTACTAGTAGTAGCCAAGAAGAAATCAATCAACAAAACAGCCGTTGCCATAATACAAGTGATGGGCGGGGAGTAGTTGGCAAACCCGGCCGGCAACAAAGTACTACTACTAGCGAGCAAATCAGCTGGAGAGGCCGCCGCCCTGTGGACATACATATCCGGTGTGCAGGCAAGCGGCACATAAAACTGGGCTGGACTTCCCGATTTGCTGCGTACGACCCAACCGTGGAGCTCACAGAGCAATCCAGTTGCCATAAACGTGGGTTTCAGTTGCACGTACTGTCAGCGAGTAATGTGATAGATTTTTCTGGATTCACTCAGGTGATGGAGATGGAAATTTCCATTTCTTTTTTGTTGAAGGCTGGGAGAAAGAGAGAGAGAGAGAGAGGGAAGAAAAAACACGTACGTCGGGGTGTAGATAAGGTATCTGAGGACCGGCATCGCCTGGAAGAGCCTGGCGGGGAACACCTCGACGTTGCAGTGGCCCATGGCGCGGAGGAAGTCGAAGGCGAGCACGTAGGCGAAGGCCAGCGCGACGGAGCCGCACCCGGCCAGGCAGGCGCCCGCCAGCGGCGCGGCCATGAGCGCGCCCAGCACGGCCTGCTCCAGCGGCGTGGCGAACCCGGCCGTGAAGGGCTGCGGCACCCTGCTGGAGTGGTGCAGCGCGTGGTAGCAGGCGAAGAGGTGGCCGGCGTGGAACGCCCTGTGCGCGGCGTAGAAGAGCGGCTCGGTGACCGCGACGTGGAGCAGCGCGGCGACGGCGAGGCCCCGGGCGTCCCAGAGCGGGAGGTGGCGCAGCGCCGGGAACGCGTAGAACGCCGTGGCGGCCATCAGGATCTGCAGGATCAGGAAGTTGTCCCTGGGAAGAAAGGATCTGCAGGATCAGCAGCCTAGCACGTAGGTACGTGTGAAGTTGAAGGAGAAGAACAAGCAGGGTACCAGTCCCACTCCTTGTCGATCTGGTCGTAGTCGACGCCGTCCCGGATGATGCGGCGGCGGCGGTTGGCGAAGAGCATGTTGCTGAAGGAGCTCCAGAGCTGGTAGGTGAGCGCCCGGAGGCCGAAGAGCACCAGAAGCAGGAGGATCCACCGGTCGGGGCTCGCCGCCTCCCACGCCCGCGACGCCACCGCCTTGCCCACCAGCGGCCCGTACAAAATGTACTGCGCGGCAATGCAACAAAACGGTGAGCAAAGCAAACGTTGCACCCTTAGCTTGCCGTGCACGCACGCACGCACGGTAATCTACCTTGTAGAAGCCGAGGTTATCCCATGGCCAAGAAGCCAGGACCGCGGAACCCATGGCGGACAGAGGGCGCGCGCGCGTGGCAGTCCGGCCCCTTCCTGTCGATCAGCTCTTGTGTTCCGTGCAACCGGCACGGTGAGGATCAGGGACGGTGAAGGAAGCGATCGATCGAGGAATGAAGTGCGGTGCGTCCATGCGCGTGGCTTTATACATGTATGTAGTAGGAACCGGCCGGGTCGGCAAGCAAATGGGGGAGGGGTCCAATGGAATGGAGCTCCCCGGCCTACCAGACTGGAGTTAATACGTTCGCCGGGAAACCGATCGTTGAAACCGGGGATGGCGACGTGGCGCGGCACCCTGCCCATTCCGAGCCCAACGCCCCTTACACACTAGTAGTAGTTCGTTGGCGCGCCCGCAGGTGGTCAAGTCGAAAGGAACGGCCGACCGGCGGGCGGGTACTCGTCGACGTCGCCGACCTGCGCGGCGGGTAAAGTGAAAATCATCTCTCTACTACTAATCACGTGGTTGCCTGCGGCGGTACTCGTTCGCCGGCATTAATTCGGGCGGCACGAAGCCAATAGTAGAGGTGCCCGGGCAGGAGGAGCCCGTATCGGCATTGATGGGCAAGCTTTCTCCGCAGCCAATCGTAGTGCCCAGGCCAGCAGTTGCGGCTGCCCTTTTTTGTGCGTGCACCGCGTGCCGCCAGGTCGTTCCCCGGAGATATTCATTGGTCGCGTTTGGTCCACCGGACGGTGGTAGGTTCAGCTTCAGCAGTTCACCGGGATGGTAGAGGACGTCTTTTTTTGCAAAATAAAGCAGGATGAGTCGGATTGGGCTGTGTTGATCGGTCGGTCCATCGATCCGTAAAGGACAGGAAAAGCTCTCTGCGACGATGATACGCCGCGCCTCCACTACGGGTGCATCTCGTGTGCCCGTCCTTGCTTCTTCACGGGAACTCCTCTCAACTTGAAGTTGATCTTCTGTCTGCCTACGCCTTTTCACTCCTGAGCCGTCCATATCCACGAACTCCCCCGCGCCTCGTCCCGTCGAAAAAAAAATACCTCGGCGCACCGTACCGGTCGCCATTGCAGGACTGTTGCGCACTTACCCTCATTCCGGCCGTTACTCTCCTGTTATTACTTCAGTCTTGAGGAGGTGTCACCGTCGTCAAAGCCCAAAAGCTAGCAGTACCGAAACGTGCGGATTATTATTCCACACTTAATTCGACAAGAAGGCAAGCCACACGTCACGGCAACGACGACCTAGCTAGAGAGACTGTACCAGATACACACGGAGACCGCCGACGACGATGATCGATCGTCCACTGAACTGTCTGTCGTCGCCCCTTCACACCCGCCGCGTAGGGTATGCAACAGTGGACAGCCAACTCCCCCTGTTCATCGCTGATACCGATTTCTGTTGCGATATTGATTTGGTTGTTGCCACGATCCATTTCAATCCACAAACAAATTAAAGATGTTTCTAGAGAGAAAAATAATAATTATGCCCCTTTAGATTGTAGAGAAACAACAACAAGTGCGGGCAGAGGACGCAACACGTCGACGGACCTCACGAGCCTGCATCTCGTCCTCATAATTAGAGAAACCACAACCGCGACAGGTTCCCATCGGCAATTAACCAACCCGCGCGGTCTGAAAACAGCAAAGAACCACCCTCCATAATATACCTGATCGCTACTCCTACTCGTGCTCCATCTAGCGGGATTGTTCGCGTGGCTACCAGTACTACCTAATAGAAAAAGAAACACATCGCGTTTATTGTGGCAGATCGCTCTAGTGTTGTACAGGTGCAGCTGATCGTGAGCGCTACGTGCAACCGGCTCCGCTGTTCGATCTCCGTGCCTTTCAGCCTCTAATGCCGGCCCGTCCACTTGACCGCCGCCCATGGGACGTGTGTCGTCCTCGTTCGTCTCTTGGCCAGGGCGTCGCTCGCCGGCGGGCTAGCATCTGGCATCTGCACTGCAGGTTCCCAGTGACCTTCGATTGATTGAACAGGGCTGATAGTGACTGACGTCGGTCGCGTGGCGGAATGGCCGTGAGCCCGTGAATCTGGCTCCCTTGATATTGCGGCCTGCTCGGACCCAACACGTAAATGGACGGAATTCTTAAATGGACTCCTGGGACAACTTGTGATGCGAAAAGGCCCGGTAGAGAATGTCCGTGAGGTCCAACCAATTAGAAACCCACGAGCACGGACACAGGCGACTGCCTGCTGCCCATTCCTAGCATGCGGCCCATGCGCGCGCACAGAACGGGACGACGAGGACGAGTGCCCCGTTTCCCGGCGGGGCCGATGATCCTGGCCGAACGCCTCCAAATGTTGATCTCCGGCGGCGGACGCAAGGAAACGATTCGAGGAGAGAGACTTAATTTGTGAGTAACCTCTCGCGACATTACCTACATATTTTTCCTAGCTTGATCTCTAATTAATTAAGCAATGGCGTCCAATTTTCCTGCCAAAACATCCTGATCGACCTGATCGACGAGAATTTCATGTGTCAAATGCTGGCCCCCAGTTTTTGTGGTCTCTTGTGTTGCGCTAGCGCTCTCAATTTACCACATGCCTCTTCTGCTTTTGCCTTTCATGATTGTCTAGGTACAATTGGAGAGGATTAGGGTTGGTCTGCCTGGGTTTCACCTTCGATTTCATGCTGCATCCATGGGAGAGAAACATATCCTAACAGCCGACAGTAATAGAGACATTATGCCCACACAGTTTGCCGGTCCGTACACCTAGAAAAGCACTTCTCAGTTTGACACTAGTAATTAACCAGAAACTGCAAAAATATCTTAGTTTGATATGGAAGTCAGTATCCTTGAGATATTTCTCGGTGGCGAGAGCACCTATGCAACCTTATTCTCTTAGAAAATACAAAGGATTTTCCGTCTATACATGCGCACACAACGTTCCTACAAAAAGGAACTAATTAACTGACCAATCCAGCTGGCAATGACGATGATCCCCGCAGGGGAAATAGCCTCATCCCCGCCCCGTTAAGAATCGTCTATGGCCCGTTCCCCGTCCAGTTAAGCAAACAGGGAAAAATCAAGAGGGAATTTCCTCCATGCCACTAAAAATTTAGCCTCTTCCTTATGTGCCATGAAAAAAATCCAAAGTTCCTTACATACCCTTCACTTATTTTTTTAGTGCTTTCTATGCCACTGCCATTGGTTCTCCCGTCTAGTAGCGTGAACCGACAAAAAAAGAAGACAGAAGTACTGTCGGTGTAGGGGGATCGGGGTCCCCTAACCGCGCGTGGGCTGCTTTCGGCCCACGAACGAGGACGAAGGCCGTAGGACGGGGAAGCCCACGAAGCCACGAAGTCCACGAGTCCCGCGAAAGCCGGAGGAGCGGGAGCGTCGGGGAGAACGAAGCTTCGCGGTAGTTTCCTCCGACGCCCCAACCACCCGGAGTTAATGCGGCACTCGAGTGCTCGTGGCGACGCCGCAGCCCGACAGGACGTGCGCGCGTCTTCCCCGTGCGCCGCGTCTCGGGAAGCCGCGCGGCGACGGTGCCGGGAGGGCTCTCGACCAATGGGGTGGAAGAGATTCGGAACACGAACCGAGGAGAAGAGACCGCAACGGATTTAGTCGGGATCGTGTCGGGGTATCTCAGGAAGGACCGGACCCCCACCGGGTGTCCGGATACCCCCGGTACTTGTACGGTGCTCTCCTCCTTACCCTATAAAAGGAGGGAGACTCCAGTGTAAGAAGAGGGACATCCGACAACACACACACACTAGCGGGACGTAGGGTATTACGCACTCGTGCGGCCCGAACCTGGATAACTCTCCGTGTTCTTACCCACTTGAATCATCTACGCTAACGCGCGAGCAAATCCGTTCTTCCCCGAGCCTATCCCAAGGGAGCCTTGACAGGCCCCCATTTGGAGGTGTACTCACACACCGACATTTGGCGTGCCGGGAAGGGGAGGAGCGTAGATTTCCCTTCGCGGCTGCGAAACCTCGCTTCGCGCCATGCGGAGATCCTCGGGCACGCCGCGGACGGAGGATAGCGTCTCCGACCAGGCGTCCACAGGGCGCCGTCGCCGCGACCGTCATCGCGCGGGCCGCTCCGCCCACGACAATCGTCCGGCGCCTCGGCGGCCGAACATGCAGCGAGAGGACCAGCGCGGCGCCGACCGCCACGCCCAAGCCGTCACGCCGCATGCGTCCGAGCGTGCCAGCGCGCGTCGCCTCTTCCAGGAAGAAGGGGGACGACCCCCGACCGCCGTGAAGACCATGCTCAACAACCCGCCGGCGGGACCGGCGGGGGAGAGCAAGCAAGGGAGTGGCTCACCGGAGTAGGCAAGCTCCTGGATACGGCGCGAGCCAAGCGCCGAGCGGGACCGTCACGCCGGCCGCAGCAGCCACCGACCGACAACAACCGCCGCGCCAACCGCGCCAAGGACGCGCGCCCGCCGGCGGCTTCGCTCTCCGTCCGCTCCCCGCGAGCGCGGGGCACCGCGACCTGCGCAACGACCTCAACGGACGCCGCCGCGAGGGGAGGACGCACGCGTCGGCATCGAGTGCTCGCGCGAGCGGGGACGCGAGCGTGAGCGCACCTCCGCCCATAACCTCGACGGCCCGGAAGCGGAGACGTCCCCGAACGCCACCCCAAGCGCAAGAGAAAGGAGCTCGACCCCTCGTTCCTCGGGGCTGCGCGGCCCTCTCAAAGCGCCCGCGCGACGTCACGTGGCCCGGCAAGTTCCGCCCGGACCTTCCGGAAAGGTACGATGGCACTGCTCCCCCGACGAGTTCCTACAGATCTACTCCACCGCCGTCAAAGCCGCCGGTGGCTCGGAGGACATCATGGCCAACTACTTCCACCTGGCCCTCAAGGACTCGGCTCGGTCATGGTTCATGAACCCGGCGCCGGAGTCTATCGGCTCTGGAAGAGCCCGTGCCGGGAGTTCATGGCCAACTTCCAAGGAACGGCGAAGCGTCCGGAAGCCGGATCGACCTGGACCGCGTCGTCCGTAAGCCGGGCGAGACGCTGCGAGCGTTCATGCAGCGCTTCGGTCAAGTCCGCAACACCATCCCGCGCATCGACCCTCCCGGGTGCTCTTCGCCTTCGCCACGGCGTCCGAGACAAGGACATCCCGGGCGAGCCGGGCGTACACCGGCCGGAGACGGTCACGGACCTCTTCCGGCTTGGCCGATAGATGCGCCCGCCGCCAGAAGCCCAAGCGTGGCACGACCCGCCGGCGAAGTCCAACCCGGGTACCTCCTCTGCCAAGTCCGGGGGCACCCTCTCCAAGAAGCAGAAGAAGAACCTCGCGCGCAAGCGTAAGGCGGAAGAAGTGGCCGCGGCTGGAGGCCCCTCCCCCGGGGGCGCGACGCCCACCTCCCGCGGGTACCGGCAAGTCGCCGGCTAAATCCCCGGGGACCTTCGCGTGCTACTTCCACCGCACCAACGACCACGACCAGTCGGAGTGCCGCTACATCCGAGGCGAGCATCAAGCGGCGCGATGAGCGGCGGGCGGCCGAGAAGGCCGAGAAAGAGAAGGAGGAGGAGAAAGAGGAAGTCGAGGCGTACCAAAGCGCGGACGACTCCATCGCCGTGATCGGCGGGGGCTCCTCGAGCTTCGCGTCCAAAGGCGAGGCCAAGCGTTTCCGCCGCGAGGTCCTCGCAATCACCGAGGGCAAGGCCGCGGCTCCCCAGCTGAAATGGGCGGACGTTCCCATCACCTTCGACAAGAGCGACATGGTGGGCCCGGACAACACCAAGGGGAAGATCCACCTGGTTGTGTCGCCCACCATCCGCAACAAGAAGGTGGGACGCACCCTCATCGACGGAGGCGCGAGCCTCAACCTCATCACCCCGAAAGTCTACGACTCTCGCAGTGGGCGCGGGCCGAGCTGCAGCCCTCGCGCCCTTTCGTCGGCGTGCTCCCGGGTAGCTCCCGCCCCTTGGGTAGGATCGAGCTCCCGGTCACCTTCGGCACCCGGGACAATTTCCGCACGGAGAAGCTCCTCTTCGACGTCGCGGACATTGGCCTCCCCTATAACGCCATCATTGGGAGGCCCGGCATCAACCAGTTCATGGCTATCCCGCATCACGCATTCCTCACGCCGAAGATGCCGGGCCCGAAGGGTGTCATCGTGGAGAGGGCGGATGCTCGTCAAGGCGATGGCTTGCCTCGAGGACATCTTGGCGGCCGAAATGGCAGCGAGAGGAGGACACCGGCATGAAGAGAGCGCGCGATACCCCGGAGAAGCCCGCTGCGCAATCCGGCCCCAAGCGGGCAAAGCTTTCGGCTCCTGGAGAGGTGTCTACCAAGAAGATCTCGCTCGGGGGCTCGGAGGACAAGACCACCATCATCGGTGGTGACCTCGACCCGAAATAGGAACTCGCGCTCATCACCTTCCTCCAAGCAAACAGCGACATCTTTGCCTGGCATCCTTCGGACATGCCGGGCATACCCGAGAGGGTGATTGAGCACCAACTCAAGGTCGACCCCGCTGCTGCTTGTCTCCAACCGGCGACGAGCTGCGCTACGCGGTCCGGCTACACTTCCGGTGCACCAACAACATGGCGGAATACGAAGCCCTCCCGGCGGGGTTGCGGATCGCGGCCGACCTCGGGGTCACGCGCCTCCTCGCCAAGGGAGACTCGCAACTTGTCGTCAACCGGGTATCCAAGGAGTACCGGTGCAACGACCCGCGGATGGCTGCATACCTTGCGGCGGTCGGGCGGACGGAAAAGAAGTTCAACGGCCTCGAGGTGCTTCACGTGCCCGGGGCGACAATCACATTGCCGACGAGCTATCCCGGGTGGCCTCCACTCGAGCTCCGATCCCACCGGGACGTTCATGGAGATCTTGACATCCCCTTCGGCCTCGACGCCGACCGAGCTCCGGACAGACAACGACAAAGCGCAGGCGCACCCGCGGGATCTGCAGCACACGCGAGAATAGCGAAGAAGCGCTTGCCAACGAGCCGCGGGACGCCTGCTCGGATGGACAACATCCTCGGGTACTGCGTGACGACATCCTTCCGGAAGACGACACGGACGCGGAACGCCTAGCCCGCCAAGCCAAGCGATACGCCATTGTCGATGGCGAGGCTGTACAAGAGCGAGTACCAATGGCGTTCTGCGAAGTGCGTAAAGACGGAAGAAGGCAACGACATACTCGTTGAGATCCACGAGGGCGAGTGCGGCAGCCACCACGCTCCCCGCACGCCGGTCGGGAAAGCCTTTCGGCGGGGTTACTATCGGCCGACGGCCCTCCGAGGACGCCACCGGGCTGGTGCAACAATGCAAGGCATGCCGGTTTCACGCCAGCGGACGCACCTGCCCGCTCAAGCCCTTCAAACAATTCCCTTATCCTGGCCGTTCGCGGTTTGGGGTGCTGGACATTGTAGGGCCATTTCCGACTGCCCGGGTGGGTACGGGTGGCTACATGTGGCCATCGACAAGTTCACGAAGTGGGTAGAAGCGGAGGCGGTGACAAAGATAGACCAAAACTCGGCGGTCAAATTCATGAAGAACGTCATTGCAAGATTCGAGGTGCCGCGGCGGATTATCACGGACAACGGGACCCGGTTCACGAGCCACGCGTTCGCAGCATACTGCGACTCCCTCGGCACCCGGATCTGCTTTGCCTCAAGAGCCCACCCACAAAGCAACGGCCAAGTCGAACGCGCCAACGGAGAAATCCTCAAGGGTTTGAAAACAAGATCATTTGACCCGTTGAAGAAGAAAGGCTCCAAGTGGGTAAGCGAGATCCAATCCGTGCTCTGGTCCCTGCGCACCACGGCGAGTCGAGCCACGGGCGAAACGCCTTTTTCCTCGTGTACGGTGTGGAGGCGGTGCTACCCACGGAGATCCGGTTCAATAGCCCCCGAGTCGCCGCATTCGACGAAGCCGACCAAAGCACCCGGCGGCACGACGACATTGACCTCCTCGAGGAGGCAAGACGGCGAGTACTACTGCGAGCGCGAGGTACCTCCGGGGCTTGCGCCGCTACCACCGGCGGCGCGTGCGCCCTCGGGAGTTGCAAACGGGAGACCTTGTCCTCCGACGGGCTCGGACGCGTGAAGGCAAGGATAAGCTAACTCCCATGTGGGAAGGGCCCTTCCTCGTCACTGCCGTCACCCGCCGGGATCCGTTCGTCCGGAGTCGGAGGACGGGTACCGGAACCAAGCGCTTGGAACATTGAGCACATAAAGAAATTCTACCCTTAGAATATTCCGTAGCCAATGGTACCGGGTAGTACCCGGAAGTCTCATCGCCACGGCCACGATCGCCACGGCACTTGTACTAACATGCTTTAAATGAACAACGAGCGCCCGGTCGCTTCTTTTCCTACTTCTCGCGAGGATCGCTGTCGTGCATGTTTAAGACCTTGCTTTCCTCCGACGGGCAAGGAAGGTCAATGACCTAGTCGGAAGCCGGAAGGCGTTTTGTCTAGTTGAGGCTCGGGCGCCGCGAATCGCGCTCTAAGCGCAACTACGAATTACCAAACGGCCTACGACTACGCGACGCACGCGGACAATCGCACGGAACGAAGGAACAACCGGTTTAAGCTTTTCATTAACACCGATAAGTTTGAACTTAAGCTTCTAACTTGCACAGGAGAACAGGTTCATTACAAACAAAAAAGGCACGAGCGCCGAGCAAGCAACGCGCAGGTGGAGGAAGCGGGCACTTAGCCCCGCTTGAAGCTTTCGGCAAAGGCACGGGCGACGGCGCGTGCCTGCGCCTTGGCCGCGGCGTGCTCACCCGCGGGGACGTCGCCGTTCACCACGGCTAGGAGCGGGAACCGGGCACCGAGCACCGGCGCGTTCGCCGACACCTCCTCCAGGGCCGCGGCTATGGTTTGCCGCCCCTCCTCCTCCAGGACCTCCGCCACCGGGTGTTCGGGCTGCCCAGGGAGTCAACCACCCCCGCATGACAAAGGCGTACCCAGCCGCGCCGCGGTCAAGGGGCTCGGGAAGACGAGGCGGACCCGCCTCGAATAGTGCCGACGAAACCGCCGGTGCACCTCGGCGGCGATCTCCGCCTGCGTCCGCGCCGCCGAGGCCGGCTCGTCGCCCGCTCGCTCGGCTCAACGCGCCGAAGCTCGGACTCCTCAGGCCGGGACCGCGCCTCCGCGAGCTGCCGCCGGAGGTCATCGCCATCGGCTGCGGTGGAAGAGCCGCGACCCGACTTCTTCAGTCGGGCCTCCAACCGCTCGACTCGCCGGCGGTACTCGTCCCGGCTCCTCTCCATCGCCTTAAGCTCGACGGCGAAGGCCTTCGGGCCCTCGCGAGAGTCTCCTCGCGGACGCGGTGCGCCAACCCGTCGGCGATGCCGCGGACTCGCTCCTCGGCCCGAGCGAGACGGCCCGCTCCCGCTCGCCCGGCGCGGCCTCCCGAAGGGCAAGCGCGCCGGCACGCTCCTTCGGCTCCTCCTCGCGAGCCGCCGCGGTCACCTCGCGACGGGTCACGGCCGCCTCGCGGAGGTCCATGTGGGCCTCCGCCTCCTCCAACCGCGCGTCGCGAGCCGCACGAGCACGCTCCCGCTCCAGGACGCCATGGAGGCGGTTCACGCTTCGGCCTCGCGGGCCTTCGCGTCACGCGGCTTCTCGGCGGCCCGATCGCCGATGCCGGCAGCTTGGTCCAGCTCATGCTCGGACTTCCTCCATGCGGCGCCGATATCGCTGCTCGGGCCGGCTTCACCGCCGTCTCCTGGGCCCGCCGTGCCTCCGCCACCTCCGCCTCGCGCTCGGCCGGCGCGGCCTCCCGGTCCTCCGGGGACGCATCCGCCTCCTCCACGGCCGCCTTCATGGCAAGAAGCGACCGGGTGGCCTCCCCGAGCACATCGCCAATCTTGTGGCGACCCATGCCGCCGGAGCGACCCGAAGGTGACCCGCTCCGGCCGCGTCCAGCGCGCCCACGGCCCCTACCGGCGGCAGCGGTCGACGAAGTGTCTCCGCCGACCACCGTTCCCGGCTCCGACCGAACACGCGGAGGGGAGTCATTCCCCTCCAGACACTATAGGGCTGGCGGCGCCGGCACCCGGCCGTGGAGTGGAAGACCGTGGTGGACGCTCGGCGGCGCCGATCGGGAAAGCACCCGGCACGTCCCCGGCCGGAGGAGGTGACACCCGGCCAAGGTCGGCTCCGGCGAGAGGCACCCGCGGCCTCCTCTCCGGCAGGGCGCCCGCAGCCTCCTCGCCGGCAGGGGCACCCGCGGCCTCCGCTTCGGTGACACCTGCAGCCACCTCCTCGGGAGTGCCCGCGGCCCCCTCTCCGGCGGCACTCGCGGCCACCTCCGCGGGACCGTCTCGCGACCTCTTCCTCGGGGGCACCAGCGGCCACCTCTTCGGGGCACCCGTTGCCCCTCCCGCGCCGTCCTCCGCCCCGGCCACCGGAGCCGCACCGGCCGCCTTGGGGTTCAAAGGGACCAGGTCCGGGTCCGGTTCAATCCGGACGATCCCGCAAACAAAGCAAATCGAACACATTTCGCAACCATCGGCCTACGGTGAGACGAAGTGCAGCACACCGGGCACGCAGCTTAAGTAAAAAGAGAGGAAAGCCTCCTACCCGTCGCGCGTCCACCCGGTCGCTTGCGCCGGTGCGGCTGCAGGGGACTTCTCTCGTGGAGCGGCCCCCGTCACCGGCGCCGGCGAGCCTGCCGGGCCCGCTTCCGTGGAAGGCAGGCGGGCCCGGAGGAGTCGGAGGAGGGGGCGACGGAGACCTTTTCCCTTGCCTTTGTCCCGCGTGCTCGGAGCGGGCCTCGCAGCGCCGGGGCTACCACCCGGAGCTTCGGAGGCACCCCCGGGGCGGCCGTCGCACCCGGGTCGGAGGAAGGCGTGACTCCGGGTACCCGGAGACCAGGAGTGGGAGCCGGGATCGTGTCAAGAAACCCGAGCGGCCCCGGTCGGGGCATGCTCGTCAAGGACGGCGCGCTAGTTCGCCGACCGATGAAGGGGCCCGGCACCTTCCGGGTACGCGAAGGAGGCGGGCCACTTCTTCCCGGTCGGCGTGGAGTAGGCGAACCGCTCGCGGCCTCGGGCAGGTCCGAGCCCGCCCCCGTGCGAGTGCGGCCGGCGAAGTTGAAGTCCCGGTACATCCACGACGGGACCGATCTCCGGCGAAGGGCGCGATGTTGCGCTCGAGGAAGTCGTGCACCACCCCGCGCGAAGTCGAGGCCGGCCGCGGCGAGCGCCGCGATCCGGTTGACCACCGGCATCATGCCCTCGGGAAGGCGGGGCACGGCGTCCTAGACGGCCAAATGTTGGGCCGGGACCGGCGGGACGCGGAGGCGACGGAGGTCCTTCTCGTACGGCACCACGAACCGAGGCCCTCTTCCACGCCTCCACCTTGCTGCTGGGCGAGTACTCTATGTACCCGCCGTCGGGCCGGGCGGTCGGCCGGACGCATCCGATCACCTCCGAGGCGTTGGTAAGCGTCATCTTGAAATAGCGTTGGAATATGGGGAAGCACGGCTGCACCCCCACAAATCCCTCGCATAGATGGGCGAACACGGCCGGCGCCGCGACCGCGTTCGGCGTGAGGTGCGCCGAGGCGGATCCCGTACGCCGGAGCACCTCCGGGAAGAAGTCGGAGAAAGCGGGGGAACGGCGCCGGCGACGACGAAGGATACGAAGTGGAGGATCTCCGGTCCTCCGGTCGACGGCGGCGAGGGCCCCCAACGCAAACGGCCCTATCGCCGTCCACCGGCGAGGAAGGGCGAAAGCCGCGACATGTCGACCCTAGCGTCGGGCAACCGCACCGTTGGCGGGGCATCCGCCGAAGGCGAACGCGCACGCGAACCGCTACGGCGGGGGAGGACCTTCCGCGGGCCATCTTGACGGCGAGCGACGACGGCGACGAAAGCGGCGGCGCGGATCGGCGGAGAAGAAGGCGAAGGGGAGCGCGGCAGCAAGAAAGAAGTTGAGAAGACGGAAGGCGAAGGGCGAAGTGGAAGACGTGCCGTGGGCAACCGGCCATCCCCCTACTTGAGCGCGGACGCCGGGCGGGCCCACCGCACGCGAACCGAAGCAACGCGACGCCTCGGGCGGTCGTGCCCCGGCAGCCCAAGCGGCTCCGTTCCTTTGAGAGCCACGCCCGGAGCAACCCAAGCGGCACCGGCACCGACGGGTGGCCCCAATCCCTGCTCCGACCCCGCGGGTCGGCGACCGGGGCCGGGGCTCCTGTCGATGTAGGGGGATCGGGGTCCCCCTAACCGCGCGTGGGCTGCTTTCGGCCCACGAACGAGGACGAAGGCCGCAGGGCGGGGAAGCCCACGAAGCCACGAAGTCCACGAGTCCCGCGAAAGCCGGAGGAGCGGGAGCGTCGGGGGAGAACGAAGCTTCGCGGTAGTTTCCTCCGACGCCCCAACCACCCGGAGTTAATGCGGCACTCGAGTGCTCGTGGCGACGCCGCAGCCCGACAGGACGTGCGCGCGTCTTCCCCGTGCGCCGCGTCTCGGGAAGCCGCGCGGCGACGGTGCCGGGAGGGCTCTCGACCAATGGGGTGGAAGAGATTCGGAACACGAACCGAGGAGAAGAGACCGCAACGGATTTAGTCGGGATCGTGTCGGGGTATCTCAGGAAGGACCGGACCCCACCGGGTGTCCGGATACCCCCGGTACTTGTACAGTGCTCTCCTCCTTACCCTATAAAAGGAGGGGAGACTCCGGTGTAAGAAGAGGGACATCCGACAACACACACACACACTAGCGGGACGTAGGGTATTACGCACTCGTGCGGCCCGAACCTGGATAACTCTCCGTGTTCTTACCCACTTGAATCATCTACGCTAACGCGCGAGCAAATCCGTTCTTCCCCGAGCCTATCCCAAGGGAGCCTTGACAGGCCCCCATTTGGAGGTGTACTCACACACCGACAAGTACCCTTCATCCTCTTCTGCTATGCAGCTCCGCCTCTTTCTTGCTATGCGCTCGCTCACCGAGACATCACCATCAAAAACCGAGCTCGCCATGACCAGACTCCCTCCCTTCCTCATGTGGACCTTCTCCAACTCTCAAACGATTGATCCCCCTTGCAAGTGTCCCTCGATTTCTTCTGTTTCGGTTCCTCTTATTTTCAGTCCCCGTTATGAATTCTTGGAATTCACATCACAAATCTGGTATGAGAAAAACTGACCTCATAATCTTCTACTCCCTCCGTCCCATTGAAAGTGTCGTTGTGGTATCCGTGTCGGTCAAACTTTTTAAACTTTGACTACATTTGTAGTAAATATTAGTAATATTTATATCTCTAAATAAATTGATTGAAAGTAGATTCAATTATCTATCTAATGATACTAATTATATTCAATAAATATTTATAATTTTTTATATATTTTTGGTCAAACCTAAAAGATTTGACTTATTGGGAAGCGAGAACGACACTTTCAATAGGACAGAGGTAGTAATACAATACCTCACAATTCCATTTTGATTTTAAGCTTATCAATTTGATCAGAAATTGCTCAACAGATGTGAGCTCACGGTTCTGCCTTGTAAGGAAAACGAACGCAACTGAAACTTACAGGGTGAGGTGTCCTCCTTGCGCATTGAAACTTATAGGGTGAGGTGTCCTCCTTGCGCATGGTGTAGATCCTACAACTAGATGCAGGATGAGGTACGTGGGCGTCATCAATACAGCCTGATCCTTCCTGTGCTCCCTTGTTGCCCGATTGGAGCTTGTGGTGGCGTCCGTTGACCTCGTGCTCTTCGCCAGGATCAGTGCTGCCATGGCCGTGATGCGTGCGGAGGCTTGTGAATCCCCAACCCAGCGCGTGGGCAACCTGGCGTCGTATGGTGTCCACGGTCGTGGGTGCAGTAACCGTTGCATCTCTATTCTCCATCGATTGATTGATCGATCCTTCCCTGCAGACCAGGACGTGAGTTCTTTGTTTTGGTTTTCCCTGCATTTTAGAGATCACGTGACATTGCTAAGATTAATTGCATGAGGACAATTTGATCGCTGATGTCAAACATCAAGTACTTGAGACAAGACGGAACAAGCTCCACACGAGAGGAATGGTCGAGGGAGGAAGCCCGCTTCAGAGCAGAAGAAGATGAGGGGTATTTTGCTTTTCTTTTCCTGGTCAGCTAACACTATATGAAAACTAACGGCAGTGGCATAGAAGGCACTAAAAATAATTAAAGGTCATATAGGGAACTTTCAATTTTTCTATGACATAGAAGGAAGAGGTTAAATTTTTAGTGGCATGAAGGGAATCTCTAAAAAATCAATCCCCATCCCTACCGGATCCCCGTTTCCCATCGGGTCCCCGCGGGGTGGCGGGTGAGGGCGCAGTGACGCATGCGAGGACACAGTGCGACGGCGACGGGCGGACACAACAGAGGCGGTGGCAGGTATGGTTGTGCACGTACCGCGAGCAGCGGCAGGCCCACCCCGCTAGCCCCGTGGGGAAAATTTGCCCCCAACCCCGCTCCATTCGGGGTTGCGCCCTGCGGGGGCCTATCCCCATGGGGAAATTGCGGGATCGGCTGGCCAATGGTGGTTATTACGAGGAAGCAAGTACTCAAATCAATTTTTTAGATAATGAAAAAAGGTCCAGTCTTGCCTTTTCAGATTACGGCCACCATCTAGTTACATCAATGCAACACCTCCGTCTACTTAATGATACATAAAACAAAGATAAACACCACAAAGTTTGATGAAAGAAAATCATTAAGTAATCCTACTAAACCTTCATCCGTGGTGGGTAAAAGCATGCATGTCACACAACTTGACACACATCCTTTCTTGCTTGACGCTTCTCTTCATGCAAGTGTAAACGAGCCCAAAACCAAAACTAAGAGGTTTCTATGAGATTATAGATTCAATATTCAGATTAAACCATAATTAATAATGAAGCTAGGGTGGACACATGCTCCTATGCCCATAAAAATCACTCTCTTAATTTTGTAAGGATTTTACCTCAAAAACTAATTTTATTCTTTTAAAAAGGGCTCCCTAATCATGTCATTGCAAAATTTTGCAAACATGTGAGTAGCACGTGAAGCAGTTAACCAGCTATGAGCGTGCATACAAAAACTTCCCTAGAATGTACTGTCACTAAATCCCATCTCTATAAATGAATTGCTGCCTATGTGTGCCATTTCGTTTGGGCAGCAGCGATGGAGGGGTACAAGCCGTGCACGGCCATGGTGGTAACGCAGTGCATTTACGCTACCATGGCGCTGTGTAAGAAAGCAGTGTTCAACCGGGGAATGAGCCCAATGGTCTTCGTCGTCTACAGGCAGGCCGTTGCCACCATCGTTCTCGTACCCATAGTCATCGTGGTCAACCGGTAAATCCTCATGATTCTTCCTATGTTTATCAGTTTGTGCTTTTTTTTGACATGTTCAGAGCTTGGTGATAAATATATTTGCTGACGCTTTCTACTAATTCTGGTTTTGATGCGCAGAAGGAAGATGAAGGAAATGATGTGTCCTGGACTAGTAGGCTTCTCGTTGATATTCGTGGCTTCGCTTGTTGGGTATGTTAAGATTCAGTTGAGATATCAATCGTAACTATGTCAAATAGATAGAGACTGTGTTGTAGTAACAAATTTGGCGTCAAGAACTGAAGCGCTACTTGTGCTTGATGTTTATCGATACATTGATCTGTTACAATAAGTATTTTTGCTCCGTGTCGACAGGGCAACAGGGAATCAGTTTATGTACAACCAAGGACTGAATCTGGGATCGTCTTCGATGGCAACGGCCATGACGAACTTGATACCCGGCATCACCTTCGTCATGGCAGCGTCAGTCGGGTGAGTAGAGTACCCATATTCAGTCGGGCATTGTTTTCTCCTTGACCTTCTGTTGCTGCATAAGTTCGATCAGAGTGTCGGGGACCAGCGGAAGCATATCCTACTATTTGTGTTTGCTCTGCGACCACAGAATAAAACACATGATCGTCCCCGCTGCCGCTGGGGTAGAACATCACTTCCTTTTTTGACATCGAGTCCTGGAAAATCATTAATAAGCCTGCATAAAGACAGATAAGCAGGCTGTCTAACTATTGTCACCTTCAGTACTGGCTTTCATTGTCGTTCAGTACTGCCATGAAAATGTTGAAATGATGACCACCCGTTCCCAGAAATTTTCTAATCTCGTATATTACTGGATTATTATCTTCAGTCAGATCTATGACGGGGTTTGTTACATGGCCAGTAACAGAGTGAAGTATAATATCGCAGCCGGATTAATATGTCAATTTCTTCTCGTCTGATGCAGGCTGGAGAAGGTGAATGTCAGGAAGCCGAGAAGCCTGGCCAAGATATTCGGCACCGTCATCTGCATCGGGGGAGCCATGACCTTGGCGTTCGTGAAGGGCCCCAAGCTGCTCGATGAAACGAACACCCTTCTCCACTCGTCCGCGAGCAGCAGATGGGTGATGGGCGCGCTCTTCCTCGTCGGCAGCAGCTCATGCTGGTCGCTCTGGCTCATCTTGCAGATGCTCATCTGCAGGTCTTACGTGGACCCCCTGACGCTGTCGGCGTGGGTGTGCCTCCTGGCCACGCTGCAGTCCGCGCTGCTCGCCTCCTTCCTCCTGCCGGGCACCGCAGCCTGGAGGATCCACTCGCTGTTTGAGCTCTCATGTTGCGTCTTCGCGGTACGGGTGTTCTCGTGGCTTCCGGCAACATCAATTCTCCTGCTTTGCCATGGCAGTTCATTGAACCAGTGATTTGTGCAGGGTGTGGCCGGGTCAGGCGTGACATTCTACCTGCAGTCGTGGTGCATCTCTGTGCGGGGCCCTCTCTACTCTGCCATGTTCAGCCCGCTCTGCGCCGTGATCACCACCGCGCTCGCCGCCGTTGTACTTGGCGAAGAGCTGCACGTCGGGAGGTTCGTTTCCCGAAACAACTCTCGCTCTTTCTTTTCGTGCAACTGTAAATTGATTTCGTGGAACGGCCAGTAAATGGATTTTGTGGGTTCAGCTTGCTGGGGGCGATCGGCGTCATTTCTGGGCTATATGTTGTGCTGTGGGGCAAAGCGGGAGACAGCAATGACGGGAGGGCGCCGGAGCATTGTCAGAATCCGGAGAGGACGGCGAAGCAACCCTCGGATTTGAAGCTCGACGTCGGCAGTGCCATTACCAAGCCCTTGCTAGGCAATGGAAGCTCCAGGCCGGAGTAGAGCGGACACTCTTTTTGTGAAGAAACCAGTCCAGAGCCCGTGTGTTTGAAACTCCAGATTACGGAGTCAGCAGTGGTTCAAAGAGTATTCGCATTTTTAGTTTGGTACTAGGGCCACATTTGCGATTGTCTTTCTTACATGCCAAATGACCTTTCTGGGGCCTAAGGATTGATTTGTCTTGCTCATGAGTTCGGCCCAACTGGAGAGATTGCTTCACTTTCCGACTCCGGCTTGCATCCGCTTGGCGCAGATGACCCAGTTGAAAAATGATCTATGCACTGAACAAAGTGCTCTACATGTGCCGCACCGGTCCTACAGTGACGCTAATTTAACCAGAGAAGAGGTCATGAAAAAGAGAGGGGCTAATTTTTAGACGATTGAGATTTTAATAATGTGATCTTCTTGTATGTTGCAATAAATACTATTGAAAGTCTTTTTTCTTTAAAAAATTCTTGCACACCATGTTGCAACTCCTCACGTCGCACTAGCCAATTTTATATGTTCCACCAAGTAGATTTTTATGTAGCAGTAGTTGTTTTTTGATGTTGCAGTGTCCTGAAAGAAAGTCAAATTTCAATCGACTGAAAGTATTAAATCCGTATAAAGGGTTGAGTATAATTAATCGAACAAGCATTAAGCTAAGACAAATCGTGTGAAGATTTTTAAAATCGTACCATGCTGCAGGGAGAACAAATTTTAGATTAGATCTAGCATTCACATGCTGCACATGCTCCAAAGTAGCTGATGGGCAAGCTCCCCGGTCTCCTCGTTTACTTTCTTTGTTAGTATTATTGTGTAGCGTGTTGTACCGGCCTTCCGGGCATTATAGATCAAGATTTTTTTTTATAACACATTATAGATCAAGTTGTTTGAAGTCCGTCCATATACTTAAATGAGGATCTCTCACGAGGTGTACTGGATGGACTATCATTGCTCTATTTCCTTTTTTCTGTTGTATTTTATTTATAAAAGTTCCAATATTTTTACGCACTCTCATACATACACGAATATATTCACTCCTATGAACACGGGCACATACACCTCCTATTCCTATGAGGGTCTCTGAAAGACAGAGCCGACTTGATCTTGAGATTCAAGTCACGACACGCTGTGGATAGAAACGAAGCCCTCCTACTGAAAGAATAATTAGCCAGAAATGTAACATCTGTGTCAAATCTAGGATTTGATAATACTAAATCATCCCTTATTGCTTCACAAATTTTGTCTTAGAAAATATTTCAACTGAAATATAATTTTTTAAAAAAGTGGAAATTGTTTCCAGCCTCCCGTGACTGCACGCAGCATGTGTTCTTATAGTAATAATTGAAGTCTTAGGTGGAATCTAGACGCGACTTTTGAAACGTTGGGGCGGTGGCCGAGAATATCCTCAAATATATTACTAAACAAGGAACTGAGAACATAAAAGGTTCATGCACGCTTACTGGATCCACCGAGCAAAGAAAAAGAGAATATATTGCGCATTACTACCGTTCGCCCACGATTCGATCCACAGCCTCAAGCTTCTCTTCCGCGCCCTTCCTCGACAGTCATGGCCGACGGCATACGCGCGGTGGTGGAGGGGTACAAACCTTTCGCAGCCATGGTGGCGTCGCAGTGCATCTTCGCGGCAGCGACCTTGTGGGTCAAAGCGGCGTTCGGGAGGGGCATGAACCCCATGCTCTTCGTCGTCTACAGGCAGGGGATCGCCACCCTTATCCTCCTCCCCGTCACCATTGTGGTCAATCGGTGAGACTAGAGATGCTTGCAATTCCGCTAGATATGCTATCTTCAGGCAGCGTTCTACAGTTTTTTTCTATAATTATTCTGTCTTTGATCATTCAGGACAAAGCTGAAGGATACGAGACTTGGATGGACTGGCTTCTTCACGGTGTTTGTGGCGGCTTTGGTTGGGTACGTACAAAATCATGTTCGTAGAGTAGCAACCAACACTCCCAGCCTTCTGTTTTTGATAATCGTCACTTGTGTGAGCACGGAACAGAGCAACAGCGTTTATGAACCTGTGCTACGAAGGGCTGCACTTTGGGTCTCCGTCCATGGCGACGGCCATGATGAACCTGACACCGGCCATCACCTTCCTCATGGCAGCAGCTGCTGGGTGAGTACTTAGAAGAAAAGAAAAATAAACGCTCGTGCTTTCCTGTTTCCTCTGTATGTATACGATCCGTCGAACGCACATTGAGCATGAGAGGGCTATGCTCGCTGGCTACTCACCTGTTCGTTTCCTGTCCTCTAAAATTTAACACTGTCACATCGAGGAGAATCTTATTATTTATGAATATTTCGATCAATTTAATGATAAAACCCTATTGACAGATTGGTGCTAATTTTTAAGATGAATCTAATGAGCTTAATTAATTTATGTTTTTGCTAAGTGATGTTACAGTAACCGTCTTCTAATCATGACTTAATTAACCTCATTACATTTGTCTCGTAAATTAGTCTAGGGGCCTGTAATTTATTTTATACTTAAACTTTATTTAGTACTTATAAATAGTAAGATTCTTTTTGATGTGACAGCTATAAAGTTTAGACCCCAGAAAACGAACACATCCTCAGTCACTCGATTGGATTGTTATGATGTAACCACGAACGTTCACTAAGCAGTCAGCACCTTTACAAATCCTTTGTTTTCTTATTCGTGTGCAAATTTGTCATGTGCAGTCGTTTTATCATGTACGGATACTACTAGACATATTATAGACACTACTGACAAAATATTATGAGTACTAGGTTCAATTTATTCTACTAAATGACAGTCTTATAGTCTTTATAGCAATTTTATTCATTTTCCCAAATCGCCACTAACTTTTAGTACTAATTTGTATCGAGTGTCGGGTACCTAGATTAGGGAACCCTAATCATGGTACTTAATAGCTGGCTAACAGCTCCGTCTTGTACGCATAAAGGATACGGAAGTGGGGCCCGAAACCTCCGCCTCGCCCGACCCCGAGTCGGGCGAGGTCCACGACTTCCGCCTCGCCCGACCCCGGGCGGGTGGTTCCATGAATCTCCGCCTCGCCCGACCCTGGGTCGGGCGGGCCCACGATCTCCGCCTCGCCCGACTCGGCGTCGGGTGGGACCGCAATCCCTGCCGCGTTTGCCTTTGCTTCGCGGAGAAGCGACCTCACCCACCGGATGGGGGAGGAGTTACGGCGGGCCGGTAGGCGCAATTGCAGCGCCCGGGAACTCGTCTCACCAACAGGACGTGATGTGACCGGCGCAGCACTCTCCTCGTCCCGTTCCGCAGCGCCGCACGCTAGCGCTAGCTTAGCCGCAGAGCAGCCGTGATCATTACCAAGCCCATGATGGCCTCGTGGACCGGACGGAGGCCAAGCGATTGACGAGACAATAGCCCGTAATCTGTCCCGGCTGACCAACGGTGTCCGCCCGGGCCCGTGAGGGCTACGAAAGCCGGGCCCGCGGCCTCCGCCTCGCCCGACTCCGGGTCGGGCAGGTGCACCACTTCCGCCTCGCCCGACTCGGGATTCGAGGCGGGCCCGGCGGTCCTCGCCTCTCCCGTCCGGGACTCGGGCGGGCTCGGCGGTCCCCGCCTCGCCCGACTCGGGGGCAAATGGCTTCCTCATGAAGCCTCACAGGTGAACAGGGATCGCCATAACTCCGCTCGGGAACTCACCAATCCACAGGGATCGGGTGAGATCGGCGCAGCTCCTCTTGTCTCATCTTCACGCGTCGCCCGACACCCCCGGCTCGACGACAAGACGGAGGCGCCAACACCATCTCTCGCCGGAGCCATGATGAACGGGAGTGACGGATGGAGACCGCCATGCGACAGGACGGCTGCCACGATGACGAGCGTGGCATTGACTCCGGCGCTACCAATCAAGACCGACCGTACGCCGCACGACCGGAGCGCCCAAAGCGGCCCGCATGCGAGCAGGGTAATGCACGGCGGCCCCGACCCCGCTTGGGACGACATGTAGTAACTCCGACCCCACCCGTAAGTGGCCCGGCCCTTGGACTATAAAAGGGACCCCACGCACACGCAAGAAGAGGGACAGACTCCACGGATCGAGCTAATCGAACTCATCATACACACATCCTAGAGGACATGGCACACGGAGGCTTGGAGCAACCCTCCTCCCTCGCATCCTTTGTAGCTCTTTTCACAAGACGAAACACGAACAATCCTCGAACCGGACGTAGGGCTTCGATTGCCCGAACCAAGTATAAACCACGCTCTCCTAAATCATCCAAGGCCCATCCGAGTAGTAGCGTCGATCCCTTCAAAACACAAATTTACTTGTCGGCCGGTTTCACAACACCGACGGTTGGCGCGCCGGTAGGGGACCTCGACGCGTTCGACGATCTTGAAGATGGCGAGCCACACCGTCGACCGGACTCGAGGCGCCCTCGTGACCTTCGGGAGCCCGGAGTTCATCGTGACCGGAGCCGGGAGCCCGTCGCGCGTTCTCCCGCCGACCTCCCGGTCTCTACACCACTTTCCCGCCGTGTCCGCCGGCGCGGAGCTCGCGGGCATGGCGGACTCGGCGGTGGGTCCGATACCGGCAGCCACCACCCTCGCGGGAGTGCATGATGGTGGAAGACGGGGACACCAGCGACACCGACGGCATTAACGACATGGGCCGTGCGGCCCGGCAGCCGCCGGGCTCCCGGCCAGGGCAGCGCCGCCGTCCGCGGCGGTAAACGCCGGCGGTGCCGGAACGCACAGCCGCACGCCGCGGTGCCACGACAGCAAACCCCTCCGGGAAGCCCCGAGCCCCGGGAGGAGGACGACCTAGAGCAGCCGCTCCGACGCCGACGCGAGGTCGCGGAGACCGAGCGGCGCTTGAAGGAGGAGCGCGAACGCCTCGAGTGCGAGGTAACGCGGCGCCGGGCGCAGCGCGAACTCGCTCGCCGGCGTGGGCGCGAAGCCCAAAGAAAGATCCCGGACGAGGCAAACCACCTCGTTCCCGTGTACGAGAGGCCCAGCCGGAACGTGGCTGCGGCCGCGACACCGATGCGCGCGCTTCCGCAACCGGTCAATGAGGATCGGCGGAGGATCCAAGAGGAGGTCGGAGACCTCCCGGACTTGGCGGCCGTCCAACAGGCCGAGCGTGAGCAGAGCTCCGCCGCGCGGCGGAAAGAGGCCGTGCCTCCTACCACACGCCAAGCCGGCCCCGGGGACCGAAGGATTCGGCCCACCCAACCGCCGAGCAAAGCGGAACCGGAACTCGCCGTCGGCTCGGCGGCGGATGGGCGAGTCGCGCGACGCACGCGATACCCCGACCGCCCGGCGCCGGGAACAAAACCGCGCTCCAAGGCGCGAGCCGAGGACCACGGGTACGCCCCCGGCGCGGAGGGCGATTCGATCCGGAGGAGGATAAACCTCCGGTTATGACGGGGCCCAAGGCCTTTGGGCTCGCCATTCGGCGGGTTCCGGTGCCCCGGCGATTCCGGCCCCCGAGCGGGATCACCAAATACAACGGGCGACGAACCCCGCATTATGGCTGGAGGATTACCGCCCGGCATGCCAAGCCGGCGGCGCCACCGACGAGCGGTTCATCATCCGCAACTTACCACTCTTCTTGGCCGAGTCGAGCCACGGGTCACACTCCCTTCTTCATGGTGTACGGGGCCGAGGCCGTGCTACCCACGGATCTGGATTATGGAGCTCCGCGCGTGCAAGTTTTCGATCCGGAACTCAATAAGCGTTATCTCGAAGATGCGCTGGACCAAATCGACGAAACAAGGGAAGCTGCACCGCTGCACTCAGCCGGATACCAGCAAGCACTCCGCCGCTACCACGACCGCAAGATCAAGAAGCGCGCCTTCGAGCCCGGCGACCTCGTCCTTCGACTTCTCCAGGGGAATCAAGGCCGGCACAAGCTAACTCCGCCATGGGAAGGGCCCTACACGGTAGCCGAGGTGCTCCGACCCGGCACGTACAAGCTCAAGGACGCCAACGGAAACGTGCTCACCAACGCATGGAACATCGAGCAGCTACGTCGCTTTTACCCTTAGCTTGTTGTTTCAGCTTATTTATGCAAATGAAATAAAGAGAAAACCTTTCTCTCTTTCTTGTTGTTTTCGACAAATGACGAATAAGTCCAAATTTGCCGGCCGCCGACCCCGACTCTCCCGAGTCGGGGCTCCACCCGGCGGGTGTGCAAAGGAGGCCGTGTGCGGGTCCCGGTTGTGCCCACGGCTGCGGAACTCACACGAAAATCCCTCGGTGCGGGCCCGACTCGGACAGAACCTAAGCGCCGACGATGGCTCGGCCGGTCCGACCGGTCGGCTCGGGACTCGACGCCTCTACAGCTAGGAGCGGCCCGAGTTGTCGATCAACCGAATGAAAAATCTAAAGCAACTAGGCGGTCCGAAAGAGAAAGGAGTCACGAAAGGGCAAGAGTTTAAAATTTCGAACGAAGTTTAATCCCATAGTGCAAGTCCAACTCGGACAGGACCCGGAACGCCAACGACCACTCGGCCGATCCGACCGGCCGACTCGGGACTCGACGCCCCGGCGGCTAAGAGCGGCCTAAGTCACCGATCAATCGAATGAGGAATCTTAGGCTACTAGACGGTCCGAATGAGAAGGAAGCCACAAAAGGGGAACATGTGAGAAATTTTGAACGAAATTAAAACAGATAACTTGTTTACAAAATAAGCGAGTTCTTCTTCACATCTTGGCCACCCGGCCGACTCGACCATCGGCCACTCGGCCGACTCAACTAACACATTACATTATCTACTCGTCATGCGGCGACGGCGGCGGCGGGAAGGCGTGCGAGGCGAGGAGCTCGGCAAGCTTGGCGGCGATCGGCGCGGCTTTCCTCTTCATGTCCTCGATCTCCTGCTCGGAGAAGCCGGGCACCATGCCCGACCGTGCAAGCATGTCGAGGTCGAGGTTGTCCTCGAAGTGTGTCCGCTCCAGCACTGCGAGTCCACGGGACCCCGGCTTCAAAACTCTCACGCCGCAGAGCACCAAAACGATTGGTGATGGAGAGAAGGCGCGGCTCCAAATTGGTGGTCCCGGCGGCCGTGGCACCTCCGACTCATTGCAGAGGAACTCGGCACCGATGCGGATTCGGTCGAGCCGAACTTCTTCCTGCCGCAGCCCGTCCGGGTCCATCTTGAGCTCCGAAAATGAAAAGGAAGAAGAAATCATGAGACATGACACCAATCAAAAGCAAAATAGGAGGAGGGATGAGAAAAAAAAAACTTACGATTAACCTCACTCTCCAACGTCGAGACTTGGGAAGTGAGCTTGGAGACCGATTGGGAGGCGGCCTCCTTGAGCTTGCGCTCGGTGTCCGTCGCCTCGCGCGCGCTCGCCGCGTCCTCCTCGGCCTTCAACGCCCTCACCACTCGCCGCCTGGACCTCGGCCGGCCGGGACTCGGCCACCCGGCGAGCGTTCGCGGCATCGGACTCGGCCTTCTTGGCCCTTTCTTCCGCCGCCTCGGCCCTCTTGGTGGCTTCGGCCGGGCGGGACTCGGCCGCCCTGCGCGCATCATTGGCCTCGGCCGCCACCCCGGCCGCCTCGGCCCTCTCCTTCTTCGCGTCCTCGGCCTCTCGGACGGCTCCGAGGGCTCTGCTCCGTGGCGCTCTCGCGCCTCCCGGCCAAGGCGGGCCCGTTCCCTTTCTTGGAAGCGGATGCGGGCATGCTTGGCCCGGTTCATCATATCCAGGGTCCGAAAAGGAGGAGAAAATCATGAGCGAAGCAAAAAGAGACCGATATTCCGCGAAGGAATGAACACGCGCTCACCTCGGCCGGCTCCGCCGCCGACCCGACGAGATGGAGCGCCGCGTCCAAGACGTTGGCGGCCTCGACCGCAGCCGTGGCGGAACGCGCCCCAAATTGTCCGCTCCGCCGGCTCGTCAAAAGTGTGCGTCAGCCCTTGGGGTCCCACAACGTGCACGACCCCCGGCTCCGGCGCCGGCCGGTGCGGCGTGGCGGAGGAGCTCGGCGGAGGTCCCCGCGGCGGAAACAGCGCGGAGTTGGTAGCCGCCGTCACCGTGGCCATCGTTGGCGCCGCCGTCTCGGCCGACCCCCGCCTTGGTGCTTGCCGGCCGAGGGGCCGCCGGGGATGGCGCAGCGGGGCCTCCGACCCCAGGGCCAGCCGCTTCCGAGCCCCGGCCAACGGACCCTGCGGGATGCGCGAATCAACAAACCGAAAGACGAGAAAGAAGAAAGAAAGACAGAAGGAAGCAACACTTACCGGTACGGTTGTCGTTTGGGTGGCAGGCCGACCGCCGACCCGAGACCCTCACGCTGCCTCTTGCCAAGTGCCGCCCGCGGGCACTCGGCGCCGCCGCTGTCGCGGGGGCCGACGTTACCGAAAGACTCGGCGCCGTCGCCGGCTTCGGCGCCGCAGATGAAGAGGCCATGGAGGCCGGCGTGGCCGCACTCGGACCCGACAGGGTTGCGGCCACCGCCGGAGCAGAGCCGCCGGCGGGCGCAGTCACCGGCGCTCGAACGGACACCGGCGAGGCCGCCGAGGCCATCGTCACCGGCGCTCGAACGGACGCCGACGGGGCCGCGGAGGCCATCGCTGCCATCGTCGTCGAGGCGAGCCCTCCCGCCACCGCCGCCGGCGCTGCGGTCACCACGGTCGACGTCACCGCGGCGGCCGAGGCCATCATCGCCCCGCCATGGTCGTCGCCGCGGGGACCCGGTGTGCGGGCGGCGGGGCGGCGTGGTGACGACCGCGGAGATCGGGGCCGCGACCCCGGCACGGCGGCCGGGCGGTCGGCGTTGTGGTGGTGGAGGGCGCCAAAGTCGGCGCTGCGGCGCCGGCATGCGCCTCGGCCTGCGGGGAGCCCGGCGCTCCTTCTCGGCTCGGGCCGGCGAGCGACGTGCCGACGTCGTCCGGCGGGGCCCACTTCCGCAGGGGCCGGCCGAGTCGGCCCCCGCTCGATGTCCTCCTCCTCGGCGAGCTCGTCGATGGGGGGGACATGTCGACGAGCTCCTCGTCGTCACCCCGCCGTTGTCGTCGGAGTCGGTGCTGCTGCTCTCGGAGAGGACGATCCGGCCCGAACGGCGCCGGCGCTCCTTCTCCGCCTTCCGCCGTTGCCGCGCCGCCTTCCGGGCCTTCTTGGCGTCCTTTCGAGCTTTTTGCTCCTCGCCGCGCGCCCGATTGATGGCCCGGACGTCGGCATCCTCGGGCAATGGGGCGGGGGAAGGAATGAATTGCAAACCTCTCTCGCAACACGTAAACAAGTGGGGGCGACAGCGCGAAATTAGAAAAGTAAGAGAGGTCGGAACTTAAAACCGACTCAACCGAAGGCAGAATTAAAAACTTACAAACACAATCGCCCCCGTTCCGGGAGCATTGGTGGGTGATTGGGGACCGGCCAATCAAACCGATCCCACGCGGCGGCCGTCTTCAGCATCGCCTCCGCGAGTCGGGCCTTCAACTCCCGGAGCGAAATCCGAGGGTCCGCCCGAGGGTTCACCATGCAGGTTCCCTCCCGGTGAAGTCACTTCCCATCTCCGACATCATCCGATGCCGGGCCTGCAGCGGTGCGAGCCGGCGCAGGTGGTAGGAGCCAATGACCCCAACGCCGGTCACGCCGGCCCGGTCGAGCGCCTCGACCGCGTCCAACAACGCGGCGATCCCCCTCTTCTCGTCGCCGGGCACCCCGAAGTGCCACTTCTCCGGCGCGGCATTGATGAGGTTGCCGGTGAACTCGGGGAGGGGTGAGGCAGCGGTGTTCCCGAGGTAGAACCACCGCTCGTGCCAGCCCTTGTTGGAGTCGGTGAGGGCGATGGAGATGTACTTCCTAGACCGGCCGCCCCGCGATCGGAAGCCGGCGCCGCCGATGGGGACGGCGCGAGGGTTCCCGGCCGCGTCCTTCTTCGTCACCAACCGGCAATCGAAGAAGTGCTTGAATAGCCCGAAGTGGGGGCGATCCCCAGGAAGCCCTCGCACAGCCGCCACGAAGGCGGCGAGGTGCTGGATGGAGTTGGGGTTGAGGTGCTGCAGCTCCAGCCCGTAATGGTGGAGGATGCCGCGGAAGAAAGGGTGAGGCGGCATTCCCAAGCCGCGCTCGTGGAAGTGGCGGAAGGAGACGACGTAGCCGTCCGGCGGTGCCGGCAGGGCCTCATTCCCCGGCACCAGCCCACTCCATGGCGTCGGTGCGCGGCATCGGGAGTCCGCGCGCGACAAGGGCCTCAAGGGACCCGACAGTGCAGCGGGACGGAATCCAATCCGCCATGGCAGGCTCGGATCGGATGCGCGACGGTGGATTGGGGAGAAGTGAGGAGGGCGGCGAGCGGCGGACGCGGCGAAGAAAGGCGAGTCGACGGAGCACGCGAGAACAAAGGAAGGGGATGGGTTTTTGCGAGCGCGAGGCGAGAGAGAGGTAACCGGATGCGTCCCCCCCTTTTCCCTTTAAATAGCGGTCATGTCAACCGCCCCCGCGGCGCTTCGACTCCCGCACCTCTACCGTTCCGCGATTTAACCGGGTGCAGGGACCGAAGAGGCCGCCGCACGCGCCCGACGCGCAGCCATAATGCGAACGCAAGTTCCGCATCTACAGCCGAACCGCCGCGAGATGCGCGCCATCATGGAAGGCGAACCGTTGCGCTTCGACGGCGCCCGATGACGGGCCGATTGGGCTTGGAATCCCATGAGGCCCGCAGGTAGATAAGGCTAGGGGATGAAAACGCCCCGACGCCCGCTTCCGACCCAGGGGTTCGAAGGGCGGCCCTCGCGAAAGGGTTCGGACGCCCGCCCCTGGACAAAATTAAGTGAGGGGTTGTTAGAGAGGGATCCTTAGCGATCAACACCCGTGCACCGTAGCACAATGGGCATCTATCGACAGCGTCCGAGTCCGAGTTGAAAAAGCCGTGGTCTTGAATCCCGCGAAGGGAGGGCAACGAGCCCGCCGACCCCGATCGAAAGGGGTCGGAGATCACAAAAGACAGGCACTCGGATATGAATGAGGCCGACTCCCGCTAGTCTCCATCGGATCCCCGCTAAGGGCACGCCGAGGCCATCACTCGGACATTCCCGTTTGGAGCTTAAACGAGCACCACGCATCGAACCATCGAGGAATGACGTGGCCGCTCACCGCACGCCTTGTCTTACCGCAAAGACGCGTGGGTGTGAACGAAATAAAAAGACGAAGCAGCCCTCGGACGGATCCGAGCAACGAGCGAAGACTCGGGGCTCGCTCGCAAATAAATGATAAACCGCTCAAAATTGTTAACCCTCGGCGCAAGTATTCTACTTGCCCCGAGGCTCGGGGCTACACTCGGCGGGTGCGCCGCGCGCACCCACCGGAAAACAAATACACAGGAAAATCCGAGGGTTTGTCGAAAAAGCCTCGACGGCGACCCTTTGCCCCCGGCCACCGCCAAGGCTCGGGGCTACTCGTCGGGTACCTAGATTAGGGAACCCTAATCATGGTACTTAATAGCCGGCTAACAGCTCCGTCTTGTACGCATAAAGGATACGAAGTGGGGCCCGAAACCTCCGCCTCGCCCGACCCCGAGTCGGGCGAGGTCCACGACTTCCGCCTCGCCCGACCCCGGGGCGGGTGGTTCCATGAATCTCCGCCTCGCCCGACCCTGGGTCGGCGGGCCCACGATCTCCGCCTCGCCCGACTCGGCGTCGGGTGGGACCGCAATCCCTGCCGCGTTTGCCTTTGCTTCGCGGAGAAGCGACCTCACCCACCGGATGGGGGAGGAGTTACGGCGGGCCGGTAGGCGCAATTGCAGCGCTCGGGAACTCGTCTCACCAACAGGACGTGATGTGACCGGCGCAGCACCCTCCTCGTCCCGTTCCGCAGCGCCGCACGCTAGCGCTAGCTTAGCTGCAGAGCAGCGTGATCATTACCAAGCCCATGATGGCTCGTGGACCGGGACGGAGGCCAAGCGATTGACGAGACAATAGCCTCGTAATCTGTCCCGGCCGACCAACGGTGTCCGCCCGGGCCTCGTGAGGGCTACGAAAGCCGGGCCCGCGGCCTCCGCCTCGCCCGACTCCGGGTCGGGCAGGTGCACCACTTCCGCCTCGCCCGACTCGGGATTCAGGCGGGCCCGGCGGTCCTCGCCTCTCCCGTCCGGGACTCGGGCGGGCTCGGCGGTCCCCGCCTCGCCCGACTCGGGGGCAAATGGCTTCCTCATGAAGCCTCACAGTGAACAGGGATCGCCATAACTCCGCTCGGGAACTCACCAATCCACAGGGATCGGGTGAGATCGGCGCAGCTCCTCTTGTCTCATCTTCACGCGTCGCCCGACACCCCGGCTCGACGACAAGACGGAGGCGCCAACACCATCTCCGCCGGAGCCATGATGAACGGGAGTGACGGATGGAGACCGCCATGCGACAGACGGCTGCCACGGTGACGAGCGTGGCATTGACTCCGGCGCTACCAATCAAGACCGACCGTACGCCGCACGACCGGAGCGCCCAAAGCGGCCCGCATGCGAGCAGGGTAATGCACGGCGGCCCCGACCCCGCTTGGGACGACATGTAGTAACTCCGACCCCACCCGTAAGTGGCCCGGCCCTTGGACTATAAAAGGGACCCCACGCACACGCAAGAAGAGGGACAGACTCCACGGATCGAGCTAATCGAACTCATCATACACACATCCTAGAGGACATGGCACACGGAGGCTTGGAGCAACCCTCCTCCCTCGCATCCTTTGTAGCTCTTTTCACAAGACGAAACACGAACAATCCTCGAATCGGACGTAGGGCTTCGATTGCCCGAACCAAGTATAAACCACGCTCTCCTAAATCATCCAAGGCCCATCCGAGTAGTAGCGTCGATCCCTTCAAAACACAAATTTACTTGTCGGCCGGTTTCACAACACCGACAATCAGTAAACACATTTGGCTACATGGAAAACACATAATTATTAGTAATCTCTGTTAATGTGGATACTTCACCAATACAATGCACATTGTGGCCAATGTCAAAGAAAAACTTGTGAACCGTGGCGTTTTGGCCATGGATGCTTTATTAATACTGAGTGACAGCTGTTTTTTGTACGTTGTTTGATTATTTCTTTTTTTGTTTTGAAGGAAACGTTGTTTGATTCCTTTATGAGGTCAATGGACTATGATTTTTTTCCAAGGCATGTGATTCCCTCATAAGGGGATTCTAATATTAATTAACTAATACTCCCTCCGTCCGTAAATGTAAGGATTCGTTGACTTTCGGACTTCACGTTTGACCATTCGTCTTATTCAAAATATTTATTCAAATAAAAAAAATAAAGAAAGCATACTTAAAATATATGTACGGCTAAATTAAATTATAATAAAATAAATATAAATTTTATAAATAATTTAAATAAGACGAATGGTCAAACGTGATCCCTGAAAGTCAACAAATGCTTACATTTCTGGACGGAGGGAGTAACACTGTAACGTGATTTTTGCAATCAGGGTAACCAGTTATTTATGATTTCAATAATTTAGCGAAATAAAGCACCCAATTTAGTACCAGTACTTTACTGTTGCTGAAACATATCATATTTGGTTCAAAATGTAATTAGCATCTGATGCACCTAATTTGAAATCAACCATCAGGCAAGAAAGAGTGAACTTCAGAGAAGTAAGTACCATCGCTAAGATACTCGGAACTGCGATTTGCGTGGTGGGAGCCATGACGATGACATTCTTCAAAGGCTCGACTCTCCTGAACTACTCACGTGACGACTCGTCCATGCTTCTCCACTCTTCAAGCAGCAAATGGATCATAGGTGCACTCTTGCTTGCTGGCGCTAGCTGCTGTTGGTCCTTATGGCTCGTCATGCAGGTTAAATTCCTAATCAGTCATTGTGTTTAACACATGCTGTCCTTTTAGGTCATGTGCAGTTAAATATGTATGAGAAATTTGACCAACTATCACATCTTTATCAAGATTGGTTGAATGCTAGAAAAGAATCTAAGCTGATTTGCCATAGATATATTATCTTTTATCTTTTATAAATGACTGTTCTCACATCCCACACTCATTAATCATGGAACCCACTTTACATGACGCTAACTTCGGCTCTCCCACTCGCATATTTGCTTAAAATAACTTAACATATGTAAAAAAACACTTTGCACTAACGGCTGTATGATTTCTTGGTTTCTACTAGGGGCCTATATGCAAATTATACATGGATCCTTTGACTTTATCAACTTGGGTATCCTTCTTGTCCACCTTGCAATCGGCAGTGCTTGCCTTCTTCATGCTACCGAATTGGAGCGCCTGGAAGATCAACTCCCTCTTCGAGCTCTCATGCTGCATCTTCGTTGTGAGTGCAACTTACTTGAATGGAAGAATCCACGAACTTTACTTGGATTGGAGTGCAGAATGCATGGTTCAAAAATAAATAAATAAATAAAAACGGATGCAAAAACAACTCTTTGCTTTTTCGAGGACATGCCTGGGCATGTTTTGCATTAAGTAGAGGAAAGGAGTGTTACAAGAAGGTTCCCAATCACCGGGAAAGCTTGTTCATGGCTTGCGAAAGAATAGAAAGAAAATACAACCATGCAACCGACCTACGACCGGCTACTCTAACCGACTACTCACCAACTTCGACCAACCAAAAACTCTTTGCTGACAAAATCTCTTGGTGCATGATGGAATGCAGGGCAGTGTCGGGTCAGGTTTGAACTTTTTTTGAGAGCATGGTGTATCACACTAAGGGGCCCTCTTTATGCATCCATGTTTATGCCCCTAAGCACCGTGATTACAACCATTATCACCACCTTTTTTCTCAACGAAGAGCTTCACGTTGGAAGGCATGTTCATCTAAAATATCACTCACTGCTTTTTCTGTATTTTTGGCACAAATTAGTACAATTTGCGTGAAAATGATGGCGTAATCTGTTGTGTTTTCCTTTTTCTTTTTTTCAGCTTGCTAGGGGCTGCATGTATTGTATTTGGTCTTTATGTGGTGTTGTGGGGCAAGGCAGAGGACATGAAGAAGGGGATGGCTCCAATTCAAAGCAAAGATATGGAAAATACAACAGGATACATAAACTCTTGTATCGATGTAGAGAACAATCTTGCTGCACCTCTCCTAGTGGACACACGAAGCATACAGGCACAAAACACTTTGTTTCCAGACAAAAGGTCCTCAGAATAGTCAACTCTTGCATAGCCATTCATTTTTTTTTACAAGGGCAAGTACAATGTTACATGTAACTATGTGATATGTCTCTCATGCACTGTGGTCTATAGAATTTTATTATGGTATGGAGAGAGAGAGAGAGAGATTGAGAGAGAGAGAGAGAGAGAGAGAGAGAGAGAGAGAGAGAGAGAGAGAGAGACTGCATGCTTGAGAGTGACAAGGAACAAATAATATCATTGCTATAATAAGATGACCAGCATCAGTATCATACACAATCAGTCTGCCCCCAAAATGTACCAATATTAAAGGCAAAAACAAAATTTCAGAGGTACCTTCAAATTTTCTAGGCCACGCGATATAATCTCAATCATTCGTATTCTTGTCTACCATCACAAGGGTTGAGGACCAGCTTATCACTAAGACATATAAAATCATTGGTTTCACTATTTACATGATGTAAACCTTAAATTAGTCATCCTTTGAAGTACAAAAATTCTTGAATGTAATTTGTTATGGCAAGAAGTGCAAAGTGCTCCCGGAAGCCATAGCTTTTATCCTAAATGCATTCTTCATAATTCATTTGAATTAGGTAGTATATCGTGAATAGATTTGATGCATACATAGCAAAAAAGTAGCTGAAACAAATAGCATTCATAGTCCGAACGATATGAGTTTGATATGGGAACAATTTTGAATTATATATCTGGCACAAATAGAATATGTAGGTGAAATTGTCAGTGATGGCAGATCATCGATTTTGAATTACCTCTCGACCAAACTTAAGTATGTTACGACAAAAAGAATACAAAATTAGAACATTATGAGTTTGATGTTGAAACATATTGAGTTGTGTACAGAATAAATTTTAAAACTTTCCCAATTGTAAAGGTATTGATGTTGATTGATACCCATATAGGGAAAAAATTAACACGAATGATAATCAAAGATTAAAAAAAATCAAACCAGAATATTTTCACAAGCCAACCATCAATATTTGTCAAGATTTATTGCATGCTAGAAAAGAATATAATGTAAGATCATTTATCATAAAATAAATTATCTTTTCTTTTCTGTACATGAGTATTCTCACGTCTTTTCAGTGTTAAACTAAGTATACAACAATTTGTAAGAGTTGCTAGAACAAGACTAATTTTTAAAAGTATTGATGCTGATTGATATCCATGTAGGAAAAAAATAACGTAGCGTGATATGCACAAATTTTTAAAAAATCAAACCAGAATGTCCATGTTTTCACAAGCCAACCAATAATCACGTGGAGCAAAATCTACATAAAAACTCCTCACCGTGGTGGACCTTGCACCGGAGGTAGGTGGCGCACGCCGCCGTGGCGACAGCATCAATCTCCTCAGCAGCCTTGCCATCTCTGCCACATCGCCTTGCTGCTCCCATTCGACGCGCCCCTCCACAAGCCACCTGAGGTCCCCGAGATTGAGGACCACAGACGCCACTGTGCTCCTCCACCACCGCGGCGAGAGCTCCACAATCCTCGCCGCCATCGCAGCCAACGGCGGGCTGGTGCTGTTAGTATCTATTGTGTTTTGAGTATATACATCAGCCATGGACGATTACAGGCCGTCTGCAGCCATGGTGCTGACGCAGTGCATCTACGCAACTGTGGCACTCTGGGCCAAGGCGGTGTTCACCGGAGGCATGAGCCCCATGGTCTTCGTCGTATACAGACAGGCCGTCGCCACCGTAGTTCTCGTCCCCATCGTCATCGTGGTCAACAGGTACTTCGCTCGTATCACGATCTTCAGTCTTTGATTACTTCCTACTACTGGTTCTGGTCCTGATCTGCAGAAAGAAGATGAAGCAGATACTGAATCCTGGAATCACTGGCTTCTCGTTGGTCTTTGTGGCTTCTCTTGTTGGGTACGCTAGTCATATATATATACTAGTAGATTACACAGTTTAATAAGATCGAGTTGAGCGAAGTGATATTTATGCAGATATACTTATTCATTAACTCGGTAGTAATTTTCTATGTGCTATAGGGCGACATTGAACCTGTGCTTGTATTATCAAGGGGTGCATCTGGGCTCGTCTTCGATGGCGACGGCCATGGCGAACTTGATACCGGCCATCACCTTCGTCATGGCTGCATCAGTCGGGTGAGTACTTTAGTCCAGATTCTATGTTATTTTGGACTAGATCTGTCGTTAGTTTTGTTCGTTCGAGAATAACATAATCGAATAGATACAAAAGCAATATGGTTCCTGTCTGAAATGTTATTTAATTTCTTCTAATCTGAAACCTGAAGTTACCGTTATTATCAATGTAACTAGCAAGGTGACCCGTGCTAATAGCGCGTCGAGATCCAATATTTAAATTTTATTAAACCCATACTTGTTATATATTTAATATGCGTGTTGACAAAATATTATATTTATTTTATATCAATTTTCTCTCATTGCTTTTTTTAAAAAAATCTTACTATCTTAGAAGTTAAATCTTGTCAAATAAGTATGACTAAATTACCTTTCTCTTTTTCACTGCACAATATGATGCTCATAGTGCTCGACTTTTGGAAGTTGCATAACCATTACTTTTTGTGAACTTAATTGCTATCACTACAAGAAAAATGGCATCTAGGCACGTTTATATTGCTACGTTTTTGTAAGCGTGCCTACATAAGTAGCTAGACACACTTTTTGACACGGTTTTGAGAATGTGTCAACATGACATGCTCTTAGAGACGCTTTAACGTAAATAAAACGATAAACACGTTTTTTGACATGCTTTGTAAAACATCACAAAGTGTTACGATTTTAGACACGTTTTGAACCATCGATATCTAACGTAAAGACGTTTGTTGACATGTTTTAGAGGGAATCTCAAAATGATATGGGATTGAGAGATGCTTTAATTGTATCCCACGACATCGGACACGTTTGCTAACACGTTATTGAAATCGTATAAAAAGTGAGATGATATTAGACACGTTTTTATCGTATCTACCCTCGTTTAGAGACATTTTTGACATGCTATTAAAAATCCTAGAGACGTTAATGCACAAAGAGAACATGCATATAAAACAATATATGGTCAAACAATGTCAACTTTGTTTCCTAGGTGAGTTGGTTAGATGAGCTTGTAGAAAATCACGAAGTCGCAGGTTCAATTCCTACTAATTGCATGAATAAGTCAATCGTTTAGAACAAGTTTTACAAGAATATTTTTTTGATGCATTGTATACAATGTGTCTATATTGATAGAAACACAGTCTAAACGTATCAATAAAATCGTGTCTAAGATTATTAACATGTCACAAAACGTGTCTACTATAATACATATTACTTCAATAGACATGTTTTCAAAAATCATATTTACCAAGCTTTGACACGGCACGTTCGGAGACGCCTCGGACACGATTTATGAAAACGTCTTTATTTTTTGATTGAGACAAAATAAATGTATCTAGACCTTAAATAAAGCGTGTCTACAGGGGTGTTTTCTAGTGGTGTATGTAGTTTGAGAAGTTCGTAGATGAATCTCTCTCTCTCTCTCTCTCTCTCTCTCTCTCTCTCTCTCTCTCTCTCTCTCTCAGCCGAACATTGCTAAACACAACTTTTTTGTTTGTTTGAATTTATTCCATTATATAGAATAAAACATCAATTGTTATTATCAATGGCATAGATATTTTTTTATTGAACTGACTTTAGCATAATTTTATTTAATTAATCTAGACCATTAGATCTTCATAAAATCTAATGGTTTATGTCTTGTCTTTTTTTACTAACATGGTAATTTTGTTGTCTTGAGAGCGAACATGGTGTCTTCTTTTTTGACCTTCTGATATACATAATAAAACATTATTTGTTAATATCAATGGCATAGAATATTTTATATTTCTCTATTGACTTGGCTTTAACATAATTTTTATTTTATTAATCTAGACCATTTAGTCTTCATAAATCTAACTGTTTATATCTTCTTCTTTTTTTGATTAACGTGGTAATTTCGTGACTTTGAGAGCGCATTCTTTTGATCTTCTAATAATAAAATAATAATATATTCTCATAACAGACTAGAGACACTGGAAATCAGGAAGCTGAGGAGTCTCGCCAAGATATTTGGCACCATCATCTGCGTTGGAGGAGCCATGATCATGGCATTTGTCAGAGGTCCGAAGCTGCTCAGCGACATGAACATTCTTCTTCTCCACTCTTCAGCGGGCAGCAGATGGGTGCTGGGCGCGCTATGCCTCGTTGGCAGTAGCTCCTGCTGGGCTCTTTGGCTCATCTTGCAGGTAAATCATCCATTGTAAATAGTCACACATAAAGTTGTACTTTTCTCGAGTGAAGTCCTCTCCCACTACAACAATTGTGTTTGCATTCTTCATCAGGTGCCAATATGCAAATCATACATGGAGCCCCTGACGCTGTCGGCATGGATGTGCCTCCTGTCGACGCTGCAGACTGCGATGCTCGTCTCCTTCCTCCTGCCAGATCAGATCACCTGGAAGTTCCCATCGCTCTTCGAGCTCTTGTGCTGCATCTTTGCGGTACGACGGCTCATAATTAACTAGACAAACCAATTAGCGCTCTAGGCTTTCCTGTGCCATTGCAACGAGATCTCGATAATTGGCAGTAATTACGTATGGTGCTGCTGTGCAGGGCGCGGTCGGGTCCGGTGTAACGTTCTACCTGCAGTCCTGGTGCATCTCGGTGAGGGGCCCTCTCTACTCTGCCATGTTCAGCCCGCTCGGCACCGTGGTCGCAACTGTGCTCTCGGCCGTCGTTCTTGGCGAAGAGCTGCACGTGGGAAGGTGTGTGTTAATTTCCTGGAACATCTAGCACTCGCCTTCGGAATTGTTACATCGGTGATCGGTCTTCGATAAATACTACTCCCTTCGTCCAAGAATACAAAGATTTGTTGACTTTTTTACTTTTTATTTGACATTTCGTCTTATTCAAAATATTTATTCAAATGCAAAAATAAAGATAACGTACATAGAATATATCTAGAAATAAAGTAAATTCTAACAAAATAAATAAATTTTTAACAAATTTTTTGAATAAGACGAGTAGTCAAACATAATATCGAAAAGTCAACAAATACTTATATTTCTGGACGGAGATAGTACTAATATTATGTAACAGACTGACAGTGCATCTGATCTTTTCAGCTTGTTGGGAGCGATCGGTGTCATCACCGGATTATACGTGGTGCTGTGGGGTAAAGCGGGCGACATCAAGACCGGGATAGCGCCGGAACACATGGAAGATCCGGAGGCCATTGTGGCGTGCTCCGATCGACAGATCGATGACAGGGACGGCTTCGTGGAGCCGCTCCTGGCGAGCAGGCCTGCTGGCGAGAAGGGGACCTGACACTGGGAGATTCGTTTCATAGCTCACCATGATTACGTGTGTTTCCTGCTGCACAGCCACTATAGGCTTGTTCAGTCCCATATTAACTCACTTATTTTTATATTTTTGTAAAACAGCATATGCATAATATTTCGACCTTTCTAGTATCAACTGATACATATAGTTACCAATTATTACAAACCGGACAAAAGTATACAACCATTCTTGAAACTAGACAAAATACTTACCATAACGAAACAATCACAAATTAGAGGAATTTTTTAGCAATCATAAATTACAGGAATTTTTTTAGCAGGGGCCAATCTGTAAAGCATATGCCGAACCAGAGCGCTTGGAAGCTGCACTTGCTCTTCGAGCTGTCATCATGCAACTTCGTTGTAAGTTTACCCTTTTGATTCCCAAAGGTAAAAACGTGGCCCAATCATGATGTAGGAGTTTTTCAGTCCACAATAATAGTTAGTAGTTTTTCAAAACTACTAGGCATGTTATCCTTTACTCATGGTTCGAGACACCATTTCAACGCTGTCTCTACTACTACGGCGGGCCAATCAGTCCTCTGCTAAGATCATGATGTAGCACGACCGTCCATACGGGGATGTGTAGAGTGTATGTAAAAGCACTGGAGACAAGTATCCTGTGACTCCGTTCTTATGTAGTCGGGAGAGTCACCAATCCCTCTCCTCCAACCAAAGCCACCACAACAAGTATCACCACCAACAGGGGCTTCATCAACCCTGAAGCCCCTACACAACTATGCCCGTAACAGGCACTCTCTCATTAGGAACTCCTCAAAAGTTTCCGAGCACCTAATCACCTACACTCGCCCCGCAAAACAACCTATAGGTTTCTAGTACAACTCAAATCTGAGAAGCAGCTACAATTATTTAACACAAAAACATGTATATCAAGTGTGGATTCAATTAAGCAACTAAGCATGCTAGTAAAATATCATCTGTAGAGCATCCTAGGGTAATTGTGATACCCCTCCCGGGGAGGCGTATTGTGCATCCTGTACCAATCCCTGGATCGGTAGTTGGTACGCACAACGGATAGTCTCAATTTCATACAATACTAAAATACGAGGATTTACAGAGAACTTAGCAAACACTCGCTAAGTAACAATCCAAGAGTATGCAGCGGAAATGGGCACGAAAGCTGATCACTTCAATCATTCACAAGCAACTTGAGCATACGAGGAAACCTAATTGTCTCTATCTCTTCCATAGTTTGTCCACTAAAAACTACAATGAACAAACCGTGACTACATAAGGTACTCAATAAGCCCTAACACTACACAAGGGGTATGATTATGCATTGAGGTTGTAGCAAGGATCTAGGCAAGAGGTTTGATATTTGCGCTAGCGGCTAAGCATGCGGGATTGACTAAGAATAGATATCAAGGAGAGAGTGATCTATCAATATTTTAGTTGGTAGGCCCTAGGAGAGCATAAAGCATTTTCACTAGTTTCTGAAGTTTTAACATGGATGCATCTCCAATATACATACCGACACTTTCCAAAAAACATGGGTATCACACCCACTAACACGTCAAGGAGATTATTATGTGGCTAATCGATGTGAGCTCAAGGTTTGGCGTCAATATACCATGACAATGAACGTCCAAAGAATTATACACTCTACGAGTTTGGTATACTTTACCACAAGCTATGTGTTCTTAGCCTCGGAACAGATAAAGCTTCCACCACAACTAGGCACGCCCACAAGTCCACCACGAAGTCCAGGGGTCCGACGAACATGACACCAAGGCATATTGTCCACCAAAATATTGTCAAGTACTTGGACTTCACCATAAATGACCCCTAGAGGTTCATAAACTACTACACCCGATGGAACTTTTTCAGCGTAACCTTAGATTTGGTGTAAGTCCTGCCCATAACGAGGTTCCGTGGTTGTACACTAAATCACCAACTTGGGGGTCCAAAGAACCAGTCCTTATGTGACGAGGCCAAACATTCGTCCACACCAAGTGGACCTACACCTAAACACCAAGTACTTCTGCACCAGTACTAAGGTGTTTCACCCATGGCCGATAATTTCCCACCCGAATTCACCTTAACACAGCTTGATCTATCACCCACCCAATTAACACACCACCAAACACATTTCACACATTTTCGTAAAAGAGATATATGGTATGTTGCGGCGCTGAGTTTCATCACAAGGTTCCCAAGTGCTTCTAAGCATAGTTGTATCCCGTACATTAGGCATATAAGGTGGAATCGGTGTTCATTATTGAGGCTAATTTTAACCCACCTTAACAATTTTTGTAGTAGCTTGAGAACCTTGAGTGAATATTTTTACATTTAGTACTTACTCGTTAAATTACTATGCACTAACAAATTGCACCTACAAACCTAAGTTGATAGAGATTGATGGGCAATTCATATATAGTTCAACACTCTACCTTGCATGTAGATGGCTACGCAACAAACATGAAAGTAAGAGCGATGCAAAAGAAAATATAGTCAATGGCACTTGAATTTGAAAATCTTATTATCTTGTCATCCTTGATGATTGCTCTTATTATGTACGGACTTTCCCTTTATGCCTTAAATCAAACAATTTTATCACTCTTACTTACTTTCTCTCCTATGTTTCCACCTAGTTTGACACTAAAATTGAAAGCATTGAGTATGACAATGTCCGAGAGCTTGACAACTCTTCCTCCCACACCTTTTGCTTATCCATGGTATCACTCTTTGTATCTCTTGCCTCAAACTAGCAGCTCATCATTCTCTTCATTAACAACATTATGTGATCTCTCATGTTTCACACTAGTATCCCTTCGTCCTATTGGGTTAAGGCTCTTCATGCCACCACCTACCTCATTCCTCTTATTGGGAGAGTTTAAATTATTATTATTTATACTTTGAATTCAGATAACTCAAATTTTTGAAATAGAACCTCTTTCTAAGGAAAAATTATATTAGTACTAATAAGAATTTAATGAATTTAGGTATTTTTATCTAAATTTTTATAGAAGATTGAGTTGACCTGAAAATTCAACTAGATTTTAATTACTAATCTAATTTATAAGTTATTGTTTAAACATTTGAATAGCCTTTTGGACTTTTCTATGTTAAAATGGTTGCATCAATATGTTTACCGCCATAGAAATCAACATTGTTTTTAGAATTGTAAAAATATTTTTTAATTGATACTTTGAGAGCCTTAACGTTAAAGCAAGAAAATTAGTAAAAAGAGAAAAGACAACTAGTCACCCAATGAAAGGGCGAGTTGTCGACCTTCTTGTCGTCAGATTGGTGGGCAATGTTTCCTAGATGCTCTGACGTCAGATTGGTGAGCAATGTTTTCTACATGCCCGCTTGAGAAGCGACTGAGTCCATAAATAGAGATTGTTAGCTATTGAAAGGATGATAGTTTTAATTTTATAAAGTTTCAAATTAACTTATCACTTATATCAAATCATTAAAAATGATTATTGATCGAGGGAGAAGATCACGTTCGTGGGCCGTATCAGTTGTTTGTTGTTGTTTTGACGGTGGTGCGTAAACAGCCCACGAACGGCTTTCACAAATCATAACCCTGTCTTCTAGGCTGTGACAAGTTGGGACCACATGGAAGTGAAGAGCGGATCACTACACACATTGCAAAGCCCAAGCGCTCTTCCGCGTGTGCCGTGGATCTCAAGCTCGACGAAAACTCTCTTCGACTCTTCCCCCTCATCCTCGGTGCCTAGATAGCCATGGCCCGCGGCATCCACCAGGTCCTGGAGCAGTTCAAACCATGCGCCGCGATGGTGGCGACGCAGTGCATCTTCGCGGCCATGACGCTGTGGGTGAAGGCGGCGTTCGGGCGGGGCATGAGCCCGATGGTGTTCGTCGTCTACAGGCAGGCCGTCGCCACCGTTGTCCTCACTCCCATCACCATGATGGCTAACCGGTAAGGCTGCGAGCTCTGAGCTCTCACCGCATAGATAGGCGCCCGCACCGTTGATTTTTTCTCGAATCGCAGAACGAAGCTGAAGGAGGTGACGACCCCTGGAACCAGAGGATTCTTCTTGGTATTTGTGGCGGCGTTGATCGGGTAAGTACAAAATCTATTGTCTGTGTCAAGTAATATCTGATCACCACTTTGCTGCTTCTCTCTGTTTTGGACGGTGATCACCTTTCTGCAACAGGGCAACAGTGAATCAGAACCTGTGCTACCAAGGTCTGCACCTGGGGTCGTCGTCCCTGGCGACGACTATGACGAACATGATTCCGGCGATCACCTTCGCCATGGCGGTGGCTGTTGGGTGAGTACCTTTTTTTTTTGAGGGGAATGGGTAGCTTTATTAATTCGAACGGTCATTACAGAGTAAAGTCTGTAGACTCACTGGAGCTACATCAAACCAAACCGATTCAGAGATGAGGTCGGTTGACTTAGCTAACACATGTGCTACCTCATTACACCACCTACTGACATAGTTAAAAGAAAAAATAACATGAGACTCATCGGCCATTAGCTTGATATCTCGTACAATAATTCCTGTTTGAGACCGATCTATGGCCTCTGACTTCAGTTTCTGGATCAAAGAGAGACAATCTGATGCAATTATGGCTTGATTGTAAGGGAGCCCATCCACAAACTGAATTGCCCTCCTGATTGCCATCGCCTCTGCCATTTCTGGGCTTGTGATCTTATCAAATCCCTGCCTGCAAGCAGCAAGAAAGTTACCTCTGTGGTCCCTAATCACAATGCCCACTCCACAACAATTCTTCTTTGCAAAGACTGCTGCGTCAACATTAACGATGACCCAACCCTCCGGTGGTGGTTTCCACTTTGGTTTGCTGGAATCACACCTGTTGGAGCTGCTGGGCAAAAACATGTGCAGCATGACCATTTCAGCATAAGCTAGAATCTTTTCTACCACACAGTGAGGATGCGTTTCTTTTTCTCCATTACGGACAGCATTTCTCGCTTCCCAGATGTGCCAAAATGTCAACACAATCAAGGTGGCCTCCCTGTCCGTGCATTGGGCTAGTGTGTCAAAAATCCAGTAGCTTGGAGACAAAAACCATTTATCTAATTTTCTGATTCCACCTCTCTTGGTCAACTCCTTCCATATCTCAGCAACATATTGGCATGAGAGGAAGGTATGTTCTAGAGTTTCAATCCTACCACAATGACAACACAGATTGTTCGAGTGAATCTTCCTTATTTCCAGTTGTTGACCAGTTGGGAGACAATCGTGAGCAAAACGCCAGAGGATTACTTTCATTTTCGGGGGCACATTTATCCTCCAGAGCTGCTTCCAATCCTTTTCTATGCTATCTTGATCAGACCTTTCTCCCCTACCTGTGGAGGTGGCTTTTTGATGTACTTCTGCACATTTAGCCAACATATATGCTGACTTGACTGTATATGAACCTGTCTTTGTTGACGACCAAGCCAAGCAGTCTGAAACCCATTTATGACTGAGTGGGATGCTTAGTATGCTTTCAGCATCAGAATTATTGAATCATGCACGAACCAGCTCTTCATTCCATTTACGAGAGGCCTTATCAATCAGTGAACACACCTTGAGATCATCTGGAATGTATACTGTCGTGAAGATTGGGTGGCTGGAGACATTAGGAATCCATCTATCCTTTATGATAGAAATAACTTCCCCATTTCCCACTCTCCACATGAGACCCTTCGCCAATAATGTCTTCCCTGTCATCAGGCTTCTCCATGTATAAGAGCATGATCTAGTAGGGCCTGATTCCATAAAGGAACAATTTGGGAAATACCTTCCTTTTAAGACTTGTGCACAAAGAGAATCAGGATTCATCAGTATTCTCCAACATTGTCGCCCAAGCATGGCTTGGTTAAACAGTTTCATATCCCTAAAACCCATGCCTCCTAAGAATTTTGGTGTTGTTAGTGAATCCCAAGACTTCCAATGCATCTTCTTTTGCCCCCCATCTACGCCCCACCAATGATTTGAAATTGTGGCTCTCATTTTCTCACAAATCCCATTAGGCAAAAGGAAGCAACTCATAATATATGTTGGGATAGCCTGTGCCACAGATTTCAGCATGATCTCCTTGCCAGCCCGGGACATGGGCCTATCACTCCAGCCATGGACTCTTTTCCACATACTCTCCGAGATAAAGTTGAAAGTTTGCATTTTTGATTGACTTACATAGGTTGGCATACCAAGATAGGTTGATTGTGTTGCTTCGAGCGTGTACATCCAGGGAGTTTTTTACCTTACGCTTGATACAATCGTGACAATGATGGCCAAAAAACACCGAAGACTTCTGTAGGTTAATCGTCCCGATCCATTGCTATATGTCTGCAAAACATTTTTTAAGGTGTTAATGCTTCAGTCATCAGCACGTGTAAAAAATATGGTATCATCAGCAAATAAGAGATGTGAAATAGGCGGGCCGGAGGTGCCATTCCTCACCCCCTTAAGCCGGCCAGCATGCTCCTCTTTTTTAGTAAGCATGAAAGTCCTTCAGCACACAATAGAAAAAGATATGGACTGATCGGATCCCCCTGTCTAAGCCCCCTTGTAGGGATAAAAGGCTCGACATGTCACCATTTACCCTTACCGAGTACCTAACCGAGGTGACGCACCTCATCACACTTTTGATCCACCTTTGTGCAAAGCCTAATCTCTCAAGAACACCCCGTAGATAGTTCCACTCTACCCTATCATATGCTTTCATCATATCTATTTTGAGGGCAAAAAAAGGAATTTTTGCATGTTGTTTCCTTATGGTGTGCATGCACTCATAGGCTATAAGCACATTATCGGTGATAAATCTCCCGGGGACAAAAGCGCTTTGCTCTTGAGCAATTAAAAAAGGCAGGAGTTTTTTCAGCCTGTTTGCAAGGACTTTTGATGCAATTTTGTACAACACATTGCAAAGGCTAATTGGGCGAAAATTAGTCAAGAATTCAGGCTTGGATACCTTTGGGATGAGCACTATTGTTGTATCACACAACCCTGCCGGTATATCCTCTCCCTCAAGGAAATTCCTCACAGCTTGACATATGTCATCTTGTATCAACTCCCAATGTTTCGGTAAAACAGATGCTTGGAAAACCATCGGGCCCGGGGGCTTTTGTTGGTCCCATTTGGAAAAGCGCCTCCTTAATTTCATCATTTGAATATGGTCTACATAAGTCTTCATTTGAGTCTTGGTTGATCCTGGTTTGGATAACTTGTAGGATTTGGTCCACGTCCCCATTTGGTTCGGATGTAAAAAGGTCAACGTAAAACGACCTAGCCATCTCCTTCAATTCCCCCTGGTCTTCACATTTGCTTCCATCTGGTCTCATCAAGTATTTTATCTTGTTAGCTCTTCTTCTTGCAGTGGCTCCGGCATGGAAGAAAGCTGTATTTCGATCACCGACTTGGAGCCATTCTACTCTGGATCGTTGTCGGGCCATTATTTCTTCTCTTTCAAATAACTCACATAACCTTCGTTCTATATACTTTTCTTCTTGGGAATAATGCGATCTTGTAGTACCACTCAATCTTATGTTAGTCAATCGCCTCTCAAGTTTATTGATCTCTTTGCGAGGGGATCCAAAGGAATCTATACTCCAAGTGGACAAAGATCTTGCCATATTTGAGAGGTTTGTCCAAGTATTCTGCAAGTTTTTTGGCCCATATGATCCCTCTATCCAACACTTTTCCACCATGTTTTGATAGTCAGGAGCCTCGCACCATGCCGCTTCAAACCTGAAGTTGTAGCTTCTTGTCGCGGCATTGTTGTGTTCATTTAAATTTGCTAGCACTAACCTAACAGCATAGTGGTCGGATGAAGTTGTGATGATATTCTCAACATGTGCTTCGTTAAATAATTTTGTGAAATGGCCATTAGCAACAAGCACGATCTAGTCCGACCCTTAAATTATTCTCTCCGTGTTGTTTATTATTCCAAGTATGCTTTGGTCCACTAAACCCCAAGTCCATTAGTTGGCAGTCCTCTAAGCACTCCCTAAATAGCTGCATTTGTTGCTCACCTCTACGAGATTGCCCCAAGTGTTCATCATTGCTCAAAGCTTCATTGAAATCACCTATGCATACCCAAGGCCCTTCCCATTGGGATCCGAGAAAGCGAAGCTTGTTCCAAAAGATGTGCTCGCGCTCCGTTTTGGGTTCTCCATAGACAAAAGTAGCTCGCCAAAACTGTCCTGAATCTCCCCCGATCTTCACGTCAATGAAATTTCGGCACAAAGATTCTAGGTGAACATCAAGATATGTGGACCAGAATAGAGCAAGCCCTCCACTCCTTCCTTCGCATTTCACTCGGTAGACATGCATTATACCCTAAAGACCACATAAATCCCTTCACTCTTTCTTCCCTCATTTTAGTTTCCGATAAGAACAGGAGGGAGGGACGGTAATGCTTCACTAACCAGCGAAGCTCCCCACTGCCGAGTCCCGCCCCAAGCCTCGGCAGTTCCAACAGAGAAGATTCATGGTTCTCGGCGGGGCTGCCCTGCAGCCTCCGCCGATCCATTCCGAAAAGAAGAGTCCTTCCTTAGCTTTTTAATTGTTTCCTCATTATCCCCTTCAAGGTAATGATCATTATCAGCAAACTCTATTTTCTTATGCCTGTCTCCATATGGGTTCACAAGAATCATAGCCATGGCATCGTTACCATCCCCCATGTTCCCGTCTAGGACTCCTTTTGCCTCTCTAGGTCGATTCGCCCCTGTTTGCTTTCTTTTGGTCCCTTGCACTTTAGGAGAGAGTGGGAACAATTCTTTCCCCACTTCCTTTATTTCCGTACTATCGATCACCCGCTTGCCCTTCCTCCGTTGCTCTGAATTAGGTGAGAGAGCCTCATCCTCTTTTTGTTTCTTATTACGACCCGGCCCTGTTGATGAGCCGCCTGTGTTACCCTCGCTGTTTGTGCCTTGGCGGCCATTTGTGTCATCACTGGAACCATGTTGGCCCAATGAATTAAAACTACGTCCAGCAGAGTTGGATTGCTTCTCCTCTCCTCCTTTCTTCTTGTTATTGTCATCTAGCGCCCGAAGATCTCTCCCATACGGCAACAAACCATCTTCATCACGCTCAGTCGGAGTTGGACACTCAATTGATGAATGCCCAATGATTCCACACGAATAACAATAATTTGGTAGCTTTTCATATTTCACACTATACGAGGCTTGTTGTCCTGTCTTTTTCGGAGAAGACCGAAACACATCCGATTAGAGGCTTTGAAATATCAACCTTCACTTTAACTCGTAGGTAGGGACCCCGGGCTCTATCATTTGCATCCGTCTCTACTTCCACAACGAGTCCCGATTCTCTTGCCTAGCTCCCGTCCCCAATCCTTGTTCATGAGAACGAATGGGAGATCGTATATTCCGGCCCAAATCGCCATTGTGTTGAAGAACACCTCCGAGGGTCTAAGACTTGGGTCAAACGGTTGCATCGGAACAGCTTTCCTTCCCACATTCCACGGGGATCCGTCCAGGACACGCTCCATGTCCTGCTTGGAGCCAAATTCTGCTACAAAGATGTTGTCTCCCACGGACTTCACCTCCAAACCCTTTGGATTTCCCCATGCCGGCCTAAGCGCCGACATGATAGTATGGATATGGAGAATATTTGACGAGAGGACCTTACCCACAATGGCAAGTTCCGATGTCGCCATTCCTTCCATGGCCATGTCGTCCACAGATCAGCACATTGCTTTCTTCAGCGGTGAGCTTGAGACGTCCAAGCATGTCCACCACAGTGGCACTCGTGCTTGACGCATTTTCCACCTCCATGGGAACCGAATCTCGACAAGGATAGCCTAAATCCGCTTCCAGGGAAGAAGACGACCCTCCCCTGCTCCGGATCCGGTGACGCGTCTCCCCCTTCCCTAATCCCACACTGCAGCCAAGGACGGGCAGCGAAGCTAGATTCACCCCTTGTTCATCCCGAACTGCGATCGGGAATGAGAGAAGAGCGAAGACCCTTTGTTGGACCCGATATGGATAGAGGAAAATTCAGTCAGGAATCACAATCCGCCTGCTGGACGGATGCGCAGAAGATCCTAGAACCTAGTCACCCGGTCGCCGCGTTGGGTGAGTACCTAGAGTGACGAGAGGTGCCCAGTTGGCTATATATTATGATTTTAAGTGCAATTTTTTTTCTGGCATCGTATATACGCAACAAACGCTCGATCGGTACTTCCAAAGATCCAAATGCCACTAACAAACATGTATGACGCGGTAATTTAGTCCTCTAGATGCTTGTTTTACCAGTGTATAGTGACATGGCGCCGCATGCCACCAATTAGTCACATGCATGAACATGACTGGTCTTTTTATCTTTTGCTATCCCTGTCTGCAATGAGCCGTTTGAGCAGGATCTTTTTGTAAGTACCCTTGTCCGTACCTGAAGCTGCATGTTTGTAGATCTTTTTTATCCGGTCCAGCTACTCTACCAATTTGTTGTTGTTCATTCAAAATGGTTACAGACGGCAGGTCATGATAAAATGTCGAATGTCCACCACTACAATTGATTTGGGGCTGAATTTTATAGTGATGCTTCTAATTACCTTATTCTTCTCTCAACCTGTCACATGATATGTAGACAATTCCACTAAAATAATTATTGAACTGCATTTTCATGCATGGATTTAATTTCCTTAACTGCAGGCAAGAACGAGTGAACATCAGAGAAATAAGTAGCATCGCCAAGATCTTTGGTACTATAGTTTGTGTGGGAGGAGCTGCAACCTTGGCATTCTTCAAAGGCCTAAGGTTGCTGAATAACAACTCACTAGGCGACTCATCTATGCTTATCCACACGCTTGGCAGCAAGTGGGTGATGGGTGCCCTGTTGCTCATCGGCAACAGCTCCTGCTGGTCTCTCTGGCTCATCATGCAGGTCCATTCACTAAGCAACCATTGCCATTGTCAACCCCAAGTACATCTTATTGACTTAAGGTGTGTTTGGTATAGCCTATTGACCAACTTATGAGGCATCTTATGCTACCATAAGTCATAAGTTATACCAAACAGGTTAAAATCGTAAGCAGCTTATTACCAAACATACCATAAGCAGCTTTTCCTTTTGTACTAGAGAGGTAAAGCAACCAAAATCTTGTTTTTTCAGCTTATGCATTCATTTCACGTCATAAGCCGTTTTGATAAGCTGTTTTGCTAAACGGTTTGACTGCTTTTGCAACAATAAGCTGGATAAACTACATAAGCAATTTTGACGAGATAAGCTGAATGATAAGCAATAAGCTGCATAAGCATAAGCTCTACCAAACACATCTGTTAAGCTGCGTTTGGTAAAACTTATGGACCAACTTATAGAATAGTTTATGCTACCATAAGTCATAAGTTATACCAAACATGCTGAAGTCATAAGCAACTTATTACCAAACATACCATAAGCAACTTTTTCAGCTTATGCACTCATCTCACAGATCATAAGCAGCTTTGATAAGTTGTTTTGCCAAACGGCTTGACTGTTGATGCAACAGTAAGCCAAATAAGCTACATAAGCAATTTAATTGAAATATAAGCATAAGCTCTACTAAACACACGCTTACAATATCTTTAGACGCTCATTTGATTTCTAGGGACCAATCTGCAAATCATACATGGATCCTCTGACCTTGTCGGCATGGACATGCTTCTTGTCCACCCTACAATCCGCGGCCGTTGCCTTCTTCCTGCTGCCGGACTGGAGCGTTTGGAGGATCCACTCCATCTTCGAGTTCTCATGCTACATTTTCGCTGTGAGTAGTACCCAGCTTCCTCTTAAGGCAAACGACACAATACGGGCCCTCTGCTTACAGAGCTGTGCGGAGTGCAGGGCGTGTTCGGGTCCGGTGTGAACTTCTACCTGCAGTCGTGGTGCATCTCGGTGAGGGGCCCTCTCTACTCCGCCATGTTCACGCCCCTCTGCACCGTGCTCACCACCGTGCTCGCCACCGTTGTTCTCCACGAAGAGCTGCACATCGGAAGGTACCAACGAATTCCCTTCACACAGATAATCTCGGTCTCGTCAGGCAGCTCCGGTTTGGGCCGTAGTGTGTGACGACATGTTATTTGCTTCTCACCGTTCTTATCATTTGCTCATCCAGCGTGATCGGCGCCGTGGCCATCGTCCTCGGCCTCTACGTCGTGCTGTGGGGCAAAGCTGAGGACGTGAGGAAGGCCGCGCCGTCGGCGAACGCTGAGCTCGATCCCGAGATGAACACTACCCTCGGCGCGCCACTCATCGCTGCAACGCGCCATGTGCACGAGACGAACCCAACCAATTGAGCAACAAAGGGAGGAGTCAACGAACCCGGACAAGTTTTGCTCTTGCCGTGCGCGCGTAACTGCGGTGTGTGTTGCCTGTCTCTCCTGTCCTATGATTTTTTGAACTCAATTTTTGAATGCGACGCGGGCTCTAAATTATTGCCGCGCTTTGTGTGGGGTGCTGGTGCTTGGTGTCTCCTTCGCGCTATCTGCACATGTAGGATAATATCAGAGCGCGTGTTGTTGCTCTATCAGTGTGACTGTGATGGCGCTGTTACCTGTGATGTGAGAGGCGGGACGCCATATGTTGCAATTTTACCTGGTCGTTCGGAGCGATCAGGTAGCCAGAGTGTGACGCCGACGAAACGGCCGTGCCCCTTTCCCAATTTAAGAATGGACGAAGAAGAAAAGGGAAATGGAGCAAGCAAGCAACCCGTTCAATCATGTGCCCGAGAGAAATAGTAATTCATCGGATCTTAGGCCCCGTTCGTTTCCACCCTCTAAAATTTAGATATCTGTCACATCGAAGAGAATCTTATTATTTAGTAGTACTTTTATTAATTTAATAACAAAACCTATGTCGCGACCCCCTCTAATTTACTGAGACGAATCTAATGATCCTAATTAATCTACGTTTTGTTACAGTGATGCTACAGTAAACATCTTCTAATAACACTATAATTACCCTCGTTGGATTCGTCTCGTGAATTAGATAGGGAGTCTGCAATTAGTTTCGAGATTAGACTTTATTTAAGATCTCCAAAATGATAAAATTCTCTTTGATTTGACCTCTAAAAATTAGATAGGGGAAACGAACAGGCCCTATTCAGGACAAGATTACATGGCCCGAGTAGCAGTTTACTTGCAGGTAAAGAAGCATATCTGCTCCTAGATGCCAAATACACGTCTCCTCGATTGGCTTGACCTCCAAAATAAAATGAGCCGCCGTCGAGACCATTATTAATTAACTAGCGCGCGAAAGTGACGGTGCTGACTCAGCTTGCGGAGGGCATGCCGCGCACATGGACTCTCCTTATTGCTCAGCTACAAGCAACGGAGTGAGGCCCGCACGTCGCGGTCCCTACCTGTCTCGCTCGCTCGCAGATCTCGCCATGGCGCGGAGGAGCACGGCGGAGTGGGCGGCGCGGTACGGCCCGTGCACGGCGATGCTGCTGGTGCAGCTGTTCTACGCGCTGGTGGACGTAGCGCAGAAGACGGCCAACGGTCTGGGTATGCGACCCATCGTCTTCGTCGCCTACCGCCAGGCCGTCGCCGCCTCCACGCTCCTGATCGCGTCGCTCGCCGCCGGCGGGTGCTCGCTGCGCCAGATGGCCGTCGGACCAAGGGCGTTCGCGCTTGTCTTCGCAGCCTCCCTAGCCACGTAAGCCAGGCCAGCTGCTTCTTGGTTAATTGCGATCCTATTATCTCCAGTTGAGCTGATCACTCCCCTGCTTTTGCTTTGCTGACGCTCCTTAAATTGAAATTGAATCGATCCGAACAGGGCAACAGGGCAGTTCTTCTACTTCCAGGGGCTTCACCTGGCGTCGTCGTCGATGGCGAGGGCCACCACCAACCTCTCGCCCGGAATCACGTTCGCCATCGCCGCCGCCATGGGGTACGTACGTTCGTCTTCATCCCGCTGTCGTACGCTCTTCTTGTGTCCGACGCTCGCCGCTCTTCCCAGTGTGTCTCCGACTCTCCGTGACTCTGCCTTGCCCATTTTTTATCTTCAACGATAAAAGGATCTTTAGTTTTTTTAATGAGCCCATTGGGCCGATCCTTGTCATTTTCCCGACATTAACTTTCTTTTTCGGCCCATGCACTTTACTTCTGGGTCCCCTAAAAAAGGAGAATATTCTCAATAATGGCCCAACAATATTACGACTGAGATTGTAGAGGCCCAAATAACGACTCCCGCTCTCGATTCGTTTCGGCTTGCAGGATCGAGAAGGTGGAGCTGAGAAGCCTGAGGACCATCGCCAAGATCGTCGGCACCGTCATCTGCCTCGGCGGGGCAGCCGTCATGGCCTTCTTCAAGGGTCCCAAGCTCCTCGGCGCGGTTCTTCTCTCAGTGACAAGCGACTGGGTGAAAGGAGGGATCTATCTCGTGGGGAACGCCGCCTGCGTCTCCATCTGGTACATCTTACAGGTAAGCGAAATGTGCAACTGCCTACTAGTACAACATTCAGTAGTACAATATTTGCAGGGTCTGATCAGATGATCGTGCTTCAGATGCTGGTATGTAAATCGTACCTTGACCCGCTGTCTCTGGCAACATGGATGTGCATCCTGGCAACCTTGCAATGTGTGGCCATGGCCTTCTTCATTGAGCCCAATTTCACCCAGATTTGGAAGCTAACATCGTTCTGGGAGTTCCCCTGCGTCTTATACGGAGTAAGTTCAGATAAATGTTTCCACCGTGCAGTGCACAAATTGGTCTGAAACTCTGAATTGCACATACTGACTACTGACCGGAACTGCTGATCATTTTTTTCCCACAGGGTGTTTTTGCCTCCGGCGCCAACTTCTTCCTCCTGTCTTGGTGCATATCAGTGAAAGGACCCCTTTACAGTGCAATCTTTACGCCTCTGAGTGCAGTGATCACAGCAGTATTATCCGTAAGCTTCATGCATGAAGAACTCCATGTTGGAAGGTATGCCTAGATTGTACTGTCTTCACAAAATTGTAAACTCTGTTCATGAGTAGAGTACTTTCACTACTGTTGTGCATATTCAGAACTAATGAATTTCTTTTCTGCAGCATATTAGGTGCTGTTGCGATTATCCTCGGCTTGTACGTGGTGTTGTGGGGCAAAGCAGATGATGCGAAGAGCGAGAGGCTGGCCTTGAGTACTAGAGAGTCCAAACAGACCTTAGGTGCAGATTGTGTAGGTGTCACAGTAGAGTACCCAACCAATATTTCGGAACCATTGTTATCTGAAAACGCTGATGACCACACTCAGACATGAAAACATATTCTTTCTAATGAAAATACAGAGGAAGAGATTTGTGTAAATTTCATATATGAATATTAATAGTCATTCATTGTTCGACGCTAACATCGTCCTTACTTGTGAAAGGAATAGGAAATCACATACGCTCACACTATTTATACCGCCTTTTGTTGAAACCGTCCAATGCACAGCTTGCCATTTTTCCTAGTGGTTATGGGAAAGTATTGCAGTGTAAAAATCAAAGCTCTTGTTCGTTCAAAAAAAAAAATCAAAGCTCTTTTGATGAAAAGGTTTCTTTAAAACTGATATGGCATATAACATTTTCTATTGAGTTCCATTAAGCAGTATAATACTGGTGGGCCAGGTCACTTCATTGTCTGACAAAAGATCGCTTCATCTTTAGCGATCTCCTTATCTCCAAGCACATCAGCAACAATTATCTCCGTCACCAGGATCGGCAATTCAACTAAGAATAACCACTAGCTTGATAGACCAAGTCATCAGCCCACCATGTGCTCCTGGATCTAAATTGATACAAGTGTTAATGACTGTTATGACCAGTTCCCATTATCATTATCCATCAAGCGCATTCACCCCATCAGCGAGATGATCCATCACTGTCTGATACTACTAGATATTTCTCAACAGACAAAGATGGTATCGGAAGCTGCCAAGGACTAAATGCTATGTTAAGAATAGCCACTAGGTTGATAGGAAACTTTTGCTAAGCAGGGACTACACGAAAGCGGTGCCTGGAGCTATTTTCCGCACCACCATAACAGTGAGAGTTTAAAACAGGTGGATATTTTCAGAAAGTGTTAGGCTGGACTTGCTTCTCGTGACAAACCACGTCTTTCGAATCGCTTTGTCATTTATAGTTGAACCTTTCTTCGTTTTACTTTTCTTGGATTACTTCATCGGGAGGGGCGATACAGGTCAGGAACCATCAAGTAGCATCGTTGTGAATCTGTCTGCTAGTACTTTGCATGTGGGACAGAGAAGTCTCCCAATGGTTTAAGAGCCAGCAGTTTGAGGTTCGCTCAACAACTCCAGTATAGGTGATCTCATGAACACAGAATACTCCCTCCGTCTAAGAATATAAGGATTCGTTGACTTTTTGACTCCTCATTTGACCACTCGTCTTATTTAAAAAAATTGTTAAAAATTATTTATTTTATTAGAATCTATTTTATTTTTAGATATATTTTAAGTATGTCTTCTTTATTTTTGCATTTGTATAAATATTTTGAATAAGACGAATGGTCAAACGAGAAGTAAAAAAGTCAACAAATCCTTATATTCTTCGACGGAGGGAGTAGTACGTACCAGTGAGTAAAATGTGACTTCATTCAAAAAAAAAAAGTAAGTAAAATGTGACGCTGATATTTTCAACGCGTAACAATCTAAAAGGGTCATGTTCAGACTATGCCGTATCTCATACGTTTTCTTCAGAAAATGATCTGAGCGGTAAAATTCTGCATCTTTGCTGCAGAAGGACTGAATGGTGTCAGCGACCTCTTTGTTTTCCATAATAATGTAGTAATGGCGTCTGTTTTGCTGACAAAAGTTTTGAAAAGCAAATTAAAGTTGAATCAATCATAGTGCAAGTGGCAATATCACGCTCAGGAAAATAAACTGAACGAAAGCAACATGGATATGAAATAATAAAGGCGGATACATATATGGCAATATAATGGTGACTCGCATGTATGAACAGCATGTACAAAACCTACAGCTGCCGATCATAAGATAACTCCTACTGGACAATATAATAAGAATCCATAACGAAGTCGCCTGCTGTACAATGCTAAATCAGATGAGAGTGATCACGAGGCGGTGACCAGACTACGGCGGTAATCTGAGCCGAGGCTCTAAATCAGATCACGGATCATGCGTATCCGCGGCCACCCTTCCATGCGTTGTCCCTGCGGTTGTTCCTGAAGGCGCAGCAGCCGATGGAGTAGACGATGATGATGAAGACGAGGAAGACGATGCAGACGACAGCGACGCGCTTCCAGTCGCGCTTCAAGGTGGCCACCACGCCGGCCTTGCACGACTGGCAGTCGTAGCAGAGCCCGTCGTTGGTCCAGGTCTGGCAGTCCGGGTCCGTCGAGTTGGCGGCGCCCTTGGTCCACTCGGTGCCGCCGACGTAGGTGTAGCCGCAGCTGGTGGGGGGCTTGCAGCAGCCAGACTGCAGGAGGAAGAACAGACATGATGAGAGTCTTCGAAGCAGAGCAACAGCCAGGTGCAAAATTTCAACATCTACTATTGATACCGACGGTAAAAACTGAACAATTCAATTTGGTTATGGAACTTTCAGATGGAGCGCTTTCGTGTAACGTTTGAATTGTGCAACCTACTGAAAATTTGGTGAGCGTGCACGAGAGCGTTGAACCAAAGGCATGTGCTCCGGTCAGAGCATTGGGAGTGGTTCAGACTTTAGAGCAGGTAGTAATGGCTGATTTGGACGGGAAGCGCCAGCCACTATAAAATAGCAGGCGTAATCCATTGACTAGTACTATATCAAACAATTGTTAGTATATGAAGGTATTTAATTCTTGATGGAGATGCATAACCGTACAAGTAAGCATCGCCCCCTGGATAAGATTTAGTGTTTGAGAAGCTAACATTTCTTACTTTTTGGGACGACCTTGACATTATTATGTTCTTAATTAACAAGTCACATCACACAAGTGGCAACCGCTAAAACAACACGTGAAAATTTCGTTCCATCTCTTGTTTCAAAAATATAATAATACTACATACGAAGATATTGTGTCAGAGATTTTTCGTGCTGATTCCGATATCTTATAGTACTAATTCAAGAAACGGTTACTACAGTAGTAACTAGGAGTGGAGATTTAAATTGTTAGTACCTGGATGGGGGAGAGGTCGGATGTGATGAACTGCTGCAGGGTCTTGTTGTCGTCCTGGAGGCTCTTGCAGACCTTGGAGTCCTGGAGGCAGCTCCTGATCCTGTTCCAGCTGTCGCTGTTCTCGACCCGCTTCTGCAGCCAGTTGTTGTAGTCCCCGAGCCTGTACTCCTTGTACCCGCGTCCGGACACGGCCTCCCCGGCGCCCTTGTTGGTGACGACGAAGGCGAAGACGGTGAAGCAGAAGAGCACGACGATGAGGACGAACATGGCGAGGAGGTAGACCCAGAGCAGCCAGGTGACGCGGCAGCAGGCGCCGACGAGCCCCGCGATGGAGACCACCATGAGGAAGACGCCGAGCGCGATGACCGGCGCGGAGAAGTAGCGCTCGCACGCGGTGCCGTCGGCGCGCGTGCCCAGCCAGATGCCGCCGCCGAGGATGGGGATGGAGAGCAGGAAGGTGATCGTGTTGAGGATCCCGATCAGGTTGTTGCTCACACGGAACGCCATCGTCGGTTGCTCTTTCGGGGTGTGTGTGTGTGTGTGGTTTGATTGATGAGGTTTGCGACGATGGATTGCTCGGGGGTTTGATGAGGGTTCCGGCCGGGGGCGGCGTCGTATTTGTAGGGGCCGGCCGGGGAGGCGCGTGGAAAGTTCGTCGTGGGCTTTTGGGGGCGTGGCCGCCGGGGTTGGGAGAGAAAAACGGGACGTAGGGGCCTGCCACGTTCCACGGTTCTGTAGCCTGGGGTGGGAGTGGGAGGAGGGAGTTGGTGCACGCAAGCGTATACATTGACTTGACCCTGCAACGGACCGCTTGCTTGGTTCGCCTTCCCACGACCACCCTTCTCCTGCAGTCATCCGATCCCCCTCCCTAGCGGGAAAAAAAATCGATCATAAAGTGGCCAGAAGGGTTGAAACTTTCAACTAGTGCGCGGGCCGGCGCGCTCGGTTCACGCGCTTCGTCATCGGTCGTTGTCGATCCTGAACAGGTTTTCAAGTTGGTAACAGCGACACGGGGAAGATAGAGTCAGACATAGTAGAGCGATGATAATAATAAACGCACGCACCGCGTCGCGTACCGGTGACAATTGAAAGGGACGGATGGTCCGTCGTCCCTCGACGCGCTGAAGAAAAGTACGCGGTTCTTCTCCGCCTGCGATGCCGTAAACATGGTTTTTTCCATTGTCCCGCCGTCACTCGTCTCTGCTCAAGGAAACAAAACAACAACAGCAACGACTCAGGGAGCTACTGTAGTGTAGTAGCCTGGCCGGCAGGCGGTCGAGATCGTCGTATCGCGGCAGTGATCGGTCGCGGAAGCTTCTGATACGAAGCCGTTATTCCGGAGGACGTGCTTCATGCGTAACCCACTGGCGCCGCACGAAACCTGGCAATTCCGTTTACTATGTTCGTCGTGTGAGTGCGCACAGTTTTTCATCGGGACGTCCGTTTACTCAATCTTTTGGTCGTGTTAAGCAAGCGATCCCATACCACCACTCAGTGGCGAAGCTAGAGAGAAATTGATGGGGGTGCAATCCTAATGTATTGACTAACTGATTGATCTTTTCTCTTGATTTTCTCCCTTGTGGGTGCATAACGTTTACTTTTGGATGGTGCAAATATGGTGGAAATGAGAGAGTTATACTCGATTTTTGATTTTGTTGTGGGTGCATCTGCACCCACTACCACCAATGTAGCTTCGCCAGTGCCACCACTAGAATGAGCAGGATCGTCGTCAGCTCTAACGCGGAGTCTCGTGATCGCGCGAGGGACACCGTTGGCGTCAGCCACGGACACGTGTTGGCGTTGCTTCAAACGCACCGCAACTACTACTTGTACAAGTCATGCGTGCTACTGGTGACGCGGGATCGAGCTGACCAGAGCACAAGGATTAGGGTTTTTTTTTTTTTTTTGGAGACAGCACAAGGATTAGGTAGCCCACGGCCGGAACCAGCAACCGCATCATCCAAGTTTTCTTCTCAAAAGGACCATCGATAATCTTCTGGCCCAAGCCCAACTTGAGTAGTTGGCATATGCTGTATTTGGACCGTGATATTCCACATGGGCCAAGTAATGGCAGCCACTTGAAACTGGACGTACACGTAGAAGTTCAATTGGGCTTCTTCAGAGACAACTATATGTAGTCCTTCATTTTGTCACATATATAAGTACCTCAAAACTTTCTAGCTTTCAAACAGAATTACTACTTTATATTCCAAAAGTAATATCATTGTTAAATGTTTTGGCTATGTTTGACATTTATTAATTTTAAACCGTGTAATAACTTTGACCGTAAGTTTGTAGAGGGGTAGTACAAGGGATACTTTTGGTGGTACCACCGTTTAAGAATTTGTGCAGTGGACGGGAAAATAGAAGAAACATGGGAGATACGCATTCAACACAAATTCAATAGCACACAACGCTACGTATCAAAGACAACACACTGTTTATTTTGTTCTTGATGATGTCATCTACTTGATCACGTGTGACCACTCTTTTAAAAAAAAAAAAAAAAAAACTCGACCTGCCGGGAAGACCGCCCCGACGGCATTTGCTAAGGAGAAGAACCTCTCACGCAGGCCGAGAAAACCCCGAACCCCCTCTCCAATCCTACACGAGGACTCAGCTGGCCGCTGTGAGCTACGACGCGAGTCTTTACCGAGTGCTTTGACTTGGAGAGAGCGAGGGATTTTTTACCTGCACTGCAGCTATTTACTGCAGAGCAGGTGCAGCACTGTAACGAGCTACAGTACCGCGGGTGCCGCGACTCGAACCCGGGTCGACAGGAGCAAGCTCCCGGAGCCAGCGGCTCTGACCACTCGGGCGAACGAGCGTTGGCACCACTCTTTTATAGGAATAACACATGCATGTTATCAAGGGCTTCCACCTGGTCTCCCGCTACCGTTTCCCTCACCATACCCTAAGCCCAACCCACTATCCCCACCGCTCGATCCAGCCCCAGACCCGGCGGAGGACCCTACCCCGGACCCGCCCGACCCGGCTGACGATCCCGCGCTCGACCCGGCAGACGAGCTAGCCCCTCCAACAGATATGGACCCGGACCTGGACCCGGACGTGGATCCAACGCCGGCCACGGACCCAGAGCCAGAACCGGACCCGGACGCGGAGACTCCTCCTGTGCCCACTCCGAGCCCGAGCCCGAGTCCAAGGCCCAGACCCGCGCCCTGCCCTCCGCCCAGGTCGATGCCGAGGTCCTTCCTCGCCACGCGGCCCTGCACGGGCGCACAGGACTGCGAGCACACGAACGCCACCAGCACCAGCGCGGCCGCTGCCGCAGTGACCTTGTTGCCGCCCGCCATCTCGGGGGCAAGAACCACAACGACAGTGAAGCAAGCACACCGAGCACGCCTGGATCGATCAAGACCCGGTCGCGTGCTGCTTCTTTATATAGGAGGCAGGCGGTGCGCGCGCCTCCAGGGCGTGCTGCAAAGCGATCGGGCGTGCGATCATGCGGCTGCGGGCGCGAGCGTTATGGTTGGGAGCATGGAGTGGTGGTGGTGGTCTGGTGCTGTGCAGGTCGGAAAAGCACGGGAGATGATTGGGTTCAGTGGCGGGAGTGGTTGTGACGAGATTGTCGTGCGCTGCAGCTGCACGCGTTGCCGGTCGGGAGCCCGGGAGAGAGAGAGAGACCGGCCAGCCGGCCGGGATGGCGCGCGGTTTGATCGATCGGCTGTCCCGTCGCACAAAGGCGAGGAATAATAATGGTGTTCGGCGGGCTGCCTCATCTCGCCACCATCGAAAGTTGGATGGGGATATAAAGCATACTGTGTGGCTTATCCCTTGGACTTGGCGTTAGGCGAAATTGGGCAAAAGTTGCACGTCAGTTTAGTCGCCGGACGACGGTGTCGCACGATCAGAGTCTTCGAGTTTCATCAAGTTGCTTTGGTTTGATCAGTGAGCGGTCACTAGCGAGGCCGCGGGGATATGCATGAAAGCTGTTTGTTGTCAAGCTGTATCTCCAAGTCGGAGGGACACACAGACCACATCATGCATACACCCACACGGCTATTTCTGTGGTGTTCTACAGTGCATTTATGTTTTTCATCTTGTTCCATTTTGCTGCCCATCAGTTGACTGATATTTGAGTATTCCATGAGTAACTTCTTTGAAACGACCTTACTGCCGTTGGATGTGTACATTGACTGATGAGGTGCAACGGGAAATAGTAGCCACCGGATGAGATAACAACAAAAAAAAACTGCAATTCATAGTTGGATCAAGATCTAATGGTCAGAAAAAGTGACTGGTGAATAAATCGAATGGCAGTGAACTGATGGCAAGACAGTCCCTATCTTGTTTTGTTTCACCTGTATAAAGTTGATTTTTTTGCTGATATGTAAAAATTAAATAAACAAGGCCAAGTGTCGCAGATTAGTCTCTGCTAATGGTTGCACAAAGCACTTTTCTTCCATTTTTTCTCTGACCAGGTAAATTAATTTCTCGATCCCAAAACAATTGCGCACACCATCTAGTACAGAATAGTAACAAGTATTTTTTTAAAAAAAAAACAGAATAGTAACAAGTATTAGTCGTACCATATGGTTTGCAGCAATCGATATCTGTTCACACCGCAAATAGTCACCGGGTATGCACAATGCGCGTAGCACCTAATAGTCGTCGCACCGCTACCTACTCCGTCGAGCGCCGGGCATTTCTCTCTGAATCCCCAACTTTCCCGCGCACTAACATCCGGCGATGCCTTCACAGGTTTTGGAGGACAAGAACGTGTCGCCCCCGGCGCATGGCAGGATAGCACACTCACCGGCACCCACCGCCGCCCACGGCCCACCACACACCACACGGCGGCGGCCAGTTGAGAGCACTTGCTAATGCGCGGACTTCTCGCTCAGCTCGGCAAAAGGCACAGCTCGCCGGCCGTCGCGGCCACACACATGGAGGCTCTGGATCAAATTAAGGCGGACGCGCGACTCAACCGCACCACTTTCCGACGAACTTATCACTATCTTACACGTACGGCCGCTGGCTGCCCTGATTTCGATCTATATATTCCCAGGAGATTATGAAAGTTTGCATCGCCCATGACTACCCCATTACCGAGCAAGAGACACAACAGGAAACAATGGTTTGCCTTAAGGCTGTTGCTTTGTATGTAGTCGTACTTGTCATTGCTTCAACACTGGCTCCGCTGTGTGAGAGCCGTTCAGCTAGGAAGGACCTCGGCATCAACCTTGGCAATGGACTGGGTATTGGAATTGGTATCGGTGTAGGTGCAGGAATTGGTGCAGGGGGCTCCGGTTCTGGTTCCGGCTCCGGCTCCGGCTCTGCATCGTCCTCTGGTTCTAGTTCGGGCTCAGGATCTGGTTCTGGTTCAGGCTCAGGGTCGGGAGGTCTGGGTCTTGGACTTGGTGTTGGAATTGGTATTGGTCTAGGCTCTAATGGTTCTGGTTCAGGGTCTGGGTCTGGTTCAGCATCTGCATCTGGCTCTGGCTCAAGCACAATTGGTTCTGGATCAGCCTCTGCTTCAGGTTCAGGGTCAGGCTCCGGCAGCGGCGGGCTTGGTGCTGGAATTGGCATAGGATTAGGTGGCGGCGGTGGCTCAAGCTCGAGTGCGAGTTCAAGCTCAGCTTCAGCTTCTAACTCTAGATCGGCGAGGTCCGGAAGTAATTCAAGTCCTGGATCAAGTGCAAGTTCTGGTTCAGGCCCCAATAATGTTGTTTCACGCGCTGATTCTAGCTCAAGATCAAGTGCTGCAGGATATCAAAGTGACAAAGGACACCATTAATCCCACGACTGGCCTATTATCCCAAAGCCATGAATGTTTTTTTTTTCTTCTTTCTTCTTCTTCCTTTTCTTTTTTGGATTGTCTTTGTTTCTATGGATTCTTTTCTCCTCCTGCTATAATGAAAAAGGCACTTTCATACTGATTAAGCTCACCCTTAAACTTCTTTTTTTTTCTGTAGATTTTGACTATGAAGTCTTGTATATGTACTTACGAGAGTCAAGAGGATGGTACGTGAAAGCTAGTCATTTTTCGTTTCAACAAATATCGAGTGTACCTAATTGAATACACATATACATATGCCACTAGCACGATAAAATCCTATGGTTCAATTTTCACAGCATTTGCGAGCAACCATTAAACTCGAAATTACCAGTGATAGACGTAGATTCCAGCACTCTCGCGGTCAACTGGTCAGACGGCTGCGTCCTCACTGCACCAGTCTGGATTCGAGCGTTGGCTCCTACCTTAAGGTAACTCCTTGGCTGGCTGGCTGCCGACCAAGGTATCTTTCCTTTCTGTTAAACGTAGCTAACATCATTAAAAAGCATGACATCAGTGTGTTTATTGCTGCCTACATTGTGTCTGTGGCGCATTGCCGGAAAAAAATTAGAAATCAAGAACGTTAGGTCTTGATTTCATTTTTTTCAGAATTTTGCTCAAAGAGCTAAAACAAGGGGAGGTCTTTAAGCACTGGGTTTATGACTATTGAAATTATTATTAGATTGATATCTCTGTTAGGCCCAACAGCCCAACACCCTTGACCCGAGCCCTAATTCGGGGCGCGTATCATGAGGTTTAACGTGCCGTCACAGCTCCATCCACAAACCCTAACGATCTCGAGGGTAGTGTAGCACGTGATAGTAAGTCACCACCGCCACGCCACATCGACACCCTACATCGCTGCCGTCCGAGGCTAGTGTAGTTGGAGACCCGAAGGTCGTCGCATACACAAGATGCCGTCACTATTGTCTAGATCGACCCTCGACGATCGCTGATCTCAACTTCATTCTCAACATCGACATCACCACGATGACCGCCCTCTTTAGTATTGATGCCTAGTGTTTATTGTGTCTAACAATTACATATAAAATAATTAGTTACAAACAAGGAAAATACTTCAATGAACACATGGAGGGGGCATGTGCCCCTCCCTAGTTTAATTATTAATTATAGTTCAATATAAATATTGAATCTCTAGCTGTTATGATTAATGTTTTTTTAGATAATGGAAACAAGAATTTCTGGCTTTTGCATATCATGCAACCTGAGTTTTGTTCACATATTACAAAAAAGTCCAGTACAATCACTGCTTTGATATGTAAAAACATAAAATTATGGAAGATAAAGTTTATTCCCTTATCAAATCTCCATGATGGCTTGTGTAAATCCCGAGAGTGGTTGTCTTCAACGCAACGCTCACGCCATGGATGGTTCCTCTAACCTCATCAGGCTGCACCTGCAACAACTCAATAGCTCAACCAATATGCCAATATGCAGCCCTGAATAAAGTCGGCAAAAACAAAATTAATATATTTAACATTCTCAAAGCATATATCATTCTATCATGGGCATTCTCAAAGCATATATCATTACAACGTCAAATTTCTTAACATAAGGCGGCAGCCATATAGTATCACATTACGCTTTCCGTGTTATAATTATAGAGTCAATTGCCAGCTATATGGCCTATATACATAGGATGGGGAAACCCGTCGCTGTTTGCACTATCTTCCAAATAGTCTTAGCATGGTGACAATAAAAGTAAGTGTTGGATCGTTTCATTGCAATTAAAAAACACGACTTCCCAACCAATTCCAATATCAAGGCATTTTAATGTAATACAATAAAAATTTACTTGGAGAACATAGAAGTCGATTCTTATACATTTCAATATAAAGGCATAAACGTTCTTTGGTTATTAGATATACTTACTTGGTTGTCATGGGATGCATGGAATCCAATTTTTGAATTTCCAGCCATTTTAACTTTGACATATCAAAAGATAATGCTAGTAGAGTTGCCGTCCCATTAACCGCGGAACATACTCTCATTACGTATGTCGGTCTCTAAATACTATAGTTGCAATTGCAAACCAACTAATGCAAGAGCATAATTAGCTTCCTTCTAGAATAAACCGAAGATAACAAATGAATGATCGACAGGTAGTCTTCCTAGTGCGTATTGCAACCAGAAAAAAAATTCAGAAGTGTATTTCTCTGTTCACAACAGTGAGTTGATATGACAACTTCCTCTGTATATATGCGGCTACGGAGAATGAAGGAATATATCGAATCGTCAGCGCTGAAAGTTGATATCGCAAAGTTGGCAGCCGAGAACAGCACTAGCCTGATAAGGCATAAAAGTAAGCTTCCACTAACCAGAATTCGTTGATACGGATCATACAGTGATTCAAAGGATGAAAAGCGAAAACTTCCAGAAACTTCACTGACCTTCTCCATCATCCGAATCGCTCTCAAAGCAGCACCACTTTTTCAGTGCACTGACGGTTGCATCCCTCTCCTCAAAACTGTAGCAGGCCATGCATGCACCATCCGGCTTCAAACGTGTCGCGCTGTCGCTCCCATGCACTAGTAGTTACTTATTAAGGCCCAATCCTTTTGCACAGTCGATGCTCCACTCTATGCAACAACAGCACTGAAGCAAAATACCTCTGAAACGACAGAAATTAAAAGGCAGAGTTGAGCCGTCCAGTGCCCGGTCGCCACAAGTTCGTGCCACCAATTAGGTCCACCAATTAGGTATCCACTATTTGGGACACCACACTTTGGGCACTATAAATAGCGCAGCATCATCCCAAGTCCGGCAACCACACCACTAGAGGCAACAATAACGCACACGCACATTTGAATTACTTGAAACCAACACACAACACACCATAATGTCTCGTCCTCGAACTGTGACCATTTTGCTCGGCATCGCCGTGCTTGCTACCATTATCCTCGCATCCGAGGGCCGCATCTCCCGGAAGGACCTCAGCATCGACCTAGGTGGCGGCGGCAGTATTGGAATTGGTACCGGGATTAGTATTGGCATTGGCGGAGGAGGTGCTGGTAGTGGTTCAGGCTCCGGCTCTGCTTCGGGTTCAGGTTCCGCCTCAGGTTCAGGCTCGGGTTCGGTGCCGCTTCGGAGCAGGGTCTTCGGCGGGGTCCGGAGCTGGCTCAGCGCCGGTTCCGGAGCAGGATCATATGCGGGCTCTGGTGCAGCTAGTGGCGCGGGATCAGGTGCGGGTCAAGGACAAGGGCAAGGTGGAGGCCAAGGCCAAGGATCCGGGTATGGCGAAGGTCACGGCTCGGGACAAGGTTCGGGGTCCGGCTCCGGGTACGGTGAAGGATATGGTGAAGGACATGGCCAAGGAGGTGACTCGGCCAAGGATCCGGCTATGGTGAAGGCCATGGTTTCGGTCACGGCGAGGGCTCGGTGAAGGTTCCGGTTATGGGGAAGGCAAAGGCTCCGGACACGGCCAAGGCTCGGGTTCCGGCTACGGCGAAGGATATGGCCGGGGCTCGGGCAGTGGACACGGAGATGGCTCGAGGCTCGGGTTACGGAGAGGGGCACGGCTACGGTTACGGTTCTGGACATGGCAAATAAGAGGATGAACAAGAAGTCTGCTATCCTTGTGTGATTGCCACTACTCTGTACTGTGAAAATTATATCGTCTTTGTATCCATAAATAAATCCACGTGATGGTTGATGGATGATTCCTTGAATGTTCTGCCTGTACCATACCAGCATCGAATGGGATGCATGAGGCGAACGACCATTTTACAATTCGTGTGTCCTGAGGATGAATTAAAGCACATCACCGTTTCCAGTGACATCCCTGCTCATACTCCCTCCGTTCAGAAATGTAAGTATTTGTTGACTTTCAGAGATCACTTTTGACCACTCGTCTTATTCAAAAACTTTATAAAAAAATTATTTATTTCGTTATAATTTAATTTATTCTAAGATATATTTAAATATGACTTCTTTATTTTCTCATTTACACAAATATTTTGAATAAGACGAATGGCCAAATGGAATATTTGAAAGTCAACAAATCCCTACATTTTTGGACGGAGTGAGTACCACGCAGGCACAGCAGTGTGCCAGTGCCCTGGCTTCTTTTGCAATAAATCTGAAGCTGAAACTTAGGACGTGATTGGTTGAGTGCATACGGCAGAGCCTGGCTCGTGAGATGCAATTTTCGGACTGGAAAAGGGATTGAGCCTGGCTCAGTGCATGCATGAGGCGTCTGTCACTCTGGCTCAACAGAAACGAGATTGAAATCCATTTCTCAGCGGTTTGGCTGGCGTAGTGCATGAAGCGTGAGACAACGATGCGAGAAACCAGTCAACCAGTCAACCAATCAACTGAGTCCAATGTTCGAGCTCGTGCGGGAGAGCCTGGTGCAGGACAACCAATCAAGTGCTCTTGCACTTATCGGGTGTGGCCGAAGATAGCCTGGCTTGCTAGATCTAGCCAGACTAGCTGGAGCGTGAAACCAATCACACCCTTAGTGCAAGTGACCACATTATGGTCAGAAACTTCACAATGACTGTAAACATTAAATTGGGAGTAAAGATTTTAGTTTGATTATTTAGTACTCTACTAAAAGGTAATAACATTTCAACTTTCTCCAATGTAGGTGTGTACGATATTTTATTCCTATATTCCGTCGTGCTCTGCAATAGATAGTAGCCATCACTGCCTTTGTTGGAGCATGAAAACCCACCGAAATTGAAGTAATTTTCATTTGTAGTTATTATTGATATATACCACTTCCAAAATTTTACAAAGAAGCCACAGCCCACAGCCACCAACGAGAGGCTATCCAACTCGCGTGCGCGAGGTTCCGCGCCCTCTCGCGCACCTCCCTGGCCCACCATCCGCGGAGCGCTGAAGGCACGAAGTGGTCGCGCCTGTTTTCTTCGCTTGACTATTTTCACCGTCTTTTGTGCTTTCCCTGGCCCACTATTCACGTTCTTCCGCACTCTTTTCTGTATGCTTCTCGTAAAATAAAAAGTAGACAATTGTAAAACAATTACAGTTGTATCGATAGAAATCAATTTTGAACAATTTCGATCACAGGAAATTCAGAATATTTTTTCAAATACAATTGTTTTTGTCCAGAACAAAATAGTATATTGTTCTAGAATAAATATATTTTTCTTTTGAAAAAAATCCGTGTGTTCAAAAATAATGATGAAAAATCATCAGAGCAATTGTTCCAGAGCAAATCTAATTTGTTCAGAACAACGTTCCTTTTGTTCTGAAACAGTGACGAGAAGAAATCTATATTGTACTAGAACAAACTAGTTTTGTTACAAAACAGGTGAGTATATTGTTTCCTAATAAATTTAATAATTTTTAAAACAAGATGAAAAACTCAGAATAAAATCCATTTGTTCCAAAACATTATTCCATAACAAATCTAATTTTCATGGAAAATAAAAAAAAACTCGGAACAAAATCTGTTTGTTTCAGAACACTGATCCGAAACAGATCTGTTTTGTTTCAAAACATTGTCCCGTTGTCTCAAAACATTGTTCTAGAAAAAATCTTTTTTATTCCGGAACATTGTTCCTTTTGTTCTAGAACATTATTCGAGAACAAATCTGTTTTGTTACAAAACATTTACTTTGGTGCCCGAAACAAATTCAATAATTTGTAGAACAAGATGAAAACAATTCACAACAAAAGTAATATAATTCTTGTTCTGCAACAAAAGCTGAATGTTCCAGAACAAATACAATAATCAGTAGAATAAGATGAAACAAATGGAACAAAATTAATATAATCTAGAAAAAAATCAATTTAGTCTGGAGCAAAAGACCAAATGTTCTGGAACAAATACAATAATCTGTGGAGCATAACAAAATAAATTCGAAATAAAATTACTATAATACAGAGCGAATGAGTTTGTTCTGGAACAAAATTAGAATGCTTGAGAACAAATTCAATAATCTGTGGAATAAGTTGAAAATAAATTTGGAACAAATTATTAAACAAAGTCAAGAACAAAAGTGAAAAATTCTTGAATATGTATTATGAAAATAATTTTGTTCCGAATTTACTATTACAAGAGAAAAAATTGAATACATGTTGTACGGTAGAAGGAAAAGCCTCTCAAGCAGGCGCGAGGACCGCGGACGGACGTGCGCGAGGGGCGTCGGATTCTCGCATACGCGAGACCGATCGTTTCCGGCCACGAACCTGTGTAACCAAAGAAAGAGAAACGCGCCAAAAAAAAAAAAAAGAAAAGCTCGGCTTGATTTTTAGATGTCCTTTAAATTCAACTCTCTCTTCTGTCACCGAAAAAATTGCTGCTGAAAACTCGCGGGCCTCCACGACTGGAAGGCGGTTCCACTCTGCAGTTCCCCATGCCCTTCCCATGTATACCCACGCACGCCCGCGCCTCTCCTACTTCTCAGTTCCCACGAACCACCCTTCTCCCACTTCCATTCGCAGCATTCTCCTCTCCGGCGAGGCGAGAAGCCATGGCCAACCCCGCCGCGCTCTCGCCACGCTCACTCCTGCCTTCCGCCCTCCTTCTAATCCTCATGTCGCCACTGATCCCCTTGCTGTCGTTGGCGCAGCAGCCGTCCTCTCCGCACACGCCGCTGCCCTCCTTCGTCTTCCGCTGGCTCGACGACAAGTCGACGTTCCAGGCCGGCGAGACCGTGACCATCACGATCCACGCCAAGGGCCTCCCTCCATCCGGCGGCGGGATGCGGCCCTCGTCCTTCTACTTCTCGGTGACCGTGAACGGCAAGAAGGGGAACAGCACCCTTGTAACCGACGTCACCGCGCACATCGGCGACGACCCTTCATCCTGGTGCATCACATTCGTGCCGCTCAAGGCCGGCGACTTCACCGTGCTCGCAGCCGAGGAGCGGTTCAGCGCCGGCGAGTCGGCGAGCCAGTTCACGGTCACCGCGGCCGGCGTGCACGCGTCTACGTCCGTGGTGTCGTGGATGTTCGAGGACTGGCACGAGGCGGGGGCGAGGACCTACGTGTGTGTCGTCCCCAAGGACGCCTTCGGCAACGCCTTACCGCGCGGCGCCGAGGTGCCGACCAATGGGTACTTCAGCGTGTCGGGATCTTATGCCAACGGTTCAACCGTGGAGTTCCTGGATTTCCATTTCAACGGGTGGACGGATGACGGGTGCCTCAGCTTCGATTTTGGGCAGACACTTGCAGGGGAGTTCCTGGTGCACCTTCTTGGGAACGGCACAGAGCTGCGTGATTCGCCTCTCCGGCTGACAGTGAAGCCAGGTAAGGGCAGTAGAAACTTCTTTAGATTTTTTTTTCGAAGAATGCCTTTTGAAGAAATTTCTTCATATATACACAAATAAATAGACGTTGGCTCGAAAGATATGTCTATCTATACGAGAAACTAGGTGGAAATGTCAATAATTCTAGCAATGTATTTTTCTTATTCCAGGCCCCATGGACATATCGAAAACCACCTGTAGCTTGAAGCAAGGAAGCAATTTTGTGCAGGTATTTTCCAAGCTGGAGATATTTATATACCAGAGGGACACGTTTGGTAATATTGTTCCGGAGATCCATACATTTGATGTACGAATGGTAGACAAAGCCACGAAGTTCTATGTCCCGGTGGTAGACCTTTCCGTGGAAACTGTGGCTGATGGAGTTCAGTTGCTGTCGTACAATGCTGTGGAGACTGGCGAGTACGAGGTCACAATTTTCGATACTCATATAGAAAAAAGTGTTTCAAATACGGCCTACATGTTTAAAGTATTTGTAGGTATGCCAGCTAGTTCCATTTTGCCCTTGTTTTACTCAGTTTCAGAGGTTTCAGTACGAGAGCTGCTCAATTGCTAATCGCGAAGTTGAATCTGATAAGTTGCTCCTTTCAGGGTACTGTAATGGATCAAACAGCTTTGCTAATGGAACTGGTTTAGCACAGTCTGTTGCCGGTTCAACATCATCGTTCAACGTTTTTCTGGAGGACAAGTATGGCAGCCCTTCTCCGGTTGAAACTGCAGTGCTGCAAGTGGAGATAATAACTAAAAATGGCACCGCTAATGCTCACCCAGTTGTATTACCTATAAGAGATCCAAATGGTAATATAGTCTAATTATTTAGCTTCGAGTAATCTCGAAAATAATATGCTCTAATATAATATTGAATAAATGTACAGGGACGACATCTACTGAAGGACAAAGTTCATTGAGTCCAGGTCCTGCTAGTCATCAGGAGGTATGTATACTTTTCCCTGCCAAATTTGTTAAAGATAAATAACAAATGTCACTGAAATATATATTTTTTTTTGAGACTTATTTTTTTATTATTAGATCACTGCTGACACAACCGTGAAAGCCAGCCAATTTAATGTTTCATATATTCCACAAATTGCTGGTGAATATAAAATTTGGCTATTGTGCGGGAACATAGTGCTAAATGGTGGAAATCCCTATGCCATGACAGTTTTACCAGGTTTAGATATATATCTCAATCCTTTTTCTTTTCAATTTCACATCCTTCGATTCCATGAAGTCTGTTCTATCTGCTGGTTGACCTCTAACTTGCCATAACTTTTCCTTATTCTAGGTCCAGTTAATACATCTTTATCAAGTATTGTGATATCTGATCCCAGGGTAAAAAGATCAGTTCAAAATGAAGTAACTGTCCGACTTGTGGATTCATTCATGAATCCGGTTCCCGTGGCTTCTTTGGAGTCAAAGTTGAGCTTTCAGATAGAATCTGCAGATATTCCAAACCCTGTGAATGGCACAGCCTTTGTGCCAAGGAAATTTGATAACAATAAAGATGGATCATATACAGCTCACTACATGGCAATGTACCTTGGCTCATATGGTGTATGCATTGCATTTGAGGGTAACCAGCTGGCTCCATGTCCATTTCATGTCTATGTTCTTGAAGGTAAATTTTCTGTCAGTACAGATTACTCCATCGCACAAAGGACAAGAAGTTGGTCAGTTCAAATATCTAGTTAAATTCTAGTTGATCGAGAGAGAGAGAAAAGTTAAACTATACATTTGAGCTTCAATTATTTCTACCTCTTTGTCAAGGGCTTCTGATGGACACAAAAATTTCTCTTTTCAGATGAATACTTTTCAGATGTTAAAAATGTTAGTGTTTCGGTATGGGAGGATGAATCCGTTTCCCTTGATGTGATGCTAAATAGCAACATTGCAGGAAACAAACCCGAAATAGTTATATCATCTTCAGTAAGTTTATGTCCTGAAGAAAATCTCGCAAATTTTGGCATTCTAATACTTAAATTTTAACAGTTCATTATTACCTCATTACTTTGTTACTTCACATTTTGACTTAATGAAAAATTTCCCTTCTGTGAAGCCACTTCATGGATCAGTCCTGCAGTTCAACCAGATCTTTCGCTACACCCCTTTTGAAGGATTCTTTGGGAATGACTCATTCTCATACACAATACGTGACAACAATAACAATGTCGTCACTGGAATGGTGTTCATATATGTTCGCTGCAGACCACCACAATTCATATCTTTACCACAGAATTTGCATGTAACTGAAGATATAATGGGCCCAAAGTTTGAGTAAGCCATGCTTTTTTTTTGTTATTCATCAAGTACTAAGAGTTACGAATCTCTTTTTATTCTCTTCCTGTGCTGATAAAACATGGGTATACTTTTGCAGTGGATTTCTGGGGATTAAATTAGTACATTCAGATACGACAGAAAATATATCTGTTACAGTGAACGCACAGTCTGGAAATGTGTATCTTGCTCCTATGCCAGAAAAACTTCAAGATCCTTCAGATTATGAACTTTCAACCAGCAGGGGTGGTAGAGGAGGCAAAGATCTGATACTAGAAGGGACAGTAGAAGCAATAAACGATGCACTACAATTTCTGCAGTATATTGGGTACTAATCAAGAATTTCACTCTAGTAGTTCACAAGCCCTGATCCTGAACAAGAATCTTTCTAGTCTGTCACTTTGAATAACGGTATAACCTTGTGCAGAAATGAAGACTTCTATGGAAATGATGTTATAATGCTATATGCGATGAACAGAAATGGTATGGAAGAGGCTCGATTTCCACTCATCGTTGAGCCAATCAATGATCCTCCAATGATACTTGCTCCGAAATCAATCTTCTTGGGTGAGAAAAGATCAACGGAAGGATATAAAATCTTTGACAAGAATAGGGACCAGTTTAACTTTTCCATTGTCGAACTTGATCTCCGCAATTACCCAGGTACTTTGTATATACTATATTTTTATATGCATGTTAAATGATGAATATAGTTTCCTAGTGAGCATCTTTACGGTGCTCCATGATACTTATAGTCAAATGGTATCATAAAAGGCATCAGACCATTCATTTCATTGGGTAATACAGTAATTATTCTATTCACTGGAGGAGGGCTAATGGGATCTATTGCTGGCACCGCCACGAGAAGGCACATCAACCGTAGCAATCCCGTGGTCAAATCCTCGACACAACCCATCTCCGGTGTGTCATCTCAGTGCCATCATCTGTCCCGATGGGAATCATCGCAGTCGCCGGCAATGTTCTCCGTAGAGTCCATGAGTTCTTTGCATGTGTGTGGCACTGAATTAAATAATTTCAGTAGTGAAATCGTACTATGGAAAAGCATCTATCAATCTGTCCGTCAGTCCAAGACCTATTTGTTCTATTCGGCATCAGGTTTTTAATTATCACATCATTCCAGGATGAACAATAAAATCACAGTGGAATTTCGTCGAATAAGTTCAATGCATCAAACTGATGCCCAATTCCTCAACAACAAAATACACAAATGCAACCGAAGTCTACCAAGTAATTATGCTAATGTCAGAATCGTTCGGAAGGTCATGAGGAGCTTCCTTGCCATGGCCACAGCGCGGGAGTCCTCGCCGAAGGTTTAGATGTCAGCGGTGTAGGCCTGTTGCACACTAACATATGGCCGGACAATAAAGCAGTAGCAGACTAGGTAACTAGCCATCCTTCCTCAGAGACAAGGCGACGCCGGCAGTACTTGGGGTAAAGACGGCGGCTGCCCGTTGAACTCGCCTGAAGGAAGCTAGAGCAAAATGCGAATAATGTTGAAGGAAAAAATGATTAACCCTAAAACCATTTCCAATAATACCCATATGATACTTATGATACCTCATCATGATACCATGATACTAGTGGGTTAAGAATCTATCATGATTAAGATCTAGACCGTTGGATGGAGAAAACGGACGTTGTGCATCCATTTGGGAGTACCATTAGGTACTTGGTCCTATTTCTTCATTGTCAAAACTTTTTAATTTGATTTTTTTTATGTTTCTATACTGACATATTTTAACTTGCTCTTTGGATCAAACATAATTCCGCCTCTCCTTATTACGCAGGAAGCAAGTCTGAATTTCTGCTAGAGCTTTCCTTAGAAGTCTCGAAGGGAACCCTAAAGATGACATTGCCAGCTAGTATTGGTCCCACTGTGGAGCTGAAGAATGAAAATGATAACTGTTGGCAGCCGCTTCTGACCTACTCGATTATTGCCAGTCACTTTGACCTTAGAGCATCTGGCATCAGATTCCTTGGGAATGTTCAGGATTGCAACATCGTGATGCAGAACCTGTTTTACAATGTACATCTTCTATCTTCTCATACCATATAACCTCCGTTGCTTGAGTAGATCTTATTTTTAGCAGAATTGCGTAGTTGTATTTGATTTGAAATAGCTGGTTCGGTAGCTACTTGTATGAATTCTGAAAGTCAAATAATCTTTCTTTCTAACCTAATAAGGAATGAAGTATACATATACTCCGAATGAAGCGAGATCTGTTTACCTTTCAGGGTCCAAGCCATGGCGCAAGCTTAACCATCACCGTAAACGATTTGGGAAACTATGGATGCTATCCCGATTGCTCAGAGATGATGACGACGCCACTGTCCACTACAACGACTATTCGTCTAATCAAAACGAAATATATGAGCTCAAGACGTAAGTGTCTCTGCTAGCCTTTTCTTTTTTACCATTTGGTGATCTGTTTCACAAAACGTTACACGTGCAAATATTTTCAGTGGTTCCGGTGGTAGAAATTCAAATCCCGATATTCATATGCCTCATCGTGGTTTTCATATATTACGTCTGGAATTGTATGAAAGCTCTGAAGGATGAGCGAAGGGATGGAATAGTTGACGAAAAGCAAAGACCTAAGCAGAACCCACTTCGTCAGCAAGTGAGTGTATTGCTTTCTGGCCTGCATTCTGCAAGCGAAGAAGCAACAGGCTCTGCATTCTAGCCTTCTCTTGCCTGCATATCCCTGCTGATAATGACTGCTTTTGATATTTGTTTCTGAGCGTAGGTGGGCGCCTTGCCGGCACAATCCGAAGATGCTGGCTACCGCAATGCACCTGCAACTGTGCTCCCGTCAGGTGCAAGCAAATTGAACTTTCGTCAGAGGTGAGCAATGTTGTCCTGTAAATAATCAGAAAGTCTGTCGCATGTTTTCTGCATCAACCTGTTGTTCAGAGCTCCAAAAATATCTGTAATTCATTAAGTTCAGCATGGATGAACAAAGCTGGAATTTACTTTATTTTCTTTATCGTCATAATTGATGTTACTCTTGGTATTTCAGGTCTTCACGGTCACGCAAACAACTGGAACTCCAACCAGTCTCTGAGGCTACAAACAATGAGAATCATGATGATCAACTTGTAATTGACAAGGACAAGTAGCATGTTCACATCACAAATTATCTTTTCCTTCGACACGATTTTTCAATGCGACAAAACTTAGCAATGAGTTGTGCGTACTGCAACCTAAGATGGATATGCTACCTGTATATATTTATATTAACACAACCGATTTACATTAGAGTGACGAACATCTGATGTACACTATTAGTCTACTAATAGTACGTGTTTGTGTTTCTATCAAGAGACAATGTCAAAGAAATATGATTAGGGTGCATCTGCAATAGAAAAGCGATTCCCTATAGAACTTTTGCAGCTTTAACTTGCTGCTGGTTGTAAAAGTCTTTCCAAAATGTATAACAGGTGTCAAAAACAGGATGATAGTGGTCAACACTTTTATTGACGACCTTATTACATATTGTTCGGTTATTTACTTTATAGAAAAAAAGGAGCAGCTTCTCAGATGAAAGCTTCTTCATTGAGCGGAAATTCATGAGGCTACTGTTTGTGCCATTGATCCAGGTGAACGGCCGCACAACTTGATGCTTATTTTGTTAGATTGAGGCACCTTGTCGTGCGTCGTGTGACCACAAGCAGATGCAGTCCACCGTCATGGAATCAGACGGATACCATAATGGTACCATACTCACATGAATCAAATAAACTATGAACCACTGAATAAACTTGCTGGAACCTACAAAGTTCAGAGTCCAAAATCATCATCCGGACTCAGGCGCATAAAAAAAGGCCGTACCCAGTGCTGAGAGCTCCCACACTGGGGAAGGGTATCAGTGGCAGGCCTTACCCCCGCCAGTGCAATGCGGGGAGACCGTGGCTCGAACCCGGGACCTGTTGGCTACAGGCGGTATGCTCTACCGTTGCACCAGGCCCGACCTTCAATCATCCGGACTCGGGTGCAAAATTCAAACTAAGGAAAAGATACTACCTTCGCATTATGCGGCATAATCTTTATGTCATGAGGTGGATGAAGCCATGATTCAGGTGCATAAGACAGGAAGTTTTCGAGTTTGCTGGTATAAATATCAGCATATTGATGAATGTGATAGGAAAATGATGATTCCCTTCCAGTGTCTGTAAGAAATGTTGCACCAAAAGATGAATTGAATAGGTCTCGCATCCCAGCTCGACATTGACGCCTTTCTGCATTCAACTCATCAAGCAATGCTCTGTAAACTTGGCCTTTCTTTGTACTAACCACAGCTGCATTGACTTTTCCAAGTAGATCATGTATTAAACTTAACTTTGCCTGCAGAACAGGATAGGGTTAAACAAATTGATAAGCATCCTACGTGGCAGGAACATTATGGACCAATACTGTATATGTTAAGTGTAATCAGATTATGCACAGCATACAAAAAGGAAAAACACTATCATTCCATCCAACCAAGCAATTTGTGGTGCAAGTGCAACTAATTATCCCTGTACCATTTTACATAACATGTGACAGTAGGATGGAGCTCTAAATATTGACCAACCGAAGGGCCGATTTGCAGCTAACAAATAAAGTGCCTACTGCCTAACTAGTGAATTTCCTGAACTGAATCATGCAAGTTGATGCAGCCGGCCTTTTAGACTGGTGTAGCAACTTTTTTTTTTTTTTTGCAATCAACAGAATATATTATAACTTGCACTGCTTTAGTTAATTATATTCACATCGCCTCATAATTTCCAAATTATAATCAAGCTAGGAATCATGATTATTCACAATTTCAAGGTGAAGTCTAAGCATTGTGTTGCTTTGTTCTGTAATTTGGTTTGCTTAGGATTATTAGGCCGTTCGTTCATGATTGATCTCTAATCGATACAAATCCTTTCAACTAACTCTTATATAAAGATGTGGTATAAAGAATTTGTTTTTAAGAGCAGCTGTAATAACATATAGATCTTAAGACCTCATAAAACATATAGTCTAGTTATATCATATAAACATGAGAGACAATCCAAAACACACCTGCTGGAAACGGTAGTGGTCACTATTCTGGATTTCTATTTCATCCTGAAGAGAAAAGATAGATGATAGATCATCATAACATGATACAAAATAAAATCAATCATGTTGAATGTGAAATGATTATATTTAGTCAAGACAAATCATCAAAACCATGCAGGTTATTTCCTAGGGGGCAATAAAGTACAAACTTGTTTATGCAATCTAATAGGGAGATCTTTAAGACCAAGAAAAAATGTGGTTACTATTCAGAATATATCATTTTCACCCCTTAATCTTTTATCAGATTAGCATGAATAATTATCAAAATTTATTAGTACCGATATTAAATTAAAATATGATAAAAAACTGAGGCCAAGATGGTACTAGTCTTTTTTTTCCTTTTTAGAAACAAGATGGTACAAGTCATATAATGATGTTAAGCAGTGCCTGAATCTCATAAAACTCATATATTTCAAGGAAAAGGAGAAGTGGCTACCTCAAGTTCACGTATAACAGCAGCTGTTCGCCAACCAGCTTTTGAAGGTCCTCTCAAGTCACTCAGAAGATGATCACCGAAGTATATCACCTAAGACATGGACAAAAGATTGGAGATGACAAATGTTGGGAAATCGATGTCCCTATGCTAACACCGACTTCCTAGAAATGGTACCAAACTGGTGTGATACCACTTCTTCTGTGGACCCAGACCCAACACTTCTATCTTTATCGAGGAGACCTTCATCTTACTCTACTAACTTGGGAGACCAACTCTCTACAAAAGAGCTTAGCCTTTATTCATAACATACACTTGACACAAGGCACAACATTCTTCGTGGCTACACACCACTACTATCAATCTAGGACTCACCATAACACTCCTAGACTCTAAGACACGTCATGGCAACCTTTGCCATGCCTTCACATGTGGTGGCTTCTATGGCTCCATGGCATGGTACCTTGGAGGGTAGAGGGCACCCCTATTTATAGTTGTACATAGTCTCTAGGATGTTGCCACATGGCAACATTCCACACTCTTCTAACTAAAATATCTAGCTCTAGAACATTCTCATCCTTATCCTAATATCTAGATATTTCTTACCACACATAAATATCTAGATTCTACACTCTTCTCTACTTTGCCATGAATAAATAATTCTAGAATCTTCCATGGCAAATATCTTTTCTCTTGTGTTTTCCAAAATATTCTAGAATGTTCCAAGTATGCATTGCCATAACTCAACACTCCCTCTCAATGCATACTTGCTTTCCCATTGGTTGCCATCTCTCGATTCTCCACTTGCCAATGTCTCCCAAGTCACCTTCGCTTTCTCCATCTCTTTCTCCTCGATTGTCTTTTCCAACACCAACATAACCTTGCGTCCTTCCACACACTTTTGCAAAGCTTCGCATTCTCCTTCGCTCCTCGGTGGAGGATCCGTTTCGGTGCCTATCACAACTTCTCATGCACTCTAGAAATCTGCCATCTCGATCGACGCCCGGCGTCAACTATGCTTGGTCCCGGACCAGCGTTCTCCACGATCCCGGACTCGTGCTCTTTGACAGATTTCTCCTCTAGTGCCACTCGGTGCCACACCGAGAAATGTAAGCACCCCGTGCTTACCGATCGCACCGACCAAGGTAAGTGCCCTGCACTTACAACGGACTCCTCCCTCTATAGACAGCCTCAAACTGCCTCTCGCATTACACTTGGTCCCGGACCGGTGTTCTTCACTTCACGAGTCCTAGACTCGTGATCTTCGACTAGAGTCTCCAACATAAGTGCCCCGCACTTGCGGGAGACTCGTCCCTCTTTTGGCGAGTCCCGGACCGTCCCTCGCTCCGATACCAATTGTTGGGAAATCGATGTCCCTATGCTAACACCGACTTCCTAGAAATGGTACCAAACCGGTGTGATACCACTTCTTCCGTGGACCCGGACCCAACACTTCTATCTTTATCGAGGAGACCTTCATCTTACTCTACTAACTTGGGAGACCAACTCTCTACAAAAGAGCTTAGCCTTTATTCATAACATACACTTGACACAAGGCACAACATTCTTCGTGGCTACACACCACTACTATCAATCTAGGACTCACCATAACACTCCTAGACTCTAAGACACGTCATGGCAACCTTTGCCATGCCTTCACATGTGGTGGCTTCTATGGCTCCATGGCATGGTACCTTGGAGGGTAGAGGGCACCCCTATTTATAGTTGTACATAGTCTCTAGGATGTTGCCACATGGCAACATTCCACACTCTTCTAACTAAAATATCTAGCTCTAGAACATTCTCATCCTTATCCTAATATCTAGATATTTCTTACCACACATAAATATCTAGATTCTACACTCTTCTCTACTTTGCCATGAATAAATAATTCTAGAATCTTCCATGGCAAATATCTTTTCTCTTGTGTTTTCCAAAATATTCTAGAATGTTCCAAGTATGCATTGCCATAACTCAACA
>JAUNZO010004618.1:0-12315 GCA_031894775.1 Chloris gayana | reverse complement strand
AAGTTCTCCAATCTGACGCTCCCGGACCACATGAAGTGGAAGTTCAGTGCAGACAACTCCGCGTCATCGTTGGCAACGACGGCGCCATTCGAATCATCCGCCTCAACGAGGGTAGCAACCTTAAGGTCTTTAGCCAGGATCATGCATGGTAGTAAGTGGGTGCTGGACAAGAGCCTTGCGTTGCCGGAGGTGAGCCGCGGCCTGCACGGGCGCAAGGAAGACTATTTCGCTAACAAGCCGGCCAAGATCATCTCTGCAGGAGAGGGGTTTCTCACGCTCTCGCCTCCGGAAGAGAGCTGGTTCTTCTCCGTGGACCTTGACTCCATGGAGCTCGAGCGTGAGCACCCGAGGAACCAATACCCCGGAGGAATGGCGTACCCGTGCACGGAGCCGTGGCCACTAATTATGCGTGCTTGTAACAAAAATATGGGGACAGAATAGCACGGAGAGCTCTTAAAGAGATCAGACTAGCTAGTGTTGGAATCAAGCTTGTGAAGCTCGTATCGTGTCAATGTGCGTGATCCGAAATCATATGTTGTTGGCATGTGTTTTTCTGGACACTCACAAAAATCTCTTGCGTACTTAAAAAAATTAAAATTAGCAAATAAATTCTAAAAATAATTAAATGTTGGCATGACATAATTCATATGATCGTTGACCTAGCTATACAAAATTATTTGAAGTCAAATTCGAATTTGACCATCAATTTGATTCCAAATCTTAATGACTCATTCTCAACTCTAAGATTTTTCTTCAGAGGTTCAAAACATTCTCTACTTTTTTATCATAGCTGCCACTTGTAATACCATCACATCATGACAAGACTCAGGATTTTTAGACTTTATTTGATTTTTTTAGAATTTAAAAATCGTTTGAACAAACATTAGTGGTCATATTTCTTAAACCAGATATAGCAAATTTCTTTTTGTCATGGGTAAGGTCCCATATTGGGTTAAATAATATGAATATAATTTTTATACTCATTTTATTTTATTATTTGAATTACTTGTAGTTCAAATTTGACTTGATTCAAAAAATTGCTTGAAATGTAATTAATTAACTAAATATAGCAAATAAATATATATATCGTTAGCATCAAAACTTCACCAGAGAATTTGTCTTTTTCAGATTAATTAACAAAGATGAGGTGGCAACTTTACTACGCGATACCATCTCCTTCTCGTTTTAGAAAATATAGAAGAGAGAGTTCCCAACTCTACATGTCCGTATTCTCCTTAAGATAGCCAGTAAGAAAAATGAATATTTTACTATTTTAAAAGATTATAACACTTTATATAGCATAATAAAGTCAACGCTCTTTGATTCGATGAAACGTTTTAATTAGTAGAAAGATCCCTTCCTCCAGGCACACTGCTCAAAGGCTAGAGTTACTCGGAAAGAAAACTCTCCCCTTAAGGGCATGTGCAATTGCGCATGCAGCCGTCAGATCTTGGTGTGCCCGAGATTCGTGTGGCAGCTCGAGATGCAATACTATCAGTATTTAGTTGGAAATATATGGGCACACTCGTATCTGTACCGTAGACCTGTTGCACGTGATGACCTCGGCGCCCTTCCAGTAGTTCCATTATCCCTTCCGTGTGTTTGTCCTTGCCGCATTCAGTCGCGAGGTGCTGCCATTGCCGCTCGCAGATCCCGCCGGCGCCGCCGCCGCGTGGAGATCCCGCCCCCGCTCTTGCTTTGACAACCCGCGACAACCTCTTGGAGATACGGGGTCTGGAGCTTCTCCCGTCGCTGCTATGGGAGATCCCTCCCGCCGCCGCCGCCGCCGCCGCTTGGATATCCCGCCGCCGCCGCGTGGAGGGGCCCCCGCTCTTGCTTTGACAGCCCGCGACAACCTCTTGGAGATACGGGGTCTGGAGCTTCTCCCGTCGCTGCTATGGGAGATCCCTCGCCTGGTGTTCCCGTCGTCGCTGCAGCCGGCGGCAAGGCATCCAACAGTTGCAATTTGAGGGAGAATTTGCAGCACTCCAGTGGAAGAATTTGAGGGAGAGCAAATTCCCAACACTGAGACGCAAGCAAAGAGGTTAGTGTGTGTTTGGTTGTAGAATAATTCTCCTTGAATTATAAATTTTTCCAGCGTAGTATTAATACTCTTTCCTTATGTTCTTCTAGTTTCGGGGAGAGTATGGTGTTTGGTCATGTGGAATTATGCACAAATGATGCACGGACAATGTCCCGGTCTACCACAATAGCACATTTGTCAGATGGGCAGACACACTGCTGGTTCCCCCTCCTTGAATTACACTGCTTGTTCCCCCTTTTTGTCGGCGCTTCATCGCAAGCTGTTTTTGTCTATCCAGCCGGTAGCAAGGTGGATTCTTTGTCTGTAGACCCAGGAGTATTGCAAGGTCTTTGCTCACAAGATTGCAACCGACCTGTAAGTTGTTTACTACATCAGCCCATATATGTTTGCTCATGAAGTATTAGTTGGATAATTTTCAGTTAGTGAGGCACTGGCTAGGAGGTTACTGTGCTCTATTTTGCATCCAAGTCATGATGTGAATGCAGCATTGACAATCGTAGTTGTGTGCTATTACTTAAGCTTTTTTTTGTTATAGGGACGATGTGGTTATCAATCTGGGTGACGCCACTGATATATCTAATGGATCCCCTGCACATAAACAAATTGTTGTTAAAAAAAGTTAGTTCTGGTGACAATTTCAGTTGTGTTTCACATTTATTATTGCCCATATTTGAACATGAATCATGTACCAAAATAAATTTAATGCTTAATGGATAGCTCAATTGTAGGAGAACATGCTGTTTGGAGTTTTTTTTATTGAACTATAAAATATACAAAGAACCAAGCTATGCATCCGCATCCGACCAAGATGTATGACTCACGTCCGACTGGATTACATCCGCATCGACCAAGCTATGCAGAGTATTACATTGACGAGGAAACTGTTTCTTGCTAATTACTTCTTCAGTTGGTAGTACTGATATTATCTCCGTTTGTTTGTAGCAGTCCAGGGAAGGGAATGTTGTTTGGTCATGTTGAACAATTATTCAAGGATGCACGGTTGATGTCCCAAACTTCAACACTAGCACATCAGTCAGCTGAGTCAGCTGCGTCAGACATATTACTGGTTTCCCCTCCATCAGATTGCCACTGGTAAGTTGGTTATTACCACTGTACTGTAGCCCAGAAATTCATATGTTGTTGGTACGTACACATTGTACCATATTTTCGAGAAAAAAAGTGTATCATAGTAACTAGTAAGTGCAGCTGATTGATGGGGTTCATCACTGTACATGCAGAAAAAGTCCTCAAAGTTTTGCACTGTCATATGCTGCACATACTAATTTGATACACACCAGAACATGAGGACTCAGGGAATTTCATTATTAGCAAAAAACGTTTTTGCAAAAAGAAAACAGTGTATCACTGTACAAATGGAGTGAGTATTTTTTTGAAGCAGTGGCTACTTTTTATTTCTTGTAGCTTGCTATTTCTATTTCTTTGATCAACCTATACTAGTTAATAACACCAAAAAGCTTAACCCGTACATAAGTTGTTTCACAAACAACCAATTCTTTTTGTAACTTCCTCTGTTCTTAGACAAAAATATGCTAGATTTGTGTACCTTGTACAAATTTTCATGGGGTGTCTTGTATGCTTCATCAGTTTATTCAATATGGTATGTAGGTCTCATATGTTACCCCATCCATTGATTGTTTCAATGGAAGTTAATTGTCGCTTTATCAACACTGTTCATTCTCTGAATTATTTTCACTTGAACATAGATATTTTGCACTCCATCTATAGTTCCACACACATAAAAATATTTGACTTAGTGTTTAAGAAAAAACTTGCATCAAGACTATGCCACGATGTTACCAGTTTGACATTTCAAGAATTTAGTTACCATGTTGTAGTGCAATATTACTATTTAACACCAATAACATGGTTATTTCTCTGCATTACACTTACAAGTGTGCAGAACAAAATGAATGCTTAATATGAACTGAATATCGGATAACAATCTGCATCGTATGTTGAATCTTGAATTAAGACACAATTTACTATATTAGACTCCCTAGCTAATTATAGACTTTATCCTCCAAGTTGAGCTCTAGTGAAGTGTTGGTTTTACTCACGTTAGTCTTTGCCTCATTCTGTTTTTACTTTTCTATAACTTAAATATTTAGCTCATCGCATTTACTTACCATGTTTCAGTCAAACTACATGATGATCAAGGATTCATACCTAGCGAGACAAGATCATCTTCATGGAGGATTTGCGGTTGCTGCAGCTAGGGCTTTTGATGATGCATACTGCATAGCTTTAACAAGATCATCACAGCTAAGGTGTTGAACCGTATGTGCCAGTTCACAATTTTATAGACTACTCCCTCCATTCCTATATATAAGCATTCCTAGAATCCTAAGATAAAAATAGTCAAGAGTAAAAAAGACATGTATACCCTTCATTTTACACTACCTCATCAATTCCCCACCCACCCACCAACCCATCAAGTTTTGTCTTATCTCTAGGAATGCTTATATTATGGTTATGGAACAATATTTGAATCCATCAAATGCTTATATATAGGAATGGAGGGAGTATCTACATAGATAAGTAGATTGGAGTAAAGCGCTGCCATAGCAATGTAGAGGCTATTAAGTTTCACTTCATTTTCTTCAATAAGCAACACATGTGTATTATTTCTCCAATTTATCTGGTGATTTCAAAAACATTTACTATTACAATGTGAAGATCTGAGTCTTTTTGTTGTTTGATTTGCATGTCACTTTAGCATTGGCACGTGCAATGTGCTAGTAGCTTTAGTTATATTTTTCGCTGAATTGTCGTTCATACTAGTCAACATCTTGAATTTTGGATAGATGAAGATTCAAACGAATTTGCATTCATCTTTACAAAATATAGCCAGCATAGCATGATAACTAACCACTAAAAACTTTTTTGACAGGTTCTGGTTTCACGTCTAGGAAGGTGTTGGACCATATAAGTCAGTTCGCAACTTTTTTCTTATTTTACCTTTTTTTGTAAGGGCTGCTTTGTTAAGTATCATTAGGCATAGTTTTATTTGCTTTATATTTAATGTTCAACAGTACTTTTTGCACACAAAAAACAAGTTCCATAGATAGTACTATGTCGCTAAACAATCCAAGGACAATTCTACGCTTGAATCAAATTCTAGTACAGTACAATCACACTTTTATCATTCTATTGACTGAAGCATCGAAATGCACATCGTTTGTAGTAATATATTCTTTGGTGTGTGGTGGAAGACAGGTCATAGATGCCTTGGCAACCATAATTGTCAAACATTCTTTCTTTTGTCGTCTTCTTTGGGTGACAACTGTGCTCGCTCCTTTGTGAAAATTCCACCACCAGATGTGTTGCTTATTGAAGAAAATCAAGTCCACCACATGTGGGCATGTCTTGGTTGAGATTTTAAGTCCCCATTTTTGCTCAGATTCCCCAGAATCGTGGTATACCAAAATCAAGTCCACCACCAGATGTGCCCATATGGGCTCGAGTTTTTTCCCCCATTTTTTAATAAGATTTTTACGAGCTCTAATTGCATCAGCACACATTTCAAGGCAGTAAAATTGAGTTTTATAGTTCTCTCCAATTAGTTTCTAGCCCCGCAGCTCGTATTGTTCAGGTTACTAGATGGCCTTGATGCTTAGATCAATCTCCATGCGTTGTGAGTTTAACTTTACAGTGTTGAAACAATGAAACTTGGACTCAGCTGTTACAAGCACAACACTTTTGCCACCGAACAATTTACCATCATATAAGAAATGCTTTGTCCAAAAACCCCAGGTGCTATATCTATTTCTCTCTCTAGATAATGATGTGAGAGTGATGAAAATTAATACAGCGTTCAAGTTTGTAAACTAATGTATTAGGTAAATAAAAAGCATGATTGCATTCTGCAGTACAAACAAACAAAAAAGGTTAAAATATTTTAGTTTCACTCTTTCCATTCAAGAGAGGAACAACTTTATTCACCCCTACGGTATTGTGAAAGTAATGAACGTTCAATCCCAGTAGTACATTTTAAAAAAATGTTGACTGCACCTTTGTAAAATAAATTAACCCTACTCATGTGCTTCTTATTACAGCACAAGTTGAACTTAGAACTTGCATAGCACATAAATAATCATTTTTTTGCGTTAAAGCTTGACATTTGTTGGAGGAAGCACCCGTCCATCTGCAGCCACAAAAAGAATTCACAAGTGTAATCATTAGTTTATCTTGTCCAATCTCAACAGGCTGACATGATGTTTAGTAACAATCCATGGGAAAAAGAAATGCTAACCATCCTAATTGTGCATGTAGGTGATTTAAAAAAATTAAGAGTAATGCATTAATTCTCTAAGTTAATATCTTTTTGCTCATGATCCATATCCTGAAATATTGTACTAACTTCAAGTACAGAAAAGTGACTTGTAATAGGACATTTTTATAGGCCTCACCGTTTTCGACTTTTACTAACACAAGTAGGTGATTAGTTTCTAAGATTCTATAACCAGAATAAGTTACCTTGAATTCAAAATTAACATTAAGGAAGTGCACAGTGATTATTGAGCTAAGATTACTTTATGTAAACTCAGGAGCAAAATGATGATTAAGCTCTGAATTTAAATTTTTACAACTTTTTTAGACAAAAATAGATAAAATACACACTTTAGCTTAGATATAAACTACTCATAACTTAATATGAACACCTTCAAGAATAACTTCACTGAACACTTATAGTTTCCACTAGTTCCTTTTGTACCAACAAAATGCGTTGAAAAAACACTATGCCGGGAGGAAATACAATATGCACCGAGTTCAAACACAACGAAGAGGAAAAATAGTGTGCCGGACGTATAAATTTTGAAGGCAAGTAAGACCTGATCTTTCTGATTAAGGACATACCAAAGAAAGGTTGACCATCATCAAACTTGAGGAAGAACAAAGTCGTAATCCTCAACAACTTCAAACCTCATAGATCCATGGCCACTCGATCGTCTGAAATTTTCTCCATCAGAACCAAAGGTAAAAAAAAGGAGAGGGCGGAAAGTATTGTACATGTTGTTCAGAGAGATGGTACAGTTGACCTCCACAGCTCCAATACCGGCGCAATGGCACCTTCAAAGGAAAACAACTTCTGACCTTCAATGGTGATCTCTTTCTTCTCCCTTGGGCGACCATGGCCAACAGGCACCTTCAAAGCGCTAACGAACCAAACAAAATCGCAACAAAATCAGCGCTCAACTACCAAACAAATTCGCAACCAAATCAAAGGAGAAAAGGAGGATTCAGATCTAACGATAAATATGCTTTTGGTCGGAAACAAGTCAAGGTGTTGGACAGCGGAATCAAAGGCTCATCTGCAGCAAAATCCCCAGTTCCGCGCCAACCGGGCAAGAAGAACAAGGGATAAAGGAACTGTTCAGATCAGCGATAAACAACTCGAATCCTGGCTAAAAGAATTAGGGGCTGCGACTAAAAAACAACAGAATAGAATCCAAGGTCGGTTACCTTCTCGCCTGGCGTGCGGCGACGCCCGCTCGTCAGGCACCCGGATGCAGGTGTCGCGCCCACCCTGCCGGCAGCCTCGCATGCGGCGGCGCCCGACCGGCAGGCACCTTGAAGCATATGTGTCGCACCCGCCCACCGGCAGCCTCGCGTGCGGCGGCCTTCTGCAGAAACAACGAGAACGAGGTCACGGGGGCTCGCAGCGGAAGAAGCCTTCGTTGAATGATTGAGCTGCGAGTGGGGCAGTAACCCACGTGCTCACGTGGACCCGGTATGCGTCGCGCGGCTGCCGAATACAAGGCGCAGAAAATCGATCAGAAACAACTACGCCAGGGAAATACAACACCACCTCCCATGCACGAATCTCAAACAACAAGATCTGACGGTTGCATGCATAATTGTATATGCCCTTAAGGGGAGAGTTTCCGCTTCCCTTATAGAGTTACTTGGAGGGCACGTACGGCACTCTTGCTGACCAGGTTTAGTCAAACTCTGAAATGCTCGAACGGGACCTCGATTCAGTTAATTTAGTGGCCAGTGTGAAATGGGAATGACCTACCTCGCCACCAATTTATAAAGCACAACGCAAGCTGCTACAGCAACCCCTCGATCATCCCAGGAGAAGCAGACAAACCACACACTACACTTCCAATGGCGAAAGAGAGGCGCCGTCATCAACATCAGAGCAGCAACAAGCTAAAGAGCAAGAAGACAACGTCGCGTAGAGAACCTGTCGCGGTTGGCCGGGCGACAACGGCGCGCAAGACGTGCCCGACCACCTCCTCGAGCTCGTCCTCCTCCACCTCCATTCGTCAGCCTGCCTCCTACGAGCAGAGGCCACGTGCAAGCGCTGGCGCCGCCTTGTCGCCCAACCTGAGTTTTTAATCCGGTTCCGATCCATCCACGCGCCCTGCACTGCCGGCAACTACCACGCCGTCGATCCCCACTGGTACGAGTACGGGTCGCCGCAAATCAGTGACAACCCCGTATTCGTACCATCCCCGTCGCTCACCGTCGATCGCCGCCGCTTCTCCCTCGACTTCCTCCCGGAGAGCGACACGGGCTGGGAGATCGCCGACAGCCGCGGCAGCCTCCTCCTCCTGTTCAAGAGGAGGACCAACAGCTGGGCTTCACGTGAATGGAGACGGAGCCACAGATTTCCTGACCTCGTCGTCTGCGAGCCACTGACGCGGCGGTACCAGGGGATTCTTCGCCCAACAGACACCACCACCCCCATCTGCCTTGGTGTGTTCCTTCTCGACGGCGACCACGTCGGCAGTTGCATCGGCATGTCCAGCTTCAGGATCGTCTCTGTTCTGCACGAGAGCAACCCGTCGGAGCCTGGCCGCGGCACGCCGGTGGCGTGCGTGTTCTCATCAGGAAGCGACGGTGATTGGCGCGTGCTGCCGAAGAAGGCACCCGGCAGCGACGTCAGCATTCCGGATGCGGTCGAGTCCATATCCTTCGTGGGGCGCGCCAACGGTTCTCTCTACTGGCTCACCGGAGAAGATGGTGTCTTGATGATTTTCCATGAGGACACCGCAGAGTTTTCACGATCTGTGTTCTCAGCGGACAGTAACATCTTCTGGGGATCGTCCATTGACAGAAGGAGCTTTCGGGTCATCGTTCGGAGGCAAGGACGGCGCGCTGCGCGTGATCCGTGTGATAGGCAACGACCTCATGGTCTTCGTGCAGCTCCAGCAGGGCGGCAACGAGTGGGTGGTCGAGAAGCTCTTTCGTCTTTCAGAAGCCACCCGAGGGCGGCATTCGGTGCTCGAGGGGAGGTACTTCGATATTGAGGCCATGATTGTCGCCGCAAATGAGAATTACGTTCTCATGACGCCGCAAAGAAAGACTTGGCTGTTCTCCCTCGAGCTTGAGACTCTGGAGGTCGAGCGGGAGCATGAGAGGAACAAGTACCCCGGAGCGGCGTACCCGTGTGTGCTGCCGTGGCCGCCGGTATTGAACGCCTGTGTTAATCACAATAGGCGGAGGAGACCCACTGAAGTAATCTCAGGCTCAGCTGAATGATTTGAGAGTACAAAATTGTACCATATTAATCTGCATATACCATGACAAAATAAGACATGTATTTTTAAAGAGAGCATGTACAAAGATGAGTGCAGGTTGCCAGGTTTCCTTGACAAATGTGATGAACAAGGAGGAGCCATGCATGAAGCTCTATCGCCACATCTTGGCTAATGCCTAACTCTGATAGCTTTATTGTTGCAGAACGTATTTTAGAGAAAAATCAAGTGTATTTACAATTTCTATGCAGCCAACAATTGAGAATCGTTGATTGCCGGGGCACTCGACAAAGCCTTATTTGCACTTACCACACTCAGCAAACAGGACTCGACACAACACTTATCAGCAAAGACCGTTTGTCGAGTGCAATCCTTCACACACTCGGCAAACATTTTTCCGCAAGATAAAAAACAATACCAGAGGTGTGCACCACTACGCCTCTCGTTGGTGTGCCACCCTCGCCGGCCTGCCGCACGACGCCAGCCACCCCGCACCTTGCAGGACCGCCACCATCGTGCAGCCCCGCGCTCGCCGTCTCTCGCCTGCAGCCGCCACCATGCCGGCGCACACCCACCGTCGCTCGCCTACAACAACCCCGCGCCACCCTGCCGTTGCCTGCGCCTGGTCGCGCCACCGCCGGATGCCGCTCCCGGGCCGCCTCCGCCTCCTCGGGCCACCTCCGTCGTTGGATGCCGCTCCCCACCTTAGAAGGTGAGGGGCGAGCGGAGGGGGAGGCCAGGGAGGGAGAGGATAGATGGAGGGGCCTCCGGCGGGGAGTGCACTGGGACGGAGGGGTCGACGGAGGAGGGGCTGCCAGTGGAGGAGCGCATGCCGAAGGAGAGAGAGAGGGGGTGAGAGAGAAGGGGAGGGAGAGGACAGACGAGGATAGGAGAGAGACAAGGGAGAGAAATCCGGTCAGGAAGAATTGAACCAGTATGGAGAGAGAGAAGGAAGGGAATGGATCGATGTCGTGCCATGTTTACCGAGTATCTAGGAAAAAACACTAGGCAAAGAAGTCTTTGCCTAGTGTTTTTTTTGTTGACACTTGGCACAAAAAATTTTGTATACTTCAAAAAAAATACAAATTCTCAAATAAATTCCAAAATTAATCAAATTTTGACATGTTATAATTTATATGTTATATTACTTATAAAAATGATTTGAAGTCAAAATAAAACTCATCCTTCAATTTGACTCTCAATTTTAATGACTCATTAAGTTTCTTCATATATTCTCCCTTCTACCTCCGATATCATCACATAAAAACAAACATCATGATTTTCTGACTTTATTTGATTTATTCAGAATTTAAAAATCATTCGCGCACACATTACCGATCATATTTCTGAAAAAATATATGTCAAATTTCTTTATATTTCATGGGTAAGATCCTAATTTGGACTAGATAACATGAATGTAATTTTTATACTCATTTTATTTTATTATTTGAAGCACTTGTAGTCCAAATTTGATTTTATTCAAAAAAATTGCTTGAAATTTAATTAATTATCTAAATTAGCAAATAAATTCAAACATGGAGTAACACATGTTGTATGTAAAGAGTAACATATGTTGTATGTGAAGAGTAGAAAAAGTCTTCAAACTATACGAGAAATTTTTTTACCGAGTGTCGAAGAAAACAGTCGGTGAAACATCACCTTTTCTTGGCGAGTGTTTTTTTACACTCGCCAAAGATGATGTTTTACGAGTGTATTGTTTTTACCGAGTGCTTTTCATTTTGCACTCGGCAAAAATGTTGTTTGCCGAGTGCCCGACACTTGGCAAAGACGTTGACACTCAACAAACGTCAATTTTCCCATAGGGCTTCATCTATTTCAAGGTCCTTGGCATCTGCCTCAAATTTTACCTTACCTGGACAGGCCTCGTGTCGGTTCCAGTCAGCCTCAGGCGGCAGGACGACTGGGAAATCATCGCGGTCCAACGATCCGTGAGGCGACCAGGAATCTGCATAGACCGCTAGAACCTAACGCCACTGATGGAGTGGCCTGAGCCACATAAAGGGAGGCACGCAGGAGCATATGGACGCCATCGACCACGTGAGGACAACAAAAGTTGGGAGGATGGATCTCTGGCCGGATGGCCGCGTTTGGTGCCCTATTTTACAATGATTTTTAGATGGATAAAAATACAATTATAAAGATATTCTAAATTATTAATCTAATTAGTTACGTGTCACTTAATGGAGCGTCCGGTGCTGGGGCCCACCTTCTTTTGTTGAAAGATTAAGGGCGTTAGTGGCGGTCCCTAGATCGCCACTAGCGCCCATATTAGACTAAGTGCTAGGTGTAGCAGTCGTAGTCACAAAACCGCGGCTAATTTTGTAAGAAAATAGTGACAGGGCCTCGATAGCGTAAACGTCTGTCACTCGAGACCCTTTTTTACGCGCCGCAATAGAGCACTATTATAGGTTACCATGATTGTTAGATGGATTAAAATACAGCTTTAAAGATATCCATCATACCGAATTAGCCATGTGTCAATTCTTTAATGGCAAATTGTGCCATTCGTCTGTCCTCATTTCAGCTGCCAATTGTTGAACTGTTATTTTCCTCTGCGCCCTCCGAAAGAAGTTTTGGTATCTGAAATCTTATTGGAGAGGGTACAAACTTGTGTGCGTTCTTCAATCCGCAAAGAGATGTGTACCAGTGAGAAAGCTACAAACGAGACTTGAGTGGAGAGATTAATAAGGCAGCTTCAATGTTTGGTAAAATTGAAGTGACTTGTGTTATTCTAGTTCTGCT
>JAUNZO010004617.1:0-24369 GCA_031894775.1 Chloris gayana | reverse complement strand
ACTACAGACATTATGGACCGTGGCTACAGATAGACTCCGTGTTCTTACATTTGGTTCTCACGGGTCTTGGGTTGCCATGTACATGTTGTCCCTTTTAAAAGGCAGGGGCGCCTATGGTCGATTGAACGCATCTATACGCAAAGGAAAACATACTTATGACAGAGCATTACTTGTTGAAATATCATCGTATCTGAACTGAAGTGAGCAATCACAAAAAAGTATCAATGCATTATTATGTGAACAATAAACAGGAAAAGGTGGGAGCCAACAAAAGAAGCTGGAAAATGTGTAAGTATAAATGTGACAATCAACTTAACTCTCTCTCTTACACCGTAGCGCACTAGGGCGGCCTCCATTCCACCTCGTACCTTGCTGGAAAGATTGTTCCAGCAGTGGTCACGCTCCGCCTGCATCATCTTGAGGTCCAATGTGAAGAGCCACGTCTTGTTCACTGGCGACAACACGATGTACCCTATCCGCTGTGATGATCTTTGAACTATAGGTACCATCAAAGAAGCTAGTGGCAGCCGAACCAGCCGTGAGCGCTAGCGGCAAATCAGCGTGCCATCGTCAACACCCTTGATGACCCAGAATACCATCCTCGCGGCAGTCGGCATAGCGCGCGGAATGACTAGGCTGCCTTCTCGGGCCGGTAGTAGCCGAGGACGTGGCTCGTTACCTCTGGAGGGCGGTAGTTAATGTCACTGGTTACGTGACCAGCGACGTGCCGCCATCGGCCGCTTGCATACGGCGGCTGCGCGGATCACGCAGAGGTGCGGGTTCAGACAGGACGTCAAAAGTCCGCATCGCCGGCCTCTGTTCCATTGGGAATTTGGGATAGCAGACTTTATCGATCGCTTCATTGTGCGGTGTGATAAAAGGGTAAAAAAAGGTAACTTTCGATCCGAGCAATTCGGAGAATACGGCGGCTTATCTCCTAGATAGAAGGAATTTTATTTGTATAATTGGTATGCTTTGTGTTGGGACGATGTTGGCACCTAAGTAAAGATGAGACCAGCTTCAAATAGGATAAGATATAATCCCTTCCATATCCTATTTCATACAGAGCTGGATACAAATACGTCAAAGATAATGTCTTTTTGACCGAACGTCAAGGATAATATCGACTATGAATATCTTCTATCATTCCTTCAACAATCAAAACTTCATCACATTGCTACCTGACAACTTCATTACATAGCATCATCTTCGGCTTCGATCACCCGAAACATGAACCAGGCAGCACAGCCGGTGTAGCACGCGGACTCGGCACCGCCGAGGAGGACACAAGAACTCTCAATCCTCTGCATGCTCCAGCCGGTGATCCTTCGTTTGTTACTCTGTTCCGATGTGCTCCAGTGTAAAGATGGACGCGGCTTTCCCAACATCATCTGCCATTCCCGCAGATCACGCGTCAGGTCATCCTGAAGTACAATAGACTGACACATCTGGTGAAGATGGAGTTGTTGGCGAGGAAGGCGCCGAGGAATTGCGAATATGGCTCGTAAGCTGGTGAATAATATTAATGATGATAAACCAGGAAGTGGATCTCTGTCTGCAACAAAAATCAATTTTCTAAAACTTCACCTCAAAGCTACATTCCCAATGCCTCACAAGCCTAGAACTCCAGTATGTCATGAAATGGGTGCATTCATGTTTTTTTACTCACTCATGGGTCCAGAATCTTGACCTCTTCTTATTAAAGCTCTTTCATTGTGTAGTAAGAAAACGTTTCCATGATCTCGAAACATATATAGTTGAATTGTACATATATAGCTCCGGTTCAACTAAACGACATCAATACGTTGTCCTGAATGAATATATAAAGGAAAAGATAGGAAAACGCACTCAGAAAGTCGAGGAGTATCAACTATAATTGTGCCGGGCAAGAGCAAGTATAAATGAACATAAAATCCAATGAATTCAGTAGTAGCTCCTTTTCAGTTTTCACTGGATATTTGCTGCATTGAAATTAGGTTCTTGATTATAACTTACTGCCATTGTTTTGTTTGCACTGTTGTTTTGGCAAACAAATATGGACTGTCTACTCGAGTAAATTTTTGTGAGCGCAGCTACTCGAGTAAATTCATCAAGATTACCGCAAAAAAAAAAAAAAAAAACACCATCACCATGTACATAGGTTTCGTCCATGTTAAAAGAAAAATATGTAGCTGCTCATCTGATCCATACTAGATATTCGTCTTTTGAATGGCCAAAATGGAAGCAGAAGCAGTTAGCAGAGAGAAGGAACTCAGCTAGTTTTACCAGGGAACACTTCTGTAAGACATCTGGGAACATATATTATGGCTTGGAGAGGAGCAACGAAATGTGAAATACCAAAGTGAATGCCATAATCAATTTATTAGGTGCATATGCAAATGTCAGAGCATCATCCAAGGCCATGTGCCTCAAAGTATAGACCATGTTTTGTTCACAAATATTAAATCACGTTGTTTCAATTCTTCATACACATATTTTCTATTTTTTTATTACTTCTTCAATGGTTTTCATGTCCTAGAACAAGGATAGGAAATTGGGATCTATGGCAAGAACGTCTTGAATTATTGTAAAAAATGAGAGTGACTGTATTAGCAGTTTCTTGCAAAATCTCTCTTGAGTTGGAACGAGAAAAAACTCCACATCAGTCTTTTCCTCGGTTTCTAAACTCTCAAAGCCTCACAATCCGTTAATTAATTAATGCACACTACGCACCTAGCTAAGACCACAAGGGATTCCGTGTTCTTGCATTTTTTTTGGTTATAATAACACGTCTTGGGTAGTCATGTGTTGCCCCTTCCAAAGACAGGGCCTGGGATCGACTGAACGTTTTCACACGCAAGTGACACTACCAGAAATCGAACTTTTGCCATGTGTCTGTGGCACACGGCGAAGGACATGTAGCACATAGCAAATATATTTGTCGTAGGTGGTCCACGGTGAACACCCGACGGCGGTATACATAGACGGCAAAGCCGCTTTTGCCGTGTGCCAAAGCACGGGCACACGGCGGAGTATTTGCAGTGTGCCAGGTACACCACACAGCGAAAATAACAGCGCCGTGAAATTTGTTTGGCATTTGCCGTGTGCCATGCGCGCGGCACATGGTGAAATATTTTGCATTTGCCTGTGCTGCGCGCGCGGCATACGGTGAAACATTGCTTTTGCCGTCTGCCACGGGGTGCGGCACACGGCAAACAAATGACCACTTTGCCAGTATAGTCACTTTGCCGTGTGCCCGGCCCCTGGCACACGGCAAAACGACCATTAGGTTTAATTTTTTTCCTTGTTTTTTTAGCCCAGGTCACCTCATTTTCATTTCAAACAGTACATATATCAAACACATCACAAATATATCACATAATCATCAATTCATCGCACATATCATCGTACGACACATATATCACAAATAAAACACATATATCATCTATTTGTCTCATAACATCATAAATATAGTCACAAACATGACATAACGTTCATAGGACGTCCACGAGTACAACAAACCATGATTTCGCATATGTGGGTTGAAGGGTGGTGGCTCGAAAGGCGGTGGGTCGAAGGGTGGTGGATCGATAGACGGTGGGCCGAGGGGCGGCACTTGTGGGAACAACTGCTGCAGGGCAACGTAGCTGATATGTTCACCGAGGCATTCGATGTCACACGACAAAGCTGGCTTTTCACCGTGTGCCGCTCCATTGGCACACGGCGAATTACTTAACACCCAAACGGCGTCCACGGCCGTTAGGGTGTTCCCAATTTCGCCGTGTGCTGCTCCTAGCAAAGCACACGACGAAAATGTACAGTTGTCGTGCGCGAGGAAGTGGGCACACGGCGAATTCCTGGTAGCCGTGTGTTTCTTTTGTGCCGTGTGTCTGATCTTGTGACACACGGCGAGCGCCTTTTCGCCGTGTACCTGACACATAGCATACGGCGAGTATTTTGACACACGGTAGAATCTCGATTTCCGGTAGTGTGAGACATACAATATATAACTCCTGGCAGCGCATTGCTTGTTGAAATGTCAACATATCTGAACTGAAGTCAACAATCATTAAAAAAAGTAAATCATTATCTGACCATAAATGAAAAGATGGTAGAGATAACTCCTTTGCTGCTCTCCATATTACCTTTGGTACACGCAAAATAGAAGTTACACAGTACTGCATCCAGTGGACATGCATTGACTTTTAATCCTAGTAAACAACAAGGGTTCGCGAACTCACAGAAAAGAAAAGAATGTTTTCCCAAAACACTAACCTGAGTGTACTACCGTTATGGGGGGACGGGGGTCATCCTTTCCTTTTGGAAGTGCTTCTATACTTAACATATGTTGCTACCGTTTTTTGCAGTGTCCCTTGGCCGACGCCCATACCATTACAGCATCTACGGGTGCAAGATAGCTGATCTGGGCCGATGCTTCAAAAGATCTGGCACATCTTTATCAAGCTATGTACCTCTGAGTAAGCAAGCATAAGCTGTTGGCTGGTTTTCTTAAGGGACCTCAATCCCTGATGCATCCAATGCCTATGGAGCGAGTACTTAGTTTAGCTATCTTTTCTTTGTACAGACACGACTCCATTCTTGTTGGATGCCTGGTGATATATGGTTGTATGCAAGGGACGTCTGTTTTATAAAAAGAAGAGGTCTGTGGCAGTTCAATAAAAGTTTTCACCAACCTGCGCATGTGTCATCCCACAACATTACATATATATAGAAAACAGGTTCCTACCAACTACACATATGCTCTGGTTAAGCAGTAACACGACGTATATATACATTGTCACACCAATACTTAGTCCATCCTTCTAACGATCATTGCTTTATTATGCTATGTGCTACCTTGCCCCGGTCTGACAATGAACTGACCAAAGGTTGGGCTGCATCTCCTAGATACTAATGAGACTGTTGTCAATTAGCAAAACGAAACAAGAAAACTTGCATTTGGTTCTGACGCGTCTTGGGTGGCCATGTGTTGCCCCTTTCAAAGACAAGGCCTGGGGTCGACAGAAGTCAACAATCACAAAAAATGTTTTACATTATCTGACCATTTAGATGAAAACATGGGAGAGCCAACATCATATTGCCCCGACCTGCACGCAAGAAGCAGTTGATGGGGGAACATGTTGCTGCAAAAGTTGTCAGTACACAGAAAATAGAAATTACGTACACAGTACTGCATCGAGTGGATATGCCTGACTTTTCATCCTACTTATCAAACATCAGTTCCAGAACTCACAAAAAAGAAAGGATTTTTTCCCAAACACTAAACTGATCATACTAGCAGAATTGCATCAGGATTACTCCTTTCCTTTTGGATGTACTCCTACTTAACATATGTTGCTACCATGTACTACTGTAGCCAGGGAAGTGACAGTGTTTCTTGGCCCACTCCCATAGCATAACAACATGCAAGGACGCAAGATAGATATATAGGTGATCTCTAGACCAAATTTGAGTGCAACTAGCACGTATGTGTGAAGCTATGGCCCTGTGAGTAAGCAAGCATTAGCTGATGGCTTATCTCCTGCAGGGAGCTCAATGAAAATAACTTCGGTGCGCACATGGTCCCGTGCCCACCCTCTGAATACAACACACCTGTGCTTTGTAATGAGAGCTGCAAAGCACGATCACAAGTTAAGGTGTATTGACCTCAATAGTTACAGGAAAGGAGGAGGCAAGTTGGAGAATGGACGCACCGACTGACACACGCGTAGCTGAGAACCAAACATTGAATATTTGGTGCACGAAGGTAGGACACCAATTTAAAGACCTGGTTCCTCTTATGAGGACCACACAATACGTCCATGTGTGCAACTCTGCTGCTTTTTTCTCTTGCATGTGACGGACAGTTGGTTTGTGGATCTTGTTTTGTTCTTAGGGGCTGTTCGTTTTCTAGGCCTAAAGAGCTAAAATGTGCTAATGGACTAAACTTTAGCACCTAGGCAACGAACAGGTGTGCTAAAAGGTGCTAAATTTTAGCACCAAGTGCTAAAAGGGGCCTAAATTTTAGCACCAAACTTGGTGTTAAAATGGACTAAAGTCCCCTACCTCTCCCACTTGGACAACACCTACCCCTCCTTTTTCTCTCTCTCCTCACACCGCAGGGGTAATGGAGTCATTTTACAAAAGGGATATTAAACTTTAGCACTGAAAATGAACACACTACTGCTAAAATTTTAGTACTAAATTTTAGCAGGACTAAACTTTTAGCAGCTAAAACTTTAGCACTAGAGGAAACAAACAGGCCCTTAATCTTTGTGAAATCAGCAGCGATGAACTTGTGACTCATAGATGAATATGCCTAGAGTAATGGGTTGTATTCTTTGTTTCATCGTGCTAATCACCTGATCGGTATTTTATTTTCATTGTTTTGAAATATTATTGGCACAAATTTTATGAACCAGAGTACTATTTTTTCTTAGAGTGCAATTTTATTTTTTATTCATAAGAATCAGGCTGCAATTTTATTTACTTTTTATCTTGATCATGCTTGTACGGCTGTACTGAAAGGTATATTCAACTTCACTGATATTAATCATTTGAAAAGCCTGGTAGACAAAAAAAATAGTATTTATTTCATGTGCTGATCTTCATCAATGACTTTCTCTAACTTGTATGCAATGAGTTTCTCTAAGTTGTACAGGTACGCAGTATTTGAATTTCCTTTTAGTTAGTAAGAAGATCATGTGTAACACATAAGAACTATTTCTGCACCATCCAGTGACAAAAGTGTGTTATCACTATTGTATACATTTGATATAGTTGTACTTCCATCAATGTGTATTTAATTTATTGCTTAAGTTTACAAAGGAGAAATTCTACAAAAGGGATGTATCATTGTTATTTGAATTTATAAAGGATGTCACATCTTTCACGTGCAAAAGATTCATGACCACAGAGAAATGGTACCTTCATGTTTTAGTTAGAATTTTTAAATTTATTTTTTATTCATATTTATAAGTGTATTAACACTGGTCCTTATATTCAATGAGATGAATTAATACCCATGTCGTGCATAAGGAGATGAGTGGACCACACCGACTGCCTAAGGAGATGAGTGGACCACACTGCGATTTTAAGTAAACTCTAACACATTTATTGGATGTTGATTATGAGCTATTATGCAGAATTACCACATCGTGGGAACTATTACAGCAGTGTTTGGGTTAGACCGATGCACGAATCTTGGATTTCTTCGTTGATCAGTTGGTTCCAGGCAGGGTGGGCACCGGCCGCTATGCGCATAAAAGCTGCTCTCTCGAGCTAAATCTATCATGGCACGTAATCGAAAGATCCCTGATGCATCCAATGCCTATGGAGAGTACTATGTCTAGGTATCTTTTCTTTGTATAGACACACGGCTCCATTCTTTTTGCGTGCCACAAGATATATATGGTTGTGTGCAAAGGCCGTCTGTTTTATAACAAGAAGAGGTCTGTGAAAGTTCAATAAAAGCCTCCACCCCTACCTGATCCTCAAACAACATTGCATATATATAGAAAATAGCTCCTTACAAACTACAAATGCTATGGTTGAGCAGTAACACGATATATATATTATCACCAATACCTAGTCCTTCCTTCTAACAATCATTGCTTTAATTTACTATGCTATATATGTGCTACCACGCCCCTGCCTGAAGTTCAGACAATGAACTGAGCAAAGGTTGGCATACATCTCCTAGATACTAATAATGAGACCGTTGCCAAGTAACAAAACGAAACAATCAAACTTGGCTAATCTTTCCATGTCGATTATCCTTATCAAGAAGACCGTGAGTTAGCTGCAGATGCAAATACGAGAACACTGGCCACGACCATCATGGCCTTGAATTCGCCCCCTCATACCGGATCACATGTACAAGCTTCCACCAGCGGCGACGTCTGGAGCTCGTACGGGTAAACCGCAGTGAGAAGCATATTATTCTGGCTATAGAAGTGCTTGACCGGCGGCAAGAACGGTGCCATTGTCATCCACGACCCAGAACATATATTGCCCGTGCAGCACGTCCTATAAAATGCACTGACTCAGCGCCTCGGTGGTTCACATGGTATCTGTGAATGCTCTTCATGTTCCAGCCGTTCTTCCATCCTCTGCAAGGAGGAGAGCTTGGTGAGAGGTGTAATGGACGTGATGATGGTACCCATGCCATCTGCCATCCGCGCGGACGGCGAAGTCAAGGCCTTTACCGTGTACCCACGGTGACACACGGCAAAGCCACTTTGCCATCGGGACCTCGTCGTAAGCCACCTACGGCGAAAATGTTGCCGTGTGTATAATGGGCTTTGTTGTGTGTGCCTGTGGCACATGGCAAACTCCCAGTTTCCCGTAGTGAACTGCCCTCCCCTATTAGATGGGGTCTACAACCATGTGAGAACTTGGGCCGGACCATAGTTTCTAGTTCTTCCAAATGTCTATGCATGACCTTTACCAGATGCTTTGAATCGGGAGAGGTCAAGGAGTTTTATTTACCTAGTCCAGAAATTAATTCACCCTGGGAATCGAAACTGGGACATGGGAGGTGCTACGTACTCAGGAACTTTACCAGTGAGGTAAATGCCATGTTGCTCTGTAAGCATCAACGATGGAGGACGTCCTTGCTGGAAGAAGAAAAAGGATGTACATGGGAGCAACAACGAGTGCACATAACGCAGGCCGCTGTGGCCAGGATCATTTCATACTCTACATGCTCCGGCACCCGCTCAAGTGCACGCACCGATTGAAGGCTTGCTGATGTGATGCTCCAAACTACACACATCCAGTACAAATTGAAATGACCACCAGAAGGGTACACCTCCAAGACATGATGCAATCCACCTTGAAGAAGCCTTGAATACCGTGTCGTTGTCACCGTCAAGTTAGGCACAAAATACTTGTATCCATTGTCTTCTGCTTCAATCACCCGATACATGAATCTGGCAGCTCCAGCCAATCATATTTCATCTCTGCCTAGGTGCTCGGTTGTAAAAGATGGACACGAATTTGCCAACATCTTCTGCCATTCCCACAGAACGCTGGTATAGGACACAGGTCACCCCTGTAGTATGACAGTGACAGACTGACATGACTGGAGAAGCTGGAGTTGTTGGCGAGGAAGACGACGAGGAATTGGTAGTGTGGCTCGTAAGATGGTAAATATATAATATCAATCAACCACTTGAAGTTGATGATAAAACTCCCAGTGGGTGTGCGTCTGCAAAAGAAATCAATCTTCCAGCAGAGATAGAAATTTCACGTGATAGCTACATTCCTAATGCCTCTCAAGCCTAGAGCACCAATAATATGTCAAGAAAAATAGGTACATTCATGTTTTATATTAGTGGCTCATGTGTCCCAGATTCTCTTTACCTCCTCTTGCTATTCTGTTTCACTGTGTAGTGAACAAAAGTTTTAGCTCCGGTTCAACTAAACGACATCAATACACTGTCCTGAATGAAACTCACTAAGAAACTCAAGGAGTATCTAATATAAATGTGCAGGACAGGAGCAAGTGTATTATTGATGAACATAATCCAATGAATTGAGTAGTAGCTCCTTTGCAGTTTTCTCTGGTTATTTGTTGCACTGAAATTAGATTCTTGATGATAACTTATTGCCATTGTTTTGTTTGCACATTGCAAACAAATATGGACTGTCTACTCATCAAGTAAATTCATCAAGATTACCACAACAACAAAAATCATCGCCTGATATACATAGCTTCGTCCATATATATGTTCAAAACCAAATATGCAACTGCTCATCTGAGCTATACGTGACCTTCATATTTCGAATGATAAAAATGGAAGCAGAAGCAGTGAGCAGAGAGACGGAACTATGTAATCCGCTAGTTTTACCAGGGGAACACTTTTGTAGAACATCAGGGAACATAAATTATGGTTTGCAGAGTAACAAAATGTGAAATATAATGGCAGAGTAAATGCTATAGCCTATAATCAACTTATTAGGTGCAGATGCAAATGTGAGAGCATCGTCCAAGGCCTATAGACCATGTTTTGTTCACAATTATTAAATCACGTTGTTTGAATTGTTCAGTCATGTTCTATTTTTTATTACTTCTTCAATGGTTTTGACGTCCTACAAGAAGGATATATTTGTCCATCCAAGCAAACTGGGATCTAAGGCAAGAATGTCTTGAATTATTGCCAAAAAATGAGAATACACTAGTGAAGCTTTGTGATTGTGTAAGAAGTTTCTTGCAACATTTGTACAAAATCTCTCTTGAGTTGGAATGAGAAAAAAAGCTCCAGATTAGTCTTTTCTTGTTCAGTTTGGTAAACTCCCAAAGCTTCACAATCTTTTAAATGCACACCGCATCTAGCTAAAAGAACAAGGGATTCCGTGTTCTTGGATTTGGTTCTCGCACGTCTTGTGTGGCCACGTGTTGCCCCTTTCAGGGAAGAGGCCAGTGACCGATTGATCATTTTCACACGCAATTGAGACACATATAACTCCTTTCAGTGCTGAGAGCATTTCTAGTTGAAATGTCGACATATCTGAACCATAAATGAAAGAGATTTTTTGGTGTTTGGAATTAATATTAACCATCTATTTTGTTAGATCTAAGGGTTAATGTTAATATTAGGGAGGTACCTATCAAGCGGTACTTTAAGTAGTGGCAAGTACAAAAAATGGTGGGACTGGTACCAAATTTTTTTTATTTACATAAAGGGCAATTTAGTAACTTCAAATTATTGTATGTATTACGCATTATACATGTTATTCGTCAATTCCATCTTTGAGTCTACAACTCACCGGCGAGGAGGTCCCACTTTGCTCGCACGCCGACAAGCTCTCTGATTTCACCCGCCTCTTTTCGTGCCAGCGAGCCCTCCCTCTTCTCCCTCCTATATATCCTTGGTCTGGCGAGCCCTCCCACATTCCCCATCTCGCCCTCTCACCGGCGAGCTGACATTCTGATAGGATGGGGAAGAGTTTGAATGCGATGACGAAAATCTCCACAGGACCTTGCGGTGGATGACGAGCTTGAGTAGCTTGTCGGGGATGTCATGTACAGTAGTCGGCAGCCTTGATGATGGTGGCGCCTATTTCTTGCGCCGCCTCACCTCCTTGCCCATAGCAATGAATAATAAACCTTCAATTGGCTGGCGTGTTTTACCCTTGATCCGATTATGCTAGCAAATAATCACGGATTTTGACCGGTCCTCAGTGTGTTAGTTTTATGGCAAATGCTACTGAAGACGTTGGTGTGTACATTACCTTAAATCCGGTCATTTATTAGTTTTAGCTGTTTATAGTACAGTGCTACTAATTTACATGTCTAAGCTCAGTAATGGCTTGTGAAAGTGCATCTAGGCCTCCTAGTGGGTTTTGGTATTTTGATGACAACACGATTAAAGAGCTAATGTAATTTGCTGAGTTGTAACAGGAATATGTCTTGTAAAATTATTGTGAACATTGTTGTATCAAGACATGGATGTATATGGATATTTCACATGTATATTCTTGTAATCCATATGACAAAGAATATGATGAAGATGAAGCCACATGGATGATCAACCATGAAAATATTATACCATGTGTCACATGAAGAGAAATGAAGCTTGGATGATATGTCTCATATTGGTCATTGAAAGTATCATCATATTTCATATTGGTGATTTAATTCTTTGTGTCATATCAAGCAAGCAATATATATTACAACGGAAATCAATACAACATGAAGATAAATATCAAGTGTGTGCTAATGGATGATACAAACACTACAAGAGAAACACCCCTTTAGCAACGTATATATGCGTTGCAAAAAATCCATATAAGTGTTGCTATGGTCTTTACCAACGCATCTTTTATGTGTTGCTACAATTGGCGTTGCAAGGGTCAATTGCAACACATAAGTATTCGTTGGAAACTAATGCAAATATGCGTTGCAAGGCCGCAACGGATACGGCCAGCCAGTAGCAACACTTTTATGTGTTGGAATTCAAGGTCGGGAAATCATCAATAATTCCACGTGGATTAATGTGGTCTACAACAGGATTTTGTTTACCCTATTTTTGGCTTAACAAAATACACACTACTAGTAACCCAATGAGATAGGTAAAAAACTTCATTTATCATGGCAACAATTCAGTTACATTACAATATGGAAAATGCATACATACAACTTGGAATCTGTACAATTTTTACACATATTTTATAATCTACATCTACATTCCAAGGTGCCATGCGTCAGTATCCCCAGGAGTTTTCTGCTACCAGATTGTTCTGCAGCTATGATCTTCAAATGTAGCCTGTTCCGACTTCTAAGTATCTGGGGGCCAGAAAGCTAACATCAGTAAGCATGTCAAGTTATTGCGAATATATGTAAAATATGGAACCACGGATGAGTTATAAATTACTAAATGAGAAAAGTACAGAAAGAGAACTATGATATAACGGCAGTAAGCTCATCGTAAATAACAAGGAAACGGAAATTATAAACTACCAACAATCATAAGTAATTAGCATGGGTCGGGAGGATAGCACATTGTCCATTTTAATCGGCAGCTAGTAGTATGAGAACTAAATTAGTGAGATTTGATTGACACCTGATATGCAAAGATATCAGAATAATAAAACCAGTTTTACTTCTTACACTAGCAAATTAGCCCGTACATTTGCACCCTCGAATTTTCAGTTATCCAATAACTTCTCTCTCCTGAAAGCCCAGAATACATGGAAAATTTAGGAACATCGCAGAGTGGTTTCATTCCTTACTGCAACCAGATTCAACCAGCACTGCAAGGAAATCTTGCTAATCCGGATAGGGGAAAACAAACAATATATATGATTGAAATTAATCTTAGTGTTTGGTTCCTAACTGCAACCAGATTCAACCAAAACTGCATGAAAAATATTGCTAATCCGGATGGGAAAAAGGCAAACAGAATAGATTAAAGAAACCATGGTACCACACGAAATTCACAGGCGAAATTCACAGGCCAATCCGCATGTACAAGGAACTGAAGGGGATGAAACAGATTAATACCTCGGGAGTACTGGATGGGAAGCTGCAGGCGAGGTGGCCATCGCAGATAAGATCAAAGCACCGTTGAGGTGGGAACTTTGATCAGAGGGCAGCCACCTCCTTCGGATCTGTGCGGCCACCTGCAGCATCTTCACCACTTACGGAGCAGAAGGAGATGCTCGGACGAGTTGAAAGAGATTTTGCTGGGACTGCACCTTTACTCCTGGAGATGGACGGACTTGTAGGTTTGCGATCCAGTCGAGGGACAGAAGCCTCGTGCGTGGACCTACTCGGAGCCACGCCGCCGCCAACTGAATCGGAGTGGGGTGAGGGGAACCTATCCGTGAGATAAACAATGCTATGAAAAGTTATATTGACTTAGTCGTGGGAGGCAGGGAGGCGGGCCGAGCACCAACACATGTTGGATCCGTTGGAAGCTATCCGTGGCAAGAGTGAGGTTGGTGTTGTAGTGAAAGAAATGTGTGGATCTTAATGGTAAGATTGATGAAGGATTAGCAAGGACTTGGCTACGATGAACCATACATTGAAGAAGGGCAAGCAAGAGGCTTGGCGCCGAAGAACCTTTGTGGTGGAGAAGAGCAAGTGGATGTTGAATCCGACGGATCAAAAAGGCCATGAAAGATTGCATATTTCCTAGCGTCAATTATTTATGAATCAAGAAAGAAGAGGTGACATGGATAAAATATAGAGTTTTGTCTATTTGATGATAAAGTCCATGGTCATCAGCTCAAGGTGGATATGCTCAAGTAAAGAATTGTTGTCAACCCTCAAGAAGCAAAATATGAAGAATTTCGGCATATGTCTCTATCACAAGCTCAAGTGGAAGAAAAATAGCTTTTATCTATTTCTTGAGTATAGGAATGCCGTACTATCAAGTGGGATGCAACATGTGTTGAATGACGATGTCAAAGTGCTCAAAATCCTAGAGAGAAACTAATCCGAGTGACGTAAACCCTGAACAGTGTGTTCCGTCGGGTCAAGGAAGTCGGACCGCCCTGTCAAGGAGGTCGACCGCCTTGAACCGAGTTTTTGGGTTAGTAGGTCAAGGAGGTCAGACCGCCCTGTCAAGGAGGTCGGACCGTCTTGTACTAAGTTTTTCGGGGTCAACTTCTTGGTTAGTGAGTTTTTGGCCTTAGAAGTGAAGCATAGTTAGTATGAGTGGGTTGAGCAATCAAGTTTGTGGTTTGTGGAGGTTTTCGCGTCAAGTGGTTGGTTGCCTGCCGGTGTAAGGCGGTCGGACCGCCTCTGTCAAGGCGGTCGGACCGCCTCGAGCTCGACAGGTCCAACGGCTAGTTTTTGAAACAGCCTTTAAATAGCCCTCCACCTCTCCCTTTGGTTGCTGCTGGTTCTTGCCCGATTCTATAGCATTCCAACGGCCATTTGAGCTCTCCCCAACCTCTCTTTGTGAGATCCAAGTGATTTGAGCTAAATCTTTTAGTTGGGTTGAGAGATTTGAGTGTGTGAGCAAATTCTAAGCCTTGAGCACTTTGGGCTACGTCAAGCAACTCGTGATTCATTTGTTACTCTTGGAGGTGAAGCCTCCTAGACGGCTAGGCGTCGCCCTAGAGCTCCCAAGCTTGTGGTGAGCCTTGAGAAAGTTTGTGAAGGTTGTGATCTTGCCTCCGTTGTGGAAAAGATCAAGATAGTGGATTGAGGGAAGTGGTTGAAAGAGACCCGGCTTGGAGCGTGCTAGTGAGCAACTCAAGCTTCCTCAAACGGAGACGTAGGGATCACGTTGAGGTGATTCCGAACTTCGGTAAACAAATTCGAGTGTCTCCGCCTTTTCTTGTTTTCTAGCTTATACTTGTGCTTCCGCTTCGATCTACTTTGGTGTGCTCATTTGTGTGCAGATACTTCGTGTATGTGCTAAGGAAAACCTTTGGAGCATCACCTCAAGTTTTGGTTTGAGCTAGAATTCATTTTGTAGAGCTGACCTATTTCTGCCTGTGCAAGGCGGTCTGACCGCTCCGACAAGGAGGTCAGACCGGGTTGAACTAGTGTGCACTGTTCTGCCTGTGTAAGGAGGTCAGACCGGGTTGAACTAACTCTGTGCGAAAAAGTTGTGTTAATTTCAGGTTTCGCCTATTCACCCCCCCCCCTCTAGGCGACATCAAGGTCCTTTCAGCTTGGCTTTGTAAACATGAAAAAATTGAAATACTTTCTTCCGGCGTTCTGCATCCAACAAAGATTATTACAACTAGTTGATAACCCCAAGCGATGCTGCGGTGTTGGCTGGAATGACATAATAAGTACCAAATGTATTATGCTTAGAAGGATACACAAAACCATCTCTATTTTAATTGAAATAACAATATTAAAATTTGATATTTCACATATACGAACATAGCACATTCTGCCACTAATTTCTTCCAAAATAACTTCACCCATCATACGATAGTAAAATGAATCATGAATAGTCATAAGATGTTCAACTAATTTTTTTGTTGCCGAAGTAAAAAAGTACATATAAGAAGCCTTAAACAAAAATACCTTTTCAATCTCAGTCAATTGTCAAACTTTTGCAATAGCAAATTTCGCTTACAACACAACTTGGATACTTAGCACCAACACAAAAGCAAGGGCAGTATATAATTACAATGGAACGTGTATACATGGCTCACAACTGCTCGGCAAATGAATCTGCCATTTACTCATCATGGAAACCATATCAAGCATTTGTAAGGTTCATTAAATATGGCTACATGCATAAAATGACCTTGCAAGTTAGGATGATCCAGGCAAGATGTAGAGAAATTATTGCCCTTTGGGCAGATGATTGTGTCTAGACTCTAAGGCCCTGTTCGTTTCCTGGCCTCTAAAATTTAGCACTGTCACATCAAAGAGAATCTTACTATTTATGAATATTTTGATCAATTTAATGACAAAACCCTTTTGGCAGATTGGTGCTAATTTTTTAGATGAATCTAATGAGCTTAATTAATCTATGTTTTACTAAAGTGATGCTACAGTAATCTGTCTTCTAATTATGACTTAATTAACCTCATTAGATTCGTTTTGTAAATTAGTCTAGGGGTTTGTAATTTATTTTATAATTAAACTTTATTTAGTACTCTAAATAGTAAGATTCTTTTTGATGTGACAGCTATAAAATTTAGACCCCAGGAAACGAACACACAAATAATAAGGCACATGGACAACTGCTCGCTTCTCAAAAGAAAATCATGCCTAGAAGATTAGGCCATTGTTGTGTCTTTTATATATGGACAGGGGAGTGATTGTAGATGCAAGGAATGCTGAGCCGTGGGAGGTGAATAGATAACAGTTTGGAGATTTTATGGCAAAATTTTAAATTCTTTATGAGTTACGTGAGTGGAGGAACAATAAGGCTGCATGAATGGCCCATGCTTATGTTAGTTGAAACTGATTAGGTAGTGGAAGTGATTAGGTATTGATCATGCAGAAAAAAGGTGTGTGCTGTCCCCTTACACTACCGGTCGTAAATGACATGCAGCTAGTTGAAGAAAATGTGCCTGCATATACGTTAGTGGAGGAACAATAACGCTGCATGAGCATGAATGATCCATGATTATGTTAGTAGAAGCTGATCAGGTAGCAGAAGTATTTAGGATTCAAACATGCAGAAAAAAGGTGTATGTTGCTTGCTTGATATGATACCAATAATTAAGTCACCAATAGACATGGTAAAACTCTCATTGTCCAATGTGAGATATATCAACAAGCTTCATTTTTTCTTCATGTGACACATAGTATAATATTTTCATCGGTTGATTATCCATGTGCTTCGTCTTCGTCACATTCTTTGTCATATGGTAGTCACGTATATGCATGTGATTGTGCACCATGTTTCTTTTTCTCATTTTTCCTCAATTGTTTGTCATACACTTAAATCTTCATCTTATGGAGTCCATGATCTCATACAAATAATATCCATAAGTGTGCTTTGCAAATGATGATTCATAATAATATCACAATTAAATTCCTGCTCATCATCTCAATGAACATATTAGTCCTTTAATCGTTTTGTCAATCAATTCACCAAAATCCACTAGGGCCAAGATGCACTTTCAGGCGGGGACGAGAGGGGAGGCCGAGGAGAGAAGGGCGAGTGAGGGGAGAGTGGAGGCAGCTGAGGAGAAGGATTGTGAGGAGAGGGCTTAGGGTTTCCAGTTTTTATAGATGTGATGTGCTATTGGGCTGGTGGGTTGCGGATGTGCAGATGGACCATGGCTACGGATAGGCCTCTATCCGTAGCCACGGTCCGTTTTTTGGCTGTGTCTATTGTTATTTTGCTCCCGTGGCTATAGTTAATTTTTCTTATAGTGAGATACTCATCTTCACGTGTTTGCTACATTCCCAAAGCCTCACGAACTTGCATATATACTCCATGTGCATCAATAGGATGACACTACTCGGAATAGTGCTTTATTGCGACGGGCCAAAAGGGTCTCGGTGGCGGAAAAATACCACTGATGTCCCGTCACTATTTGGGTACAAAATGAGCTGCGGTCGTGCGATCGTGATTGTCCCGCCTAGCACTTAGCCTAACATGGGCACCAGTGACAGTCTAGGGAGCGTCGTTGATGCCCTTAATCTATTAACAAAAGAAGGGTGGGCCCCAGCACCAGCTTGGACCCGCCCTAGATGCCGTCGCCTCGCCGCCGCCCGTCACACGCCGTCGTGCGCTCCCGTCGCGTCGCGTCGAGGCTGCGCGACCCATCGCTAGTGCGAAAGAAGGAGGAGTCGTCGCTGCCAAAGGAGGAGTGCGAGGAGCCACCGAGTGGCCGTGAAGAAGTCCTCCATGGCGACCGCTAGCACATTCGAGTGGCCGCCATCGGATCCAGGCGACAGCGAGAGGATGGTGAGGACCGGCGACCCACACCGATGCTGATGGAGCCGCGGGAGGAGTGGGGTAGCTCGGCATGGCATTCACAAGGACCAGGTCGGCTGGTCCCACGACCGCCGGTGGCTCCGAGAGCGGCCCCAACGCCGACGGGTCATGGTCGGAGCAGGAGGAGCACGAGGAGCTAGAGAGGAGGAGGAGGAGAAAGGCGGCGTCACGTACCCTAACCCTAGCTAGGTTGAGGCGGCTCGACGCGCGGATAAGTGGTGGTGCAGCACTGCACCCCCTTCCTATTTATAGGAGAGTGCGGTCCCTAGCGGCGGGCCGCTCTGTCGGGCCCGCGGCTAAATGGCATATAGACCTTAGCTACGGGTCCGACGAGGGTCCGCTACTGGCCTTAAAAGCATTGTGGCGGGCATGTGGCCCGTTAGCCATGGTCCTGGTGTTCGTGACTATTTTGCGCACGTTGTCACGGACACCGCCGTGTACCCCATCTTAGTTGCGGACGTCATAAGCACTATTGACTCTGGGCTAGGGCAATAGCGGCGGTGGCCTAGGGCCCAGTCTAGGAGGGGCCCCAAAAAATTTTAGTACACATGTATATCCATGCACAGTAGTTGGGCCAAATTTTAGTTACCTAGCCCAAACAGTCATGCCAAAGGAGGCCAGAGCTAAAAGGAACCGACTGCTCGTATTTTTTGGATCCTATACGTAGCTTCCTATTCCCTATTCCCGTTGCCATGCGGCATGCTTGCCGATTGCTTGATACATTGATGTGAAAAATTTTCCCAACACCATTGGTTCCCTATTCCTCTCATGGCTCTTCACTAATCCATTCATGATTGCCGGTTCGGTACCTGGGTGGATCGCTGCAATCCAACGCAAAGAATGAAAGAACCCTTGATTCCCAGTGGTGATTTGCATCTTAGGGGCTAGGGGCTGGGGCTTACGGTTGAGTCCAAGGAAGGAGAGGTGACTTTTATCTTATTTAATTAAATAATTAGTTGATTGATTGACTTGATTGTCTACATCTTTTTTTTATTGTCTACATGTAAGTAACAAAAGAAAAAAATTCCAGGTTAGGGAAGAATGTTTCCCGAGAAACATTTCTCTGGTGCTGCAAAAAGGAGAAAAACAAAACAGGAAGTTGAGTTCATTCACTCACAAAAGGGTGTTATACGTAAGTTCTTTTCAAGTTCAAATGATGTTGTTCTTAATGATAATCCTAAGGAGTTTGCAAATTTTGCTAATGAACACACTACAAGAAAAATAGGCTCTAGACACGTTTATATTGTTACGTTTTTGTAAGCGTGTCTACATCAATAGCTAGAGACACTTTTTGACACGATTTTGAGAATGTGTCAACATGACATGATTTTAGAGACGCTTTAATGTTAATAATATGATAAACACGTTTTTTGACATGCTTTTTAAAACATCACAAAGTGTTACGACTTTAGACATGCTTTAAACCATTGGTATCCAACATAAAGACGCTTGTTGACATGTTTTTGAGGGCATCTCAAAATGATAGGATATTTAGAGATGTTTTAACCGTATCCAACGACATAATACATGTTTTTTGACACGTTATTGAAACCGTATAAAAAGTGAGATGATATTAGACACGTTTTAATCGTATCTACACTCATTTAGAGATAGTTCTGACACGCTATTGAAAATCCTAGAGACGTTAAAGCACTAAGAGAACATGAGTATAAAAGAATATGTGGTCAAAGAAAAACAACTTTGTTTCCTAGGTGAGATGGTTAGATGAGCTTGTAGAAAACAAAGAGGTCGTAGGTTCAATTCTTACTAATTGCATGAATAAGGCAATCGCTTAGAAGAAGTTTTACAATAATATTTTTGAAATATTATATACAACGTGCCTATATTGGTAGAAATACAGTCCAAACGTATCAATAAAATCGTGTCTACTCTAATACATACAACACATTCATGAAAGCGTATCTATAAACATATCTATGCTTTATGGCATCTCTACTGAACGTCTTTTACTTCAATAGACATGTTTTTAAAAATTGTAGTTACCAAGCTTTGACACGGCACATTCGGAGACGCCTCGGACACGATTTATGAAAACGTCTCTATATTTTGATTGAGGCAAAATAAATGTATGTAGACCTTAAATAAAGCGTATCTACAGGGGGTGTTTTCTAGTAGTGACAACAAGATCCCCAACCCCAACCATTTGATTAACGCTTTGAGGCTTCTTTTATAAGATTAGCATATTTTGTAAGATAGGTGTATTTATTCAGATAGCTTGAGGGCTCTGATGACGATCTTGCCCAAGGGCCTTCCGAAGCATAGAGCCGGCACTGGCCATAAGGAACCGCCACTGTGATCAAAATGGCGTCCACCACTATAGTGGATTTTTGTAGTAGTGTAATACCACATTCTTGCATTCATCAGGTGCCTTGGTTACTAATACCTTGTCTTCCTCCTTTTGAAGCCACGGTCCAACATGATTTAAGTTATTATGCACCAATCAGTTGCACCCAAAAGTCTAAACTGATGGGTAAAGATGTGCATACTGAGATTGACATTCATTTTGTTCATAGACATGTTGCTTTTGGAGAACTTCGATGGCATCTTCTCATTACGTGGACATCTTTAATGAGGGCCTACCATTATCGTTACTCTTGGAGTTTCGGTACAGCTTTAATGTGCGTGCTGTGCCACTTTCCGCTACGGGGTAGTGACAGCTTGAGTTTTCCTCACCAAGGTTACTACGAGGTGGTTCTTCTTTGTGTATTCAGTCTGGTCTTTCTATACAATCAAAGCTCAGGCTGAGAGGAGTGTTGGATGATGTACTCCCTCCTCCATTTCTAAATTATTGTCATCATTAACTTTTTTTCGTAATGGCAACAACAATTTAAAAATAGAGGGATTATGGGTAAACGTCACCAGTGATTCTATTCCATTCTGGTCGCGCTCCTCCCGCATCGTCAAAAGCTTGACTAGAAGAGCCACGTCTCCTCTTCACACATAAGCACGTTGCAGCCAAAGAAGCGGTCCTTATGTCGCCGACAGGGGAATGGTTGGCCTCTTGCAAACCAAGGCTCTTCGTGAGTACAAACTCCTGGGAGGTTCGTCTTCGCTTCTACTCCCTCCGTTCAGAAATGTAATGATTTGTTGACTTTTAGACATTTCATTTGACCATTCGTCTTATTTAAAATATTTATACAAATAAAAAAATAAAGAAATCATACTTAAAATATATCAAGAATAAATTAAATTATAACAAAATAAATAAATATTTTATAATTTTTTTGAATAAGACGAGTAGTCAAACGTGATCTCTGAAAATCAAAACATTTCTGGACGGAGGTCCTCTGCTTCACAAAGACCCTGAGTTCGTTGCCAGACCAGGGTCGCAACGTGCACCGAACTGGTGCGCGTGCGCCTGTTGTCATCGTCGATGAACCGGAAGGTCCATAAATTGATGGCAGGACCCGCGGTGGACATGGTTGTCATGGAACTGCCGGGAAGAGCTCGTTCTCTATGCACGCAAACACGGCACCATCATCATTGATGCACCAAAACACGTATCCTGCCGAACGGCCGGCATAGCACGCCAACTCGACGCCTTGGAGGAGGTGGACTGCCTGTATGCATTGATTCACAAGCTAGCGGCTGGGCCATGTGTTGGCTGCTCGTGGCTGTAAATGCGGGCTGTCACGCCGCTGAAACTATCTATTCCCCAGAGAATCATCGTAGAGCATGCACGTCACGAGGAAGCCTGACATGCTGATCACGTTATGTATGACAATCAAATTAGTTGCATATGCAAATCTGGACAGCACCGACAAAAGCTTCGTCAGACCGTTGTAGATTATGATAACAAGCCAGCACATCTTCCACAAGTTCTCGTATACACCTATATATCTACATGGGACCTTTTACTGTAGCCCCAAATTAAACCCGACGAGTCTCTTCAGGTATAGTTGGAGGAAGCTCAAGGTTGTCATTTCACGGTATTTACTAAACTCCTGAAACCTCCCAACCCTGTAATGCACACTCCGTGTGTCAACAGAATGCATGAGGGAGTTTGTGTTCTTTCATTTCTTAATGTTACTCTATGTCTTGGGTGCCAAATCAACATGTGCATTGCTCCTTTTAAAGCAAGGCCTAGGTCGATTAAATGTTTTCCGTCCACCCAACAACAGAATTGTCACCGACCAACCACGATTAATTGTGGTTGGCAGAGCATTGGTGTTCAGTGGCGGACCCAGAAATTTTGTAAAGCCTGGGCAAATATTACAAGGCATAAAAAGTTCACACGAATATACGAATCATTAACATTAGCGTAGCCAAAAGAAAACTAATTGTTTAACAAATTTAACACTAATTAGAATCCAGCAGGCCTTAATCAGTGTACTTAGCCTTAAAAAAATTGTCCAGCGGCGCTGACTCCGCCACTGGAGCCCGGGCAGACGCCCAGGGTAGCCGGACGCTGGGTCCGCCCCTGTTGGTGTTCAATGTCATCGACCAACCACCTTATAGATTATATCACTTGAACAAAACAAAAAAAGTTATTTCTGAAGTTACTTGGTGCTTCACATCACCCGGCTGAAGTTACAAATAAATGACTAAATCTCCAATCGTTGTATAGTAGAAAAATATAAAATCGTTGTATAGTAGCCACCACTACTGAAGTAGCATCCCTTGGTCCATTTGAGCCCGTGAGTCATCTCAGCAAAGTTGAGGCTCCGCTCGAGCTCCCACTCCTCGGAGTGGAAAAGATCCCACTGTAAAAGAGAAGTTTTTCGGTGTTTGCAAAGAATGTGGACTGTTCATTGGCCTCGATCTAATGGTTCATGATGAAAGGTACAAGACCAAAGGTACTTCAATATTGATGGAAGTACTTAAATATTAGGGATAAAATAATAATTTTATGTGTTAACCGAAATAGAAGGTACTTCAATATTGATGCAACGATGGAATGCATATTTTACACAGTTTTGGTAAGATTTACTCAGAATAATTGTACGAGCCCAAGGCGGCGGCGGCACAGCCTACCAATTCTAATTTACGTAGTCTGTTCAAATTTACTTGTTAGAACGTGATTGATTAGGGTTTATATGGAACAACTTATCTCCATTGATAAATTTTTAGATCTCCCATAGAATCACGTCATGGCAGCTCCAAAATTTTGCCTAGGATCAAAATCACGTGGTGGAGGCACCAAAGAACAGGGAAAGACAGCGACACCACGAAATATACTTGGATTCTTGATTGTTTACTTGATGACGTTGTGGAGCCTAGGAGAAAAGAACGGAGAATGACGGCGGCGGAAGAAAACAATTTCTACGATGATGTACATAGTTAATCGATCATTTACCTAATGCGGTACTAAAAGACTATTAGTTTGTATATAATTACCCACCTGCCACCGGTTATGATAATTTTTGTTCCATATCTTGCCCCTCCCTCAATCAACAGTCGAGATCGAAATACCTTCTAATACCTCTAGATACATCGCAAACATTGTAAAACCTCTCCTTTATAAAATCCTCAGCTCGTCGCCGACGACGGTGGCCAGACGCGCTATTGGAGGGTACTCACGCTGTACGCCACTGTCAACAAATCGGAACATGGACAGATCTTCCGACGCTCGGACCTTCTCTGGTAAATGTAAGTCGATGAAGTTCCTGCCAACATCACTGGCCGCAAGCACTCTGGTGCCATTATCCCCCTTTCCTGATCCAGAACATTTTCCCTTCGGCTCGCCCAGCACATCGCAATGATCCAGCGCCACGGAGGTCCCAATCCGACGTATCGATGCATCCACACGGCGTGGCCCAGCCGTTGGCTAAACGATTTGACCGAGGTTTGAGGTGGGTGTAGGTGCAGGCCAATATCCTCTTGTTGGTGCATTCCTTCCATAGGCATAGGCTCGTACACCACACGCAGGTCACCCGGAACCCGGATATGCTGTCACCATCGTTGCTGTACTTTCTGAGGAACACGCCAAGGCAGGTGTGGTACTTCATGGCCTCCATGGGGTCGATCCTAACGAAGCGCCGCTCTATGGGCTCGCAGACGACGAGGTCCGGGAAGAAGTCCCGCCTCTGACTGGAGAGGAGGAGAAGGCCGCCGCGGCCATCGACGAGCTTCCATGGCCGGCCAGCCACCGCGGCCCGGGGGCAGGAAATCAAGGGAGAAGTGGCGCGCTGATCAACGGCGAGGCGGGGACGAAGACTGGTCCAAGTGGTGACTTCCCGTGCCGTGGTGAGTAGGACGGGTCGGCGACGTGGTAGTGGCCGAGCACGTGTGGGCCCGGGTGGGGATCGAAGAATTCGCAGCGGTGGCCGGGGACGAAGGAAACCCTGAGCTCGTTGTTGCCCATCAAGCTCGCGACCAGTTACCGACCAGAGTACCTCTCCCCGTCGTCAACGAACCGGAAGGTTGATTGGTGGCATGACCCCTACTCGACATGATCGGGGATGTGGAACTGGAAGAAAGAGCACGATCACTATATTCACAACCAGAAACGGTCACATTTACTTTGAGATTTTGCACTGGAAGAAAGAGC
>JAUNZO010004616.1:0-28982 GCA_031894775.1 Chloris gayana | reverse complement strand
TCAGGCTAACATGTTCTCAGTGATAGGCTCAGACTTTGTAAACGTATTAGTAGTATAACATGTTCTCAGAGAATTCTTTTTCTACGCAGAGAAGACGGCCCCTTCTCAGTTGATCACTCCAGTTTTTCGGCCCAAGTGGCACGAGAGATAAAGGACAGAAAACTGAGAGCGACGTTCTTTTCTGCTGAACGTCACTTAGTTCTTCTAGTCTGTTACACACAGAGCAGTGAAATAATGTTATGTTACACGGGATGCAACGGAACTTGCGGTTAATTTGATATTTTTGGTCATGGTTCCGGTGTACTCTCTTTTGGTTTTTAGGCTGGCACATGGGAACAAACCGAAACCGAACATTGCACCTTTGAGTGCTTCGTTTGGGCTTCAATCAGGCAAAAAGAAAACACGGCCTACTGCAGAGACCAAGTGTCCATCTTATCTTATCTTATGGAGTATTTACTAATAATTGAAGGTTTTTTTAGGCCTCCACATTAATTGGGAAAAAATTCTAAAAATTCTCAAAATAAGCAAAACATATAGTCATCGAACCATCTATTCAACCATCCCCAACCATTGGATCCAACGTGATCAAAGTTACCCACGTCTGCTATTATAAAAGATATCCAAAAATACATCATAATAAGTAATAACCCACCTTTTGCGCCACCATAAAGGAATAAACAAAAAAGAACTCCATCGTACAGCTTTGTTCTCCATATCTACATCACGTAAGGTAATAAACAAAATATGAACGGTTTAGTATTTTGATGCTTTAATACGTCAATTACTATAGATCTTTTCAGAAAAAAGGATAGCTTCCATATAATGTTTTTTTTATATAATTTCATAAACCACCGCAAACTGGTTTGTAAAAATAAATGAGTAATGTTGTTTGAATTCTGGTTTCTAAAATTTCATAAACCAAGATTTGAATAGTTAATGTCCAAAAAAATAGTATTAGTTGGATTGAGGGAGACTCTTGTTTTCATACAACCACGAAATTAGTTATTACAAACAAGGAAATAAATTGACTTGTTTGAAGGTTCTTCAATTTTTAAAAACTAATTTCTTAAAAACTAAAAGAATCTGAACAAGGTCTAAAGTTTTGTGCTTTGACGAACAAAGATTTTACTATTTTACCAACTTTCAATTTACTACAAGAAATTCGGAGCTGTGGCAGCGGCGGCAGAACCAAAACCAATAGCTAATCCCCAACCAAACAGTTCATCTTGATGGTCAAACTGCACCCAAAGACTGTAAAACCACTCTCATATCTGGCCGTTTCAACCTGATGGTGGCTCAATATACATGGATCTCTGGTTAAGTCCGAAGGACACCTTTGAGGTTTTCCATGGTAAGAATTTGTAGACAAGTAATGGAAATGACATGGAAGGAGGCTTTGGTTAAGCATTTGGCTCACAAGGGAAATCAAGACTCTCACTAGAACAGAAGGAATTTTCTGCCTTGGTTTATGAGGAAAGGAATTCCCAAAGACTTTGAACATCTTGAATGTCCAGGTATACCTCTCGAATGGTGAAAGTTCCAGGTCACTCTTTATCCCGTCAGTAATATTTTCCTGGTATCTCCCAGTCCAAAATTCAAAGTAGATGAACTGGAAGGACTGGTTGAACAAGCTCATCATAGATGACCATTGTACTGCATCTAAATGCATGTCGATGTAGCACGCACTAGCGTAATTACTTTGTTAGTGTTACAAATGCAAGTCAATTTTCTCTCATCAAAGGAGGCTATCAGAGAGATCATGAAGGACTCCTTAAGGCCATGTTAATGATCTTGGAAAACAGCCATCATCATGGTTGTAACAGTCATAGTTTATGGGTTGTTTCATGGCCATTAGGGCATTTATGACGACAGTTTTTTCATGCTTAATGACACACCCTTTGTACCCCTATATATATATATAATCCAAAGATCAATACAATACACACTTCACTATATTCTATTGTCTCTTTGGCAACTTTCTAACACGTTATCAGCACGCTCTTCGTTTGAGCTAGAGACAAAGCAAAAGGGTAAGATGGCCCGTCCTTCCGCTAGTTCAATCCACACTCGCCTCATTCGTCGCCTTATCGAACAACAACTTGACTCCCTCCTACGGACACCTTTTCGCCGGCAAAGACATGGTGGGAGACGTCGTACTAGTAATCCTAGTCGTCGCCCGGTCTCCTCAATTTAGCAACTTCCGCCACAACGGAAGGAGCCATGAGGACAACACCTATGCCCGTAGAGCTTCCAGCTCTCTTGCTGATGATGAAGCTAGCGACAACTCACCCCTTGAGTCCCGCCGGGGAGCCCCGAGGCTGCCCGATCATTGCACTGCACCGGGACGCATCCCGGTGGAGTCCCCCGCCATTGCCCAACCCATGGTTGGACTGCAAGGCGGAGGGAGCAGCTCGAGGAGAATTCGGATGAGGAAGCGCTCTCTCCAACTTACACACCGGCAAACCCGCCGGAACTCCTCCTCCGAGGAACCCTTGCTAAATGCCGCGGAGCCCCACCATTTTACATGGCCGCCGGCATCTCCGACGACGTCGCAGCAGTCCACGTCGACTCGACCCCGAGATCCTCTGTCCTCCTCCACGCAATTTCATCATGATCGGGCACATCCCGGTCGGGACATCTGCCCAAGGCGGCGTTCGTCGCTCCCCACCTCCCGGTGAGGGGGAGGCTTGATCATCGGATCAAATGAAGAATAAAGGGCAGGAGGAAGACGGGGAGGCGGTGGCGATGTACCGAAAGAGGGATGCACGATGCAATACCTCCATCCGAAGCTCGCGGCCCTCGGGCGTGCGGGCGCACGGAGGTGCAGGCCCCTGCGCGCGGGTGTGGCGACGCCGCGGCACCCTTTGGCGCACGGTCCCCGCTGCGGTCCTCCACGCGCGCGGCTAGGCGCGCTACTCCGGTGCGTAGGCTCGGTGGCGTACGCGGGACCTCGGCCCCGTGCGGCGGCTACTCCCGATGGCGCGCAACACGAGAATCCTAGCGGCTCCCGAGGCAGCGGCAGCGTATCTCGCCGTAGCCTGCCCTCGGGCGGCGGATCCCGACGCGCAGCATCGCGTCGGCGCAGCCCGCCCACAAGAAGCTCTCGGTGCATGACCTCGTCGCACGCAGGCAGCGCGTGCCACAAGGCGCGACGGCGTGTGGGCCCGGCGGCAGGCGCGACAGCATCACCCAGCCCCGGCGCACGAGACGGGCGGCGGCTGCACCAAGCCGCGACCCAGCGAGTCGCTCGCCCGGGCCGCCTAGGCCACTTAGGTTGTTTTGCCTCGTGGGCCAGATGGGCCAATTAGGTCGCGCGCTCCCTATTTAAATATTTCGCATGTTTACAATTTTGAGTGTGTTTGAATCCAAATCCTCGGACTTTGAATTTCATTTAAATTCAACAAATAATCGAGAGGATGTTATTGCTTTCAACAAGATGTACTCCTCTGTTTAATCTATATGAATTTATATTCAAGCACTTTATGCATTTCCATGTCTTTATTTTTACAAGCACTATGCATTTTCTTTTCATCGCCTTTACTTTAAAATTTTATTATATGCAATCAAATCCTTTAAATAGGAAGAAATTCAGAGTATGAGATCATAAGGATGATCATGCATCGGCATTGTATCAATCCCTCTAGAAAAACTCAAATTTCTACCAAATATTAAAGGATTTTAACTATCATTTGAGTTCCTTTGATTTCACATAAAATTGCATATATATGCCATAATTTTCTCAAAAATTTGTGGCTTTCACATTGTAGGTGAATGGCAACCAAAGAGTTTCATATCCTCGCTCTTGATGGTTCCAATTTCCCCGTTTGGGCGATGGATCCGAACGTGAGTCTGTCGACCCTTGGACTATACGAGATGTATAGATGAAACAACCGATGCAACCGTTGCTCCCTCGAACATGTCCAATTTCTCTGCCTTAAAGGTCATGAGAAATCATATCCATCGAGATTTGAAAATGGAATACATGTATGAGGAGAGTCCACGTGCTTTATGGACGGCGCTCAAAAACCAATATGAACAGCATAAAGCTATCATCTTCCCCGAGGCAACGTAAGAGTGGAACCATTTACGTCTACAAGATTTTAAATTTGTAGATGAGTTCAACCATGATGTTCATAAGATATGCTCCAAGCTCAGGTTTTGTGAGAAAGAACCTACCGAAGAGGAGAAAATAGAAGACTTTGTCTACAATGCTCCCTTCGTAAAGAATTCTTACTCAACAATACCGCGAGAAGAATTTCACACAATATTCTTCACTCATTCGGACATTGAAACAGGCAGAAAAGAATCATGAGCTCACACTCAAGAATTCAAACCAGCGCCCATTGGGCACTCGCTCCACTGCACTGAAGTACATGCGAATGCGAAGAAAGGTGATCCCAACGGGAACACAAAATCTGGAAATTCTTCCGGCAAGGGCAAGAATAAAAGAGCCAACAAGCCACGTGTCAACAACAAAAAGGGGAAAGGTATTTCTAAGCCAAAACATGATACTAACAACAACAAAAACGCCTGCTATAGGTGTGGTTGCTACAATCATGTTACTAAGAAATTTCGAACCCCTAAACATCTTGTTGATCTATACATGAAGTCCATGGGTCGTACACAGAACACCAAGGATGTTGAAGCACACTTTGCCTCTCAAATACCGGAAATTGGAGCTAAGGACCCCATCTCTCAAGAAGCGGGACCAAGCATCACCAAGACTCCGCTAGGCGAAGATGATGAATTTGAAGACATGCTCGTGGAGTACTCCTCCAACGACATTTTTGGAGATCTCCCTTAAGCTCCACGAGCTTTAGGGGTTACATTCTCAAATGTAACCCTTGTAATAAAAGACATGAATGATGTTGCTATCATATTGTAATAATGCACTTTTATTTCAATAAAGTATGTTCATTCTATATTTTTGTCGTTATTCTTATGAATTTTAAATTTTTGCATTATATAGATTGATACGGGAGTCAATCCAATGGAAGAAGAGATATGCCTAGTAGATTGTTGCACAACTAACACGATACTTAGGGAAGAAAAAATTTTCCGTCGTTATTCTTATGAATTTTAAATTTTTGCATTATATAGATTGATACGGAGTCAATCCAATGGAAGAAGAGATATGCCTAGTAGATTGTTGCACAACTAACACGATACTTAGGGAAGAAAAAATTTTCCAAACTCTCACAAAGAGAGAGGATAAATTTTGACCATTGCGGGACGCGATGCGATGATTGTTGGTTCCGGAAGGGCCACTATCACACTTCCAATGGGTACACAAATTCATATCGAAGAGGCATTATTATATCCCGATTCAACACGTACCCTACTAAGTTTTTGTGACATCTAGAAAAATTAGATTCATGTGCACACACATGAAGAAAACAATGAGGAGTTCCTCCTCTTGACCAAAGATACTTGGATATGGCAAACAAACACTTGAAAAAGTATGTTCTCTTCCGTCCGGGTTGTACTACACATACATCAAACCCATACCACACGTTGCATACAAAGTGATTTTTCAGAATATTGATTCATTCAAAACTTGGCATGAACGCCTTGGTCACCCCGACATTGGGATGATGAGAAAAATCATTAGCAATTCAAGTGGACATGGTATGAGTGATAGAAAATTTCCACAATCCTCAGATTTTGTATGCACCTCATGTGCAATTGGAAAATTAATTTTGAGACCTTCATATCTAAAAAATAAAGGCTGAACCACTTAAATTTCTTGAACGCATTCAAGGAGATATTTGTGGCCCCATTCAACCTTTATCCGGACCATTTAGGTACTTCATGATTCTCATAGATGCATCCACAAGATGGTCTCATGTGTGTCTTTTATCGACATGAAATCATGCCTTTGCAAAATTGATTGCACAAGTCATCGGACTTAGAGCGAATCATCCTGGACACCGAGATAAAATCAATTAGGTTGGACAATGCAGCAGAATTTTCTTCCAAAGCCTTCAATGATTTTTGTATGGCTTTAGGAATTGAAGTACAACATTATGTACAATATGTTCATACCCGAATGGTTTAGCAGAATCTCTCATTAAGAGAGTAAAACTCATAGCCGGACCACTATTACAAAATTGTAACTTACCAACCTCATGTTGGGGGTCATGCGAGTGTTACACGCTAGTGACTTAATACAATTACGCCCAACTGCAAACCATACGACTTCCCCGCTGGAATTGGTTCGTGGTGATCCTCCTAGTATTTCTCATCTGCGGACATTCAGCTTGCGCTGTATAAGTACCGATCTCACCACCGAAACGAACATCAATGGGCCCACACAAGAAAATTGAGATCTATGTGGGGTATTTATCTCCGTCAATCATTAAATACCTAGAACCCCCTTACAGGTGACCTACTCACGGTCCGGTTCGCTGATTGTATCTTCAACGAAAATCATCTTCCGGCATTAGGGGGAGAATTTAAGTATCACACTGAATGCCCGGAAATAAATTGGGATTACTTAGATTCTCTAAAGGAGGATCCTCATACCACATAATCCGAACGACAAGTTCAAAGACTAATTGATTTGCAAACTTGCCAAACTCATTTACTCGTGAGCAAAAGTGTCACAAAATCATTCATTCCTGCAAGGAATGTACCGGAAAGAATAGAGGTACCAAACAAAACTATTCAACTCCCTAACGAGTGCACTCAATTTCTGATGATGGGACATTGGAACACCCTGGCGCTATCGTATTGGGAAATACCGAGCCACCAATTGGGATACAAGAAATTTCCAACAACTACGTTGAATCCGGAGAATCATTCGATCGTAAGACTACAATTGTCGACACATACTTTGCCTCATCAATTGCCGAAACCATACAAAATGATCCGGATGCAAAGTCCATGGCAGAGTGCAAACAGCGCTCGGATCGGAACAAATGGAAGGAAGCAATTGAAGCAGAGTTAGCCTCCCTCAATAAAATATAGGTATTCTCATCGGTGATACCTATACCTCCAAAAACCTTCCCGTGGGTTTTAAATGGGTTTTCATCCGGAAGCGGAAAGAGAACAATGAGATGGTGAGATATAAGGCGAGGCTTGTAGCACAAGGGTTCACGCAGAGACCCGGCATTGATTTCAATGAAACATACTCTCCAATCATGAGTGGAATAACGTTCCGATATTTAATTTCACCGGCAATCCAAAAACGTCTATCTATGCGGTTGATGGACGTCGTGACCGCATATCTATATGGGTCATTAGATTCCGAAATATATATATGAGGGTCCCCGATGGGATCCCCATACCGAATGAGAACAAAAATCGCAATATGTATTGTGTGAAACTTAAAAGATCACTCTATAGTCTTAAACAATCGGGTAGAATGTGGTACAATCGATCGAGTGAGTACCTTCGATAGAAGGGATACTCCAACAACAATGATTGCCCATGCGTCTTCGTCAAAAGATCCTCTACATGATTTTGCATAATATCGGTGTATGACTCGTATGTAGATGATTTGAACATTATTGGCAACAACCAAGATATTGATGAGGCCCGCAATCATCTCAAGATGGAATTTCAGATGAAGGATTTGGTAAAACCAAATTTTTCTTAGGTTTGCAAATCGAGCATCTTCACTCAGGAATCTTAGTGAAGAATTTGACAAATATGCGTTAGCGGAAGACTCTATAACACCACAGGCAATCGACCGGGGATTCGCATGCCTAGACCTTTTCTCATCGGTGGTCTTCTCTATCTTCCGAGCAGCAGTTCATTGTAGCACAAAGGGAAGTAGTAAGAGTGAGTACATGTCGAACTCGGTAAGTGTGGGAATATATGACACGCAAGCTGAATGAAAGGAAGACTAATACATGGTTTGCAATAGAAGCACCTATACTAGTCAAGTTAATTAAAGCAACCTATTTACTAAGTAGAATATGAACCAACAGAGCCACCCCACTCGTCAACCACTGCAAGCTATCCTACTTGCAGCAAACCACACCTATAGGTTACCCTACCTGTAGCAAACCACAAGTACAGGTTACCCCGCCTGTAGCAACCTACGAGTTACTCCACCCGTCCATGCCCTCTAGTTCTCGTGAGGATCCAGGCTGTTTGACCGTGAACACGGTTGTTATAACAGTTTCACTCTGCAGAGGTGGCACAACTTTACCCACAGGTCGGTGATTCCATCACCCGTCGGTGACTAAAACTTCCATTCTACCAACACACTTCCGTAGGATATGTAAAAACATTGACATACTTCTATTGAAAATTGTTGAGGTTTGACATGTGCTAGTTTGAACTTAATTTAAAATTAAAGTCCAACCCTAGCTGTTTTATTTGCTTCCTATTCAAATTGGAATTTTGAAAATGTAAATTAAATATGATGCCACCGTTCACATGTACTTTGTGACATGGGATGTCACAAGTATGAGCCTTTCAAGACCGGGTTCTGAACCTCCTCGAAGTACAGTGACACCTGGACCACGCTCGCTCGGCTATATCAGGCTATCACGTTGGTTGATGTCGGTAATGGTGCAACGACCTTCTTCTGGTTTGATGACTGGACATCTCTTGGTCCTCTACACCAACTGGTACAAGTGATCTTCTCTCACTGCACCGAGCAAATGATCACAGTGAAGGATGCTTTCAGCTCAAGTGCCTTGTCCATCCAATTCAGGCCTAGGCTCTCACAACCGGCAACGACGGAGCTGAACTTCCTCTGTCAACAACTCTCTCCCACAGTCCTTGAGGATAGGGCAGACATCAGGTTCATGTGAGCTGCCACTGCACCAAGATTTAGAGCAACCACAGCGCCAAACTGTGTCCTCCTGGGGACGAACTGAGATGGCAGAAGCACAACTGCGAAAACTCCGCCCCAAAGAAGGTCCAAATCTTTTTCTGGATCCTAGGCATCGAGAACACCAGGACCCGAGCCTTCTTGCACGGACACGGCGCAATCGACACACCAAACTGTCTGTTCTGTCTCTCTGACACTGAAACCATCGATCGCCTCTTCGTCGCTTGCCCCTCTTTGAGCAATTTCTGGAAAGCACACACGCCATGTCCTCGGTGCAGGATGTTTGTGGGGCCATTTGTTCCACGTTCACTTGACTGGCCCCGAACAACAGCGAACATCTTCTGCTCGCCCTCTTGTGGACTATCTGGAAGCGAGAAGCGACGGAACAAGAACATTTTTGATGATGTGGCCATGTCACTCCCAGTCCCAGCTACAGCCATCCTGCTTCAGGAACATCTCAGATTATGGGTTGTCAGGGCGCCCTGTTCGACCTCCACTCGCGACCTGGAAGATTGGTGCACCTTGCAGGTTGATGTAATAAGATAGTAGACTGCACTCTCCTTTCTTCCTACTTTGTAACTCAAGGTTCCCAGCGCACCGCGCACAGCTGCGCTTGTAAAAACTCTGTTTTCAGATGAGTAAATTCAGGTGGGAATTCCCCCACCATAGTTTCCTCTAAAAAAGATTCGTCGTGCCTTTTTTATTCTTCTGTTCATACTTTAACCAGGTGTAGCAAGAAAAAAAATATCGATATGAAAAAAATATCAAGGGTCACCGATAAACATGATATTTCGGAAATATCGGTAATTTTGGTGATTAAAATTAATTATATTTTTGAAATTAGTTACATGATTTGACTAGAAATGATCTTTAATCTTTAAATTAACATAGTTGTATGCATAAAAAAAATAATTTTCGATAAATAAGTATAGTCAATGATGAAATTTCGACGATAAAAATTATATCGGATCTTACCGATAAATATAATATTTCGGTGAAATTTCACCGAAATAGGTTTCCTAGGCTGTAGCCTCGTTTCCTCATCATCTTGCGGCGTATCCTCGACTGGATGCTGCTCGTCGCAGCCTTGGATTTACCAACGCCAGGCAGCCCGATCTCGTCACCGCCCGATCTCTGATAGTTGAAGGGCACGGGCTGGCCGCAGGTATGTTCTCCAAAGTAACGGACGTCGAAGAGCGGTGTGTCGTCGTTGTCAACGTGCTGCACCGTCTTTGTCGCGTTGCATGAGCGGTCCGACGAGCACCGGTAGAAATGTCTGCGGGTGTTTCAGTTTCAGAAACTACTATTCTTTTATTTATTTTTTTGCGAAACAGAAACTACTATTATATATCTCGGGTGTAAGTAAGAGAGTGCGGTTCAAGTGAGCTGCTACCTTTGGTGTTTTGCACCATGGATGTCCTTTGTGACGTACTTCCTCCAGGACAATCCGTCCGAGTTGGGGTTGCTCGTTACCAATTGTTTCGTTGGCTCACTCCCCTTACGTTTCCTGCAATTGATTGATAGCGTGTTAGTATATGTTTGGATTGCAACATAAGTTTGGAATGGTTAATCCCATGCCAAAGTATGCGTCTGTTTGATACTGAGATTTTCAGTATCATCAACAAGCAAGTCAGCAAAAAACAACCGTGTAAAAAACTAAAAGAGAAGATATATCAATACTGTACATATTACTAGTAGGAATCTACTTAGTTGTACAATTCGTCTGATGATACAACAAATAATTATTTAATAGGAAATACTATAGGTCCAACCGGTTCGTCCAACTGTTGTACAACCAAGACACATGTGATAATTTTGAGCCCATGTGCTAACATGTTTTTCTATTGATTTGACGTTGGTTGGACAAATTGGGTTAAACATATAGCACTATTTGTAATTAATGTACTATTACCAATTATCAAAATACTATGCATGTTATTACCTACCATAATACTCCTATTATAGGAAGATTCGTACCTGACTGGAGGGCGTCTATCAGCATTTCCACAAGGCACGATTTGAATCGTCTTGTGTTCTTCAGCCGTGCTTTCCTCTGTTAACGTGGATTGTTCTGAAGCCCAATCTTCTTTCATCGGTAGCATCTGTAGATACCTCGCGTATTCTTCTTCTTCTTCACCCAAAAGACCAATGATCTCGTTTTCATAAAGTATACTGATTCTTGGACACCTCGCATGCATCCTAATGGCGTCTCTGAATGCTAACTCTGCAGTTGTTATGTCGGATACATCAGGACTGGCGGCACCTCCAATTTTTGCACAGACTTCTTTGAGGCCTGACAAGTGCTCCATGCCGACAGGCATCATACTTCGCTGATCTTCTCTTCGAGCATTGAACCCTAGTTTCAGTTTTTGGAGATCACTCATGGAATCCATCTCAAATTTTAGCCAAGGATCACAGGATTTGAACTTGAAGTATTTCAGAACAGAAAATCCATCCTTACTAATGATGATTCTTTCTGGAAGTTTTTTGTGGACGTACAGAGAGAGACTAGCCAGAGAAGGCAATCTTCCTAAAACATTAATATTATTCGTGGTTACTTTGTTAATCCCAATCTTTAAAAACAAGAGGTTGTGGAGTTGTCCAATGAAGTAAGGGAGGCATGAGAAAATGCAAACGCGTGGCGAGAACTCAAGCCTCTGAAGAAGGGTAGGAAAATGCAAGCTTCTGAATACGTGATTCCTAGAAATGCTAGGTTTTTTAGAACCTGTACTATCCAATGAACTTGCATGAGGAAATGCTTTAGATACAAGAGTTAGGGACCTGAGATTGCCAAGTTTCCCCATAATCGTGATAACATCGTCTAGCATTTTGTTCTTACTACTGGTCTCAAGTGCAGTATAACAGCAGGTTAGCCGAATATCTTGCAGATTGGTCAGCTGGCTAAGGTTATGCAAATTCTCCATTGAGTCGGTACTGAGGTCAATCAATCCAAGTGTGCGAAGCGATGTCATGTGGCCAATCCAATTGGGCAGGCATGTTCTAGGAAAACTATTTCGGTGAAATTTCACTGAAATATCCGAAATATCATATTTATCGGTAAGGTCCGATATAATTTTTATCGTCGAAATTTTATCATTGACTATGCTTACTTATCGAAAATTGTTTTTATTATGCATACAACTATGTTAATTTAGAGATTAAAGATCATTTCTAGTCAAATCATGCAGCTAATTTCAAAATGTAATTAATTTTAATCACCGAAATTACCGATATTTCTGAAATATCATGTTTATCGGTGACCCCCGATATTTTTTTATACCGAATTTTTTTCCTAGGGCATGTTTCAGCTGGATGACGAAGATGCAACAAGTCTGGTAAATGAGTGATGTCTGATAGAACTGAAGTTACTCTTGCATCAATTTGAAGAGTTTCCAAAGATTGTAGGCATTGCATCTGGGTATGCAGCTGTATGTCCACATTAGATGTAATCTTCAGATATCTTAGCCGGAAAAGTTCTGAAATTCTGGTGAAGTCCAAACGGATGGTGTCATTATTATCACCCCACAGGTGGAGGATTAGGACTTGAAGAAGACGAAACTCCACAATTGATGGAACACACTTGAAGATCCCCCAAAAAGCTAGTGTTCGAACTTGTGACAGTCTCATATTTGTCGGTGACATTGCATCTTCTGCATTGCCGAAGTGAAGAGACAGTCGACGAACCTTATCAGCAAGTACGGTTGTTGCTTGAGAATGATGTATTGCACTTACAAAGTTCTCTTCTATAGACTTCTCCATCATAAGGTCAAGCAAAATGTAGTGAACCACGCAAGAAAGAATCTCACCACTGTCCTTTATATCTACAGGCTGGATCATTTTTCGATGTACAAGCTCATCAAAATAACCCCTTGAAATTTCTAGCCTATCCTGCCCTTCTGTCGCACATATAAAACCTTCTGCTATCCATGCATTCACTAAGTCTTCCTTCTGAATTATGTTTCCCTCTCCATATATACTAGTATATAGCATGCATGCTTTCAAATACTGTGGCAGATTTTCGTAACAAAGATTAAGGATTTGTTTTATCCTTTCCATTGTAGTCATTTTCATCAAACTGCAACCCAAGGATTTGTTTACATATTCCCATTTCTCTTTTGTTGCTATGTAATCTGTTAATATACTGGCAACAGTGACAATAGCAAGTGGCAAACCACAACACTTCTTTGTAATATCCTCTGAAACTTCCCCGAGTTCTAGAGGACATTCACGTTGGGGACCAAAAACTGAACTGAAAAATAATGTTCTTGAGTCATCCGCATCAAGCGGTTTCATGTTAAAAACATACGTTGATTTATAACCACAACAGTGCAAAGCTATATCCTCAATTTCAGTTGTGATTAGTATTCTGCTGTGACTTTTTCCCTCTGGTAGGGCACATTTAATGATTTCCCATGTTGATGTTGCCCGTAGATCATCAACTATGATCAAGTATCTGGAAAAAAAAATTCAAAGATGCAAGGAACTTCAAAATTCAGAAGGAATACTGTAACGTATCGTCACTCCGGGCCGGGCCCGCTTATCCCTAGTAGCTTAATAGGCCCTCAAGATTTCCCCACGACCAACACTAGTCTTTTCTGCGTACTTTGTCCTCACTCATGCACACCGGGAATCACTTCCCGTTCGGTCACCCATCCCTAAATTACTCCAGGCCAAGCACGCTTAACCTTACGAGTTCTTTAGACACACCGGGAATCACTTCCCGTTCGGTCACCCATCCCTAAATTACTCCAGGCCAAGCACGCTTAACCTTACAGTTCTTTAGAGATAAGCTTCCGGAAAAGAAGTTGTAACTTGTTGACATGAGTATTCTATCAATCCTATTAAGCCCTAGGCCAGGATGTTACAAATACTTAATAATAGTGAAGAAGCTCTATTACGGTAATGTCTACTCTATTAGTAAAATACGAATCAGCACCATATATCAAATTTCTTACAAATACTGCTATATGGTTCATCCGTTCTGGTATTCAGCTAAGTCAGTTGCAATATGGTTAACCCATTTAGAGACATGAAAAAAGTGATGTATTCTGGAATTTGGACAATACAAAAAATGTTCATCAAATTTATGTCAATGCAAATTTCTAACTGTTTTAGAGTAAAATATGTATGTTGTATGTGTAAGCAGCTGCAAGATACTAGTATAGAGTACACTAGTAGTACCTCTTATCTTGGAGATGTGTCCTAATTATAGAAATTAAGGTATGAACCTTCCAATTATCAGGGCACTGGTGTGGGGAAACTTGATAGAGTAGGCTAATGAAAATCCTCCTCATATCAGGCTTTTGGGATAGCCGCACAAATGCCAGGCACTCGAACTGTTGTCCAAGCCTGTTGTAAAGTTGATCGGCAAGCTTGGTCTTACCCACTCCTCCAAATCCAAAAATTGATACCACTTTAAGATTGGGAACCCCTGTATCGTCCGTTGTCATCAGCCAATCTTCGAGCTTGCTAACGGCGACATCAATACCGACATGGTTGTGGACATCATCAACAACAGGTGTGGAGTGCCCAGCTCCACCAAAAGATGGATCAGGACCTATAGAGATGGCGGTGCTACAGGCATGAAGATTATACATGCTCTGCCGTTCAAGGGTCTCTTGGGTACGCTCGCTGAACTCTCTGATCTTATTTGCCATCCACAGGCGCTGCCTCAGCTTCTCCGGAAGGCAAGGAGTCTTGTCCCTGCGCCACCGAATAATCTTACGGCGAGGAATTCTGCGTCTGGTAATTCCACCCTCCTGCAGGAACCCAGCGGTAGCATACTCATACTGGTCGAGAAAGTCCTCAAAGTCGTATGAGAGCTCGCGCACCTCCTTCGTCCAACAACATTTTACCGTTGCAGCCACCTGGACATCTTCAGATTTTTTAAGAAGGGCTATTATTTCTTCGAGATCACGCTTGATGAGCGGTATCTCATCCTTTGCACCGTTGGGAAGCATGTGGCTATAACGCTGTATCAGCTCGTCGAGCCGCCAAGGAAGCTTCAGCATGCTGCTCCCCAAACAACAGATTGCAGTTGCGGCCTCCATAGTCTGCGAGGCCTAAGTTCAAGCATGTTTCAGATTTAATTCACCAGATTTTTGCCAAAAAAAAATTGCAAGAACGTGGCAGATCAGAAATCAAATATAGTACATGAAACACACACACCTTTGAAAATTCAAGGGCGTCACCGCATCAGATCAGACGAAGTGGGATGAGCAATCTCTCCAAGAGGCATACTTGTTCCGTCTTGATTCATTTTCTCTCCATGTGCATGGTCCACATCTAACACTGACTGTATTTGGTTTGTGCATAATATTTGTTTTTTGGTCCACATATAACAATGACCGTGTTGGTTTATTCATAATATGTGGTCAATGATCATCTCCGGCTTTTCCCCTCAGTCTTCAGAAATGATAGCTTTTATCTTATCAGATCATATTGAAAATACTCGTAAATTTAATTTTCCCAAAAATGATAAATTTGTACAACAACTATCAGTAGAAAGCTTTTCAGAATAAAATGAAATATGTCTACTAATTTTCAATCGAAAATTATATTATTTACTTATTGATGAGAGGATTAAACATTAGAGAGTACTAGATGAGAGGATTAACTTTAAAATTATAATCTTGAATTAATTGTGTTAATCTCTAATATCCATTCTTTATCTAAATGGTTGAAATTAATTATGATTTTTTATCTAAATGGTTGAAATTAATTATGATGACGCAGCGCAACGTGGATTGAGAGAAATAGTCATTAAGACGTGTTAGTGGGTTGCATCTTTTATATATATAAGTAGATTAGGTGGTACCAATGTGTCAATTATTGATATCTTAAGACAATTATTGATATGTCACCACTAACAATAAATGAGTTCCAGGGAAGAGTCATCCATGAACAGTGACCTCTTGCAAAATATCTGCCGGCATTGTTACTAAATGTCGACAGAGCTGCTTAACTACTTTTCTAACATGTTCTTTACCTTCTCATCCTTGAGTGTTTGATAGATTGACAATTATTACAAGCAAAAAGTTGAAAGTTCTTATGGTTGACATTTACCAGAAAAAATTGGTGACATACAAAATTGGCCAGACCAGAGAACTGGGCATTCGCGATTTGCACAATAACATACTCGTTTTTAACAGTGTGTTTTAGTGTCAACAAAATGCCGGCCTATTCAATTGCTGTAGTATTGCAAATTAGACTTTGCACTCAAATTACAAATAAATAATTGCTGTACTATTGCAAATTAGATAGTACAGGATTATTACATGGAATTTAACTGTTATTTAATATTCTAAATTGTATAAGGTTGTCATTGGTTGTCTTTTGAAAAGAAAAGTCTTGGGTGGTGAAGTGGAGAGACGTGGAAGAGTCAGTACTCAGTAAGTCAGTAGTGCTGGGGCTGGGGCTGGGGCAGCTTTCCTCGTCTCAACCATGCTCTCTCGCTGATCCATGAAAACTAGCTACTATCAAAATACATACATCTAGAATCATGGAGTCTGCCGCAGCTAGTGCCTTCCTGAAGAGCGTGATGGGGAGGCTCTTCCTGGTGCTCGAGAAAGAGTACAACAAGCACAAGGGCCTTGCCCGAGAGACCCAGTCGATCCAGCAAGATCTCCGCATGATCGCCGCCGCCATGGACGACCAGCTCCGCGCCTTGTGCCGGAGGGACCGCACCGCCGTCGCGAGGCTGTACAGCGAGGAGATGCTCGACCTGCAGCACGACATCGAGGACTGCGTTGACCGCTTCATGCATCGCCTCAGGTGCAAGCAGCCCACCGGCGGCGGCGGCGGCGCGGCGTCCTCGTTGGTGCGTCGTGTGGCTCACGAGCTCAAGATGTTTCAGAGCCGTTCTAGCTTCGCCGATGAGATCCAGAAGCTCAAGAGGCGCCTCAAGGAAGCACATCAGCGGGTCATCGACATCGGAGGGTCGCCATCCACGACAGTCACTAAATCAGCACTGCCTCGTCACATCGCGCGTAACCCGGTGGGCATCGAGAAGCCTATGGAGGAGCTTCTCTCGTTGCTAGACGAGGTGGACGGCGAGCCTGAGAAGCCGAGGGTCATCTCCATCGTGGGGTTCGGTGGATTGGGGAAGACGACCCTCGCGAGGGCAGTCTACGACAGCCCTCAAGCCAGGGAAAAATTTGACTGCCGTGCTTGGGTTGCTGCTGCCGGAGGCCAAGGAACCAGAGGGATCCTTCATGATATAATTCAGCAAATTCGTCCAAAAGATGCCATGAATGTTGACAGCCATTCCTCGGAGGCCTGGATCAAACAACACCTCAAGGATACGAGGTGCGTTCACATTTCTTTTCTATTTTTTTCCTAACTCCACATGCTCTAGCTTACCCTTATTATGTCTCATTTCTGATCACCTAACTCCATAACATGTAACCGATTGGGAATAACATTTTGATCATATAAGTTCTTTAAGCATTCCAGCTATAATGTGTACAACGCAAATATAACTTAAAGTCCATATTTGTTTGAGGAAGACTATTATTTCATAATACCTACTTTTGCAAGATTTCTATTTTATTACCCAACTTTTACCTCAATTTTTTCACTTAACTTTTAGGTACTTAATTGTCATTGATGACATCCGGATGGATGAATGGAACACCATAAAGCTAGCCTTTGAAGACAATAGTAGAAGCAGCAGAATACTACTGACTACAACTACTCAGTCAGTGGCTAGTATGTGCAGCCATGGCAATGGTTATGTCTACCAAATGGACAGCCTTGGCGAAGAAGATTCTAGGAAAATAGCCTTTCCGTGGCTCTGCTCACCTGAGTTGGAACAGGGTTCAACAGCACTACTACGAAAATGTGATGGCCACCCACTTGCTCTGGCTTGTGTTTCCGACTATTTGAAGAGTTCAAGTGAACCAACAGGAGAACTTTGCGGATCGTTATGCCGCAACTTGGGCTTCCATCTGAATGAGATGAATGACCATGACAACTTCTCAGATTTAAGGGAGATCCTAATCGATAACTACGATAGTTTCTCTGGCCATGCCCTGACTTGCTTGTTGTATCTTGGCATATTCCCCAACAACCATCCATTTAAGAGGAAAGTTGTAATAAGGCGGTGGTTAGCCGAAGGGTATGCACGATCTGATTCTCTCCGCGATGAACAGGACATCGCTGACGAGAACTTCAACAAGCTTATCGACAGGAACATCATTCATCCTGTTGATTCACGGAACAATTCAAAAGCGAAGACCTGCAAAGCTCATGGGATCATGCATGAGTTTGTCCAGCACAAGTCCTTGATGCAGGGATTTATTGCAAAATTATCACATGATTACCCAAGACTCAGTGCCAATGGTAATAATGCGCGCCACATTTCTATCCACGCCGGGAAACCAACAGAGTGTATGGCATCTGATGAAGACTTTTCTCGTGTTCGATCTCTGACAGCCTTTGGGAATGCCGATGGTATTATTTCTTACATTCGCAAGTGTACACTGGTACGAGTGTTAGATCTAGAGGAATGCCCTGATTTGAAATACCATCATCTGAAACCCATATGCAAGCTGTGGCATCTTAAATATTTGAGCTTGGGAGGCAGTATCTGTGAGCTTCCCAGATGTATTGAAGGACTGCACTGCTTAGAGACGCTGGATCTAAGGAGAACAAAAATAAGTGTATTACCCACTGAAGCCATCTTGCTGCCCCACTTAGCTTATCTGTTTGGTAAGTTCATGCTTGATAAAGATGGCATAAAGAATGCAAAGAAAAAGATGAAAGTAGAAAAGTTCTTCACGGCAAACAAGAGCAACTTGCAGGTTTTAGCGGGATTTGTCACTGACGGTACGGAAGGATTTCTGCAGCATATAGGTCATATGAAAAGGCTGAGGAAGGTTAAGATATGGTGCAAGTATGTTAACAGCAATTATGCCCGAGATCTGTCACAGGCTATTCAGATTTTTACCAAGGTTCCCATCGATAGGGCCAGTGATCGCTCTCTGTCAATTGATTCCAAAGAATGCTCAGAGAATTTCCTGAGTTCACTTAGTTTTGATCTATGCCCTGAAGGATTCAACTATGATCTACGGTCGCTGAAGTTGCATGGGAAACTATCCCCATTCATTCCGTTTGTTACCCTGCTCTCTGGCCTTATGGAGCTGTCCATCTCATCAGATACATTGACACCGGATGCTCTATCGGCACTGGGCTCTTTGAACAGATTGCTCTATTTCAAACTGAGAACAACTCATCTCGAGACTTTCGAAATAAAACAAGGAGCATTTCTAAGCCTGCGACGTCTCTGTTTTGTTGTGCAAAGCCTCAATTCAGCCCTGCTAACTATCGCCCAAGGAGCTATGCCAAACCTCGTCTCACTTCAGCTGCTCTGCCGGGCTCTGGTTGATGTTTCAAGTATTAACATCAGAAACTTCAAACATCTCAAAGAAATCACAATTGACGACAAAGTGGCTGGACAAACAAGACAAGATTGGGAACTGGCAGCAAAGAACCACCCAAACAGGCCTCGTGTTTTGCTACTTAAAACGTACGATCCCACGGAAAGCGAGGAACCAGAGTATTTTGGTATGGTGGAGAAGCGGAAAAGGTGTGAAGCCCATACAGCTTCAGATGATGGACTGGATTTTAGTCTCAAGAAAATGAAACTTTCAGAGCCTCGGTTCTTCACGTTTTCTGATCATCCGTCAGGTGGTGGCAACGATGAGATTAAAGCCATTATTCAGTAGTACTCCACTTGCTCTGCACATTTAAGAACCGGATGGTTGAGGCAGCAAACCTGCCATGTTTGACAACAACATCTTTAACTCATCACATTTTCTTCTATTTATCACGTCTTATTCATTTCATTATATGTGCTTATATAAATATATGTGACACTCTATTTGTCTGGTCTAATTTCATCCTCTTACCACTAGGTCCACTACAAACATCAGATTTCAATGCAGTGTATAAAAGAATGCATCTGAAACTTGTATTTTATTTTTCATCTGAATGGATGGAAACGTTTTAAATATCTTCATTTTGGTCTTCCCTTTGTAGCAACCTATAAAAATTGCCTGTATGGGAAAAAGATGGTAGCTGTAGGTCAAGTACCACATCACAAAATAGAAGGTGAAAATACTCGCATTATTCCATCATAATGACCTGTTCTAGTGCTTGCATTGATAAGTCTCATCTTAAATAGTATTTTTAAGTGGCCTATTAAGTTTGGATTGTGAGGCACTAGGGAATTGTAAGGAACAACTTGAAAGTACACATGTGCATGGCGGTGGAATGACATTGTTCCTCACAATATAGTTCATGTCTTCAACTTGGAGTTTGTTTCGAAGAAGATTAAGAACTGGATATAAGTCATGTTTCTACTGCAAACTTTGAGAAATATAAAGATAAATACTAGTTTCCAAGGAAAATTTGAATGCATTGTTTATCTCATGGAAATGACATTCCTATCTTTCATCCCGTCCAATTATTGCACAAATGTTTCTATGTTTCATCTTATCCATTTTTTATACAAATGTTAAAATAAATATATCATAATTAAAATATCTAATGATAAAGTAATTTATAAAAAATAAATAATATTTGCACAAAAAAAAGACGAACGGTCAAACATGTCTAAAAGTCAAAAGCGACACTTATTCCGAACGGAGGAAGTAGTAGATAACCCCGCGCGATCTTGCGGAACATTGGGTGGTGGCTACATAGGTACTAGAATATCATTGGGAATTAAAAAATATTACTCAAAACATAGAGCTAATTAAAAGGTTATTCAAGTAAATAAAGATATTATTTGTAAATAGGATGAAGTGTGTAGTTGATTTTCAGTTGCCATGGAATTTTCAGGTATATAGGTATAATGAGGCCTTTCTTACGGTGGTCATCAATGCAAATCAGATAAGAAGCTGATTTTTTTTTCATTTCGGAGAAATTGATAATTTTGCATTTCTTCCTCATGGCTAAGAGCAGTAATCCTTATCTAGACAAATCAGAATAAAAAGCTTCTTTTACATCCTATATAAGAGTTTTCGACATATCGATCATTCTGTATTTTTTTGTAACAAACCACAGCAATAAAATGCATTCCATGGCATTCATGAGCATGTCATCACATTTTGTTGTGAAATCATTAAGCACTTGGTGTTAATTATAAGCACATAAAATAACAAACTAAATGCAAAAGAAAGGAGGTGTTAAAAAGAAAGATAATGAGAAGAAAATTCATGTTTAATATTTTCGTTGGCTCAATTATCATAAACAAAGATTTATAAACCTAACCTGGATTTATATTGACTTATGAAACATTTACAAGAAATAAACAAAACCTCCTTATTAATTTTAGCTATGAATTTTTAATCCAAAAGTGTTTTGGAATTTCTACCTGGACTTAACAGGAAAAGTGTCTAAAATATTCCCAAGAACACCCCTGAATTTTCACGGAATTTTTTGGAGCCCGGAAGCCTGCTTTTTAATTAGTTGAAAACCCGGGGGTTTTATGTAAAAATGCCGGGGCCCCTGTGTCAATCTCTCTTCTCTCTCTCTCCCTCACCGCGCCTCGGCGCCGCCGCGGCCGAACCGCCTTCCGGCCAGGCCGCCACGCTACCCCGCCACGCAGGAGCTTCGCAACACGCAGTCGCTTGCTCCTTACCGCCTCGACGACCAGATAAGACCCCTTCGCCGGCCTTATCTCTTTCTCTCTCATTTCCTCTCCCCACCATTGCCGCCTCTCCGGAGCTACGCCGCCCGGCTGCCTCCGTCGCTCCCCGTCCACGCCGCCACCACCGGAGGCTCCGCCGGTCTCTGCGAAGCTCCAAGACCAGAGCAATCCACTTGAGCCGTCCTACTTCGTCGTGGCGAGCTCGTCTCTTCCTCTGCGACTTCCCCGTCTTCCCTCCGCCGCGTCGCCGAATTAGCAAGCCGTGGTGAGCCATCTATTCTTTTTCGTTCTGCAGGCGGTGCGCAACTTGATGCTCATCGTTGCGGACGACTCACCCTTGAGCTTGCTCTTCCGGTTTCACGAGAATCGGGCCGTCTTCCCGGAGCTTCACCGCCACCGTCCGCACCATCCACGGTGAGCACTATCTTCCAATCATGCGCATGCGCCTAGGGTCCCTTGTCGAGCTAGCTCATGCTCTTTCATCCACACCATAATGTTCCTCGCGTCAAGTAGCGCTTGTAGGTGGTCTCACGGCGAGCCTTGGGCCATCGCCGGCCAACTCCGGTGAGCGCGCCGCCGTTCTCGGGTCACCGCGGTGGCGCCACACCGCGAGCCACACGCGCTGGATCGCGTGTGGCCACAGGCGGATTTCGTGCGGCCAACCCTATGGCCCTCCGTGTGTCACGTAAATGGTTTTAAATTTCAAATATTTGTAGAAAATTCAATAAAATTCAGAAAAATATCAAACCAACTTTGTTTAACTCAGAAAAATGAGATCTACCCATTGGTGAAATAAAATATGTATTTTGAGTAATTTATTTTATTAATTAGTAATTAATTACTTTCTTTGATTGAAGAAAGGCTATTATTTTATGTAAATAAAATGTTTAATTATGAAAAATGATTTTATTTAATAAAGGAGATACTGCAGACGAAATTAATAATAAAATTTATTTTTTTCCAAAATTAAATTTAAACAATGTTATTTTATGTAATCCTAATCTATTCATCTTTAGTCACTTAAAGTAATTAGTTAATTACTGCTTAATAAATCAGAATAATTCAGTGATTATTAAACTTAAGTAATTAGTGACCTTAATTAAGTAATTAAGGAAACAAAACTAATTAATAATAATCTGGATTAAACATTTATTAATCAGCCAATTAAATGTTAATGAATGCTTAATGAACATACTTATCCATAAATTGTTAATTAACTAAGGTGATTAAGCAAAAATCATTAATTATTACTTATGGGACTTTATTAATGAATGAACGTGATTAATTATTAAGTAATGCACATGATTAATGTTAAGTATTGATTAAACAAGTAATGAACGAGCATGCTTAAATTGTTAATGGTTAGTTGATAATTACTCGAACGCAATAAATCGGTAATTGTTGGTAATGAACATTATTAACCAAGCTTTTGCATGATCATACCATCCTCATTCATGCATACATGATCGTGATTCGCGATGCATTGCTGGTCGACTAGGTTCGAAGTGATCGAGGTTCCACCCGAGGCGAGTCGAGAGCCGGAATCTCGAAATCGACCCGACTCGCCGAGGAGACTAACTTCGAGCAAACTCAAGGCAAGCCCCGGTGCATCCTACCTATGTTTTTAAATATTTTATTTTATCACATAGTACAGCTTATGCTTGTGCATTAGGTGTTAGGGTTTGGTTGACACCCTAGCTGCATTATGGTAGGTTTCCGTCTGTTTGTTCTATGCTTCGGTACAGGTAGCTCGATAGAGGCTAAGCTTAATTCTTTGTGGCAACGGTAGCTGATTAGGGCACTTAAAGCATGGAGGCTTTAAGCGTTTATGTGTTGACACTAAAGATGATGAGATGAGAGTGTTAATGAAGTTGAGACCGGACGGGCCCCGTAGGAGAAAGGGCAAGACGGAGATGAGGTCTTGCAAGGTGGTAGCCCCGTCCGTGTCGGTCAAAGACCGTACCGTTGTCGGCTTAGTTGAACAAGTTTGAACGTACCGCACTACATGCTGGTATCATGGGCCCAGCAAGCTGATGTACCCTATCGCCCCGAGAGATGTAGCGTAGCCGGCTCTCTTTATCGGCTGTCGGTGAGAGGATAGTCTCACGGGAGGGAGATGGGTCGACCACGAGGATAGTCGTGGAGTCGCCATACTTCCGGGGAGTTGGAAATGGCTAGTCTGCTGTCAGGTGCTAGCGGGAAGGTTGTCGTATACGATCGATGGGATGCGTATACGTCGTGTAGTCGGGTTTTGCCAGCTGGTATAAATCGATTCGAATCGCTGTCCCTCGCAGTAATGAGTACCGCTTGTTTAGCTCGTCACATCGTAGTAAATACTGGAAGATGAAGATGAGGGTTGGAAGGATAAATGGTCTATATTATCTTGTCTTGCAAACTTGGTTGCAATAGTGATAGGTTGCAAACCCCAAGGCTAATGAACTTAATACCGAGCTAAAATACCGAAAGTAAGGACCCACCCTTTAATGCTGTTTTTCGCAAAGGATTAAACCCCACAACCGGAAAGCCTTTGCATACTAGGCGTCGGCCTTAGCGTGCCATGTTGACGGGTCAGTCTTGCTGAGTATTAGAATACTCGAGGTTTGTTCGTTACCTTACAGGGAATGAGTCGTGTTATCACGACTTGTACGGCAGTTTTCCCGATGAGGAGCAATGTCCGGAGGGAGGTTCCCTTCGGTGGGAACGTATTCCCACACCTTGATGAGAGAGGATCGGGATGTACGAAGGGCTCAGTACATCACGACGCTTTGTGAAATCTTTTGAGTTGTATTATAAACAAGCTGCCGCTAAATACTCGTAGGATGTTAAACTTCAATAATGTTATCTTTCCGCTGCACGAATGTTGTATTTTGAAAACCTGGTTGTATTATAACATGATGTATATATCCTGACTTGTATGAGATGATGTTTCTGTTGTAACTCGCTTCGACGAGTGTTCCTCCGTTCCGATTCCTGGGTATCCCGGAGGGGATGTCACATTTTTACACATTGCTAATAGTCCAGACTCAGTCATTTCATCACGAGAATGCAATGTGCCTAATTAAAAGAAATGAGGAGCAGTGAAAAGAAAACATTCAAGGATAATACAAAAGATGTCCTTATATGCCATTGCAAAATTTTGTGCTCCCTTCTTTGCTATTGGTATCTCAGTGACATGTAGGCTCATCAACATGTGGGTCTCAATGACAAATACGGGATTGATTAAGCATGTGGGTCTCAATGACAAATACGGGATTGATTAAAATTGCAATGCACCGAGGAATATTTCCAAAGATGAATATGTAACTGCTATGTATATACCCATCATCATGAGTCAGCTTGCCTTCTAGCGTTCATCTGGTGAAGTGCTAGTATCTGACACCGACATAGCAAGGTGAGTACCCGTCATGACAGGGGGATAAAATAAATACACTGCTAGCTACCATGATCAAGAAAAATATGCTAGTTCATACGACATCTACATGCAAGAATCAAAAGGAAGGTAGGTGATAGGCTTGTCAAACTTCCTCACGACTGGGACTGGCGCGACATGCAACGAAGTGTTGCTGCTGAGAAATAATATAGGACGCAAATGCTGACGAATCGACTATCAGGATCAAATAAGGCCAATAGAAAAAGGCTAAGGGTCTAAAGTTAATTTACTATATATGTAGATATTTTTTAGTTGGTATTTCATTTTTTTCTCTCTTGGGTATATGTGTCAAATGGTATCCTAATGCAAGCTCAGGTGAGCATGGTCCCTAGGCGCCCAAGGGCTGCCACCCATTCCTTGTACTATGGATAGAGATGGTGCCATGTAGTAATGGCTAGGGTGGGTACATTTGCATTTTTGCATGTACAGGAAATATTTTAAATTTTGAATCCTTAAGTGCCTAACCGAGCAAACTTTTTGTCCATAATCAATGTTGCTTAATCTGGTCACAAAACGTACCAGCGGTGAAGGCGTTCTGTTCTTTCAACGCAATATATAAATGAACATTTAGTGAACACAAAAATTATGATTGTTATTGATTAACTATGACTAACCACATGAGCACTACATGTGCAACCAATTTTAACATATTGTTATTGATTAACTAACCGCATAAGCAGTACATGTGCAACCTCTTTTAACATTAATTAAAGTTAGTACATATTTTGGTTATTTTCGACTGTTCAAGTTTATTAAACTTAAGAACAATAAAATTAATTGGTACAACAGATTTTTTGTAGTTTATAGCACACTGTTTCAAAGAATTATGTACATCCTTTCTGCAGGAAAACAAATAACGTTTACACGAACATTTCATGTACAAAATTATATATTTTTCTTTATTCAAAAAGCACATGTAATTGATCAAGCAATCACAAAATAAAAAGAACTAAAGCTACAGGTACCTCTGATGAGCACTTCATGTGTACAATTCACTTTTTTTAAATAAAAATCGAGAAAAAAGAAGATGTATATGCATTGGTACCCGGTAATCAACTCAATAAAAAAAAACTAGAAAACTGTTGCACAAGCCACTGCAAATTTTTAAGACCATTTTGTAATATACATTGCAACCATTATGAAATGTACACCATGCCAACAATTCATACATTTTTTAGAATAAAATATTTTTCCCATTTACCGAATCAAAAATTGAAACAAAAGTAGTGGTACATTCTCTGTACTAGTTCAAAGAAATATTTATAAGAAAATAATGATCAGAAGAATAGCATGTACCTCGACTTCATTTGTACAAAATATGTACCACCCAGGTACCAGCTCGAGCAATTGTGTACACCTGAGGTGCCCCCTTGTCTATTCGACATTCGTTGCATTACAAAGGTAAGCCATGAATTGAAGTAGTGCTAGTGCTGGTACTCATAGAGATACGCTGTTGTAGAACAGAAAATATCCCAAAAATTAATGACCCCTATTTTTGCATCTACTACATATTCTGTACAGACTATGAGCCCAGTTGCACAACCGTCACAAGTCCACACATTAAGTACCTTAATTGTACACTTTATTTACAGATAACTACTTGTATAGAAATAAAAATTAACACTCAATTGTTCAAAAATCAAGTCATTCAGTTGTTCAATATAAATTGGTACATAACAAAATATTTGTAAAAAAATGTCGGATACCATGCTGCACATTTCACATAACATATTGTAGTAGTACCTCTCAAACGGATTTGTAGAACAGTACATGTACATTCCACCCCCGCTGTTGGATGTTGTTCCCATAGGACTTCCGCCAGTTCCCGGCCACTACGCCCGCTTCTTCGACCTCAAGACTGTTGCCGCCTATAGCTGGCCAACGGGCCGGCCCGGGCCGGCATGGCACGGGCCCATGACGGGTCGGGCCGTTTTCTTAACGGGCCGGCACGGCCCTTCTAATAAACGGGCCGTGCCGAGCCGGCACGACGGGCCTGCGCCGAAGCCCAAGCACGGCACGACTCATTTTAAACGGGCTAAACGGGCCACGGGCTAAACGGGTCGGGCCGTGCCGGGCCGATCCAAGATTAAAAAGAATAGTTTTCTGCTGATTTTAATTATTTTTAAATATAAACGGGCCAAACGGACCGTGTCAGCCCGTGAAGCACAGCCCGAATAACGGGCTAAATGGGCCAATAGCTAAACGGGCCGTGCCGTGCCAGCTCGACGGGCCTGCGCCTAGGCCCGGGCACGGCCGTCAACGGGCTGCGGGCCGGCACGGCCGTTACCAACGGGCCCGGGCCTGCTCGGGCCGGGCTAAACGGACCGTTCCTAGAGAGGCCCTTTTAGCCCGGCCCACTTGGTCAGCTATACTGCCGCCGCCTCCTTCGTTCGCCCCTCCCCGAGCTCAAGATCCATTGCATCCTCTACCCCCCCCCCCGACGGACTCCTCCTCCTACACTACGACGGGGACACCGCCTTCCGCCTTCTCGACAGGCGTCACCGGTGACGCCATCGAGTTCCCTCCCTTAAATCTCTCGTCGAGAAGCTTTGCGGGGATGCCGCCAAGTGCTCGAGGAGGAGAGGAATCAGAGGCGTGGAGCAGATTTGTCTGTGCACATCGCCATAGAGGTACGGAATGGCATATCTGCCCTCGGCGACGATATTCTCTGGCGTGAATGTGGTGGCCCTCACCGGCCACTGCCACCGCCACATCGGCGCCACCGTTCTCCCTACAGTCAACTATGTGGTGCCCCTTGCGTGGTGACAAGCCCACTCCCTTGGTCGTCGCATCGAGAGGATCTGACCAATATGGACCCGCACTCTCTTGATCGAGTGGAAAAGGGTCACATTCGCCTTTGATACACTCGTCGGAGTGCAACATGAAGACCACAAGAGGCGTCTCAGGTCAGATCTGCCCGGACAAGATGCCTTGGCCTATCTGTACTGCTCTCCACCCTCGCTGGCGGTGGTATCTACGCCAAAGATGCAGCACCAACCGCCTCGGAAATTGCCACCTAAATCCTGCAGCTCCGGCTAGGTGAACAGTGGATTTGAAATTCGATTTCATCTAGCATGTGCATGCCGAATTCTTTGCTTATATCCTACAGTATTTTGTACTGCGTAACCGCACCAACTTGTACTTGTATCTCTTCAGTGGGCATTGAATTCGTATCTATACGGGCCTGTGTACATGATGTGACATAATTCACCTGCTTGCAGACCGCGTCCGGCCGCCTGTGCACGGGGCTCATATCCCAGGTCTGGATCAGACGGTTCGCAGGACGGGAAATGCGCCTGCCAGGTTCTATAATTTGGTATTAGCATTGTGCATTCACACGGGTTAGCAATAAAAATCTCTTAGGTCTTTGTTAGGGTGATCAGTATCAGTTTGATAAAAAAATGAAGTTATATTTCACGTGCTGGATTGGAAGAAAAATAAAACCTTGAGAACTATGTTGGAAATAAAACAATCTTTTTGGGAACCTAAATGAAAACAAATTTCAACAACTGTCTTCAAACTTAAGGAAACAAGACAACTAATCAGGTGAGTACTGAAAGCATTTCTGACCTCATAGTCTCGTACTTTTTCATTTGTCTTGTATGACAGCTCTACTCAATAAAACTCAAGCTTTTGATCGTTGTAGCCCAGCTTGCATTTATAAACATCGGTCTTTGGTAAATTATTTGTTAAAGTGTACATGGTATATTTATAAAGCCGATGGAAAAAGATGTGCAAATCACTTATGGTTCGACACTCCCCTCACGTGCAGCTCTCCCGAGCACAAACGTGAAAACAGAAGCTGCGCAGCGGAATATGCTATCGACAAGACTTGAATTCAAGACCTCCGACTCTGATATTATGCTAAGTACTACGCACTAATCAATTGTACTCCTCCTTTCCTTTAGTCATGTCGTTTCAGACAAAGACAATGCCCTAAAATGAACTAGATGAACAGGTCTGAATGACATGAATTAAGGAATGGAGGAGTATTCGAAGCTTAAGCTGATGGGGAAAGATCTGCAATTCACTTATGATTCAACATGAAGAACTTAAATAGCTTCTAAACTACCTTGCTTATATGGAGACATTTGAATCGACAACACACG
>JAUNZO010004614.1:0-82522 GCA_031894775.1 Chloris gayana | reverse complement strand
ACCCCTCCACTAATAGGGAATTTTTTTTTAATAATCGATTTTTTTATTAAATTTATATTAATAACCTCCGGGATTCAAGATTTGCAAAAATAACCACTCAATCGCCCATCCAGTGGGCGACACGAAGCTATCGCCCACTCAACGGGCGACAGGTGGCGCAGTGGGACCTGTCGCCCATCCAAGGGGCGACAGTACCTATCGCCCGCCCAACGGGCGACAGGATACGGTCGCCTGGCCAACGGGCGACAGGATCCTGTCGCCTGTCCAATGGGCGACAGACTTCCTGTTTTTTTTTTTGCTTAATTCAGTTTTTTTTTCATCTATTTATTTAATTTCGAATGGGCGACAACTTCCTGTTTTTTTTACTCAATACGGTTTGTTTTTTCTCATCTATTTATTTAATTTCGAAAGTTAGTAAAAAATAAGGATAAAGTGACAATATTTATAGAAAATAGAGTAAACAGAAATACACCAATAGGTTTATAGGAAATAGAGTAAAAAAATACATCGATAATGAGTCATCGCTCGTCACGCTTCGATGCAACACCTCTAAGCGTGTCCGGTCGTGCAGCCCTACGTCCTGCTCTCACGTGGTCAGCAGAGTATGTGAGTGGAGAAGGTGGAACCACGTTACGTGTCGGACGACCACTAGGTACAGGCGTGCCATACTCGTCCTGCGAGGGTTGTGTAGGTATAGGTGCACTACCTAACTCGCGATCCGAGCATGGTCTCCACATCTCCCCGTGCCATGAACGAGTCGAAGTCGAAAACAGGAGACGGTGACCGGTGCCCGTACTGATCCGGTGCTCCGGTGATCTCATCCTCATCCTCCTCATCGTGGTAGTCACCGCTAGAAGATCCTAAATTTTTTTTTATCAAAATGTAAGTTATTGTGTATGTAATATTTATGAAAATAATTCTTAAAATTATAGAAGTTACCCGGTGCCATATGTGCCATCTCGCGAAGAAGAACCTGGCGCCATATGTGCCATCTCGCGAAGAAGAACCCGACGCCATATGTGCCATTTGCGAAGAAGAACCCGGCGCCATATGTGCTATCTCGCGCAGACGAGCCAAGCATACCCAAACGAAGGACGCCAAGTAGCTGTGTGTGTGTACCTATCGATAGATATGTTAGAAAATATTTAATTTTAATTCAACATAGCTATGTTGGACCGTTACCTGCACCGTAGCTGGAATGAGGTACTCGTCGGCCTTACGTAGCTAGGCTGCTTCGAGAGGTGGACGACGCCCCATACTTGCTGAACTTGTTCCTCGCTGTGTGCTGCACGGCGTCCACGTCTCTAGTACAAGACGATGCACAAGAGTTCAGCCTGACAATTTCAGCGCTCCACTCATACATCCTCTTCATCGCTAGAGAGAGCTCATGTGTAGTAAGCTGAATACCCCGCCTTATACGGTGCAACGTCGATCCGGACTCGACATTGATGCGCCGTGCTAGATCAACCTACAAAATATTTTAAGTGTCACCAAGTTAGTTGTTATGATAATTTTCAGCATTTTCATCAAAACTAAACTTCAAAATTAATCTTACCGCGTCGTTGTGTCATTCGGATCTATCATTTCCCAGTAAAATCCCATCCGAATACGACTAACCAAACCCCGCAAATGCAAAGTATGGTGTTCGGATCAAGTCCAAACATCCGCAACAACCGATTACGAACACCACGGATTGTTCTCTCGTTGGCTCTTGATAATCCCCTCTTTATAGATGGAAATCCGGACAAATCAACCCCACTTGCATTCTCAACAACCTCACCAGATCCATAAAAAATCTCAAACACTACTTTTTCCGACATACCTATCCAAACAAAATAATATTATAAAGGCTTAATTATTTCTTTCATAATCGTAAAGGATAACTATAGTACTAAATATAATATTACAGTTCATAAATATTTATAGATAACTCTTTTTAGTTATTAATTTATAGCACTTGTACATAGAACATATAAATACAAAATACATATATATTTTACTAGTATGTAAATACATAATACATATATACTTAAAAAATATCTATAATAAATATGTAAATATTTCATGTAACTATCATATTATTTAAAATACTATAGATAATAAATATTTATATTTACACTTGTTAAGGAATTTATTCTTCCCACTCGATAAATATTTTATTTAACTAGCATAGTATAAATGATATATATATATAATGTATATGTACTAACTGCGATACACTAACAAATATATTCTAAATCTAAACATCAAACTAACTAACATAAATACGCTAAACTACTACGGACTAATAAATAGTAATTGCACTCGATATATTCTAAATCTAATAAATATTGCAATACTTACTGCTCAATCTAATCAATAGTACACTATAAACTAATTACCATATTTTAAATGTAATAAATTCAAAAAGAAATTACCGAAAAAATCTTTCCAAAATTCCTCTTCTTTCTCCTCCTCCCCTCTTCCTCCCTCTCCTCTCTCTTCCCTCTCCTCTCCCTCCCTCTCCTCTCCTCTCTTCCCTCTCCTCTCCTCTCCTCTCCTCTCCTCCCTTCCCTCTCCCCTCTCTCTCTCTCTCTTGCGGCGGCGGTAGCGAGGCGAGCGAGGCGCGCGGCCTATATACGCGGGACCTGTCGCCCGACCGTTGGGCGACGGGTCCCACCAGCCGGACGGGGCGCGGTCTCGTCGCCCGACCGCTGGGCGACCGGTCCCACCCGGCACCACGTGACAGCCTGTCGCCCAGCGGTCGGGCGACCGGTCCCACCGCGGGCCTCGGGCAGACTCGTCGCCCGTTGGACTGGCGACCGGTCCCACGTGCGCCACCTGTCGCTCGTTGAGCGGGCGACGACTTCGTGTCGCCCACTGGATGGGCGATTGAGTGGTTATTTTTGCAAATTTTGAATCCCGGAGGTTATTAATATAAATTTAATAAAAAAATCAATTATTAAAAAAAAATTCCACTAACAGGCGTCAATCATGGATTGTGCCCATGCCATGCCGTCTTTGCTGCTGACAGAACTACAGTAAGATCCGCAGCTGACAGATCCACAGTCAGAGCCGGCCCAGGCACAGTATTTAATCGTTTTTACAGTAGCCACAATACTGCACGTTTTCAGGGACAAAGCATCAGCAAAGATGCCTTCATGTTTGTTACTGGGGTCCTGGGGCTCTGAACAGACATGATCATAACAAAACACTCCAGATTAATTATGAAATGTTTGTTATTATATCAAATTAATGGTTGATCTCTTGCTCCCTTCAAAAGGATGAATGGGTGGATTTGATTGTATATGTATTGAGCCATATCACGTAGTACTTGCTCAGGTATACATTAATCCGCCTAGCCAACAGGTTTCCATGTTCTGCTACCCTACCACCCATGGTTTTGCAACGCCTACAACACGGCTCTCCGTTCCGTGGCAAGTGTGCGCATGTGCAGACAAAAATCAGGCCGGACACGCGCACGCGTATATAACCTCCACCTCCTTAAATTGGACGGCTCCATCTACCAAACAAAGAGAGGGAGGGCCAACAAAGAAATGGAGTAGTAGCATGCTCAAACACCACCAAACCATAGCTGCTGCATGTTGCTTGCATGCTCGTTTAGCAGATACACACTCCAAGGAAGAAGCATGCTGCAAGAGACGGTGGCGCCGGTGCCGGAGATGGATGAGGAGGAGCAGTACGTGAAGGTGGGATCCAGGTTCTACAGGGTGAATAATAAGCCGCGGGGCGGTGGCTCTTCTTCTTCTTCTTCTTCTTCTTCTTCTTCTTCCATGGCCGGTGTTCATGGTCTCCACTACCTGGAGTCCTGCTTCCTCTGCAAGAAGGACATCGCTTGCGACCGCGACATCTTCATGTACAGGTACGTCTGCATACTTCAATTTGTGGGCTTTAATTTGGCGGCTGATGCGGAGGCCATGGTGACGCTGATCTTACACGGTGGCGTTGCAGAGGGGACGCGGCGTTCTGCAGCGAGGACTGCAGGCTGGACCAGATGGAAATGGACGAGGCGCTCGACGCGTTGGCGCGGCGCCACCGCCTCCTGTCGTCCTCGCAGCAGGCAGCCGCGCTGGGCCATGAGGCTTCAGCAAGGCCGCCGATGATGCGCCGCCGCCCGACCATCGCCAACCTCGCCGCGCGCAATCCTCCCGTCGCCGCCAGCTAATAATTGAGCGCTCAACAACTCTCGTGCGTGTGCGTGTGCGCGTCGCTGGAACAAGTAGGTGGTGATCTTAATTTCGCAGAGATCTCAAGTGGTTGCAGTCGAGAAGACGAACAAAGCCACGAGCACGCACGGATTGCTCGGCCCAGCTAATAATAGAATTATTCTCCGAGGATCTTGCATGACCATGGATGACTTTTTCCTTTGTTTGCATGACCTCTTCTAGAAGATGAGCTGCTCAACACTAGCTTAGAGCAATACTCCTGGATAATAATCGGGACTTATTCGTGACCATCTGTCGATCTATTGGGACGCATGTACAAATTTTTAACTTACCAGAACAAGATTACTGAGATGTGCCGTGACCAGCAGCGACTGTGCGATATTGGCCCCGTTCGTTTCCTGCGCTCTATGTTCTTGCACTTTTTCCCCCGTGGGATGTGACGCGAGAAATGGATTGACGGATGAGAACGAATTGAAGGATCGAGGTGGCTCGAGTACAGACTGTACCACTTGTACACTTTCTCCAGGGCTTATGCTGCAAGATTTCTGCCTGCCACTATCAATCTTCGCTTTCGAAGATGTTTTTAGAGCCCAATAGTTCCCTGCACAACATTATCGCCTACTGAGTGGTTTCAATGCATCATTAATCCTTCACTTTGCTGCAGTCACAAACTTCGGAAATAAAGAAGCTAACCTCCATTTCAGTTTCAGGGAGGTGAAGTGTATTGCTCACAGCGGACCTTGGCACAAGAAGACCTGTTTTCTAGTTGCACTTTTTTCTCCCCTTTTGACGTCATTCTCAGACCAGCACATTGGTCCGGTTTTTACAACAGAATACTAGTATGTTCTAATTGATTTGGCTGTAAGCAAGATACACCATTGTGCACAACAATTACCACACTTTTGACCGGTACGATACCTGTTGAATCTTGTGAGCAAACAAAGGCCATACTAGAGCAAGTGGTGGTAACTATCAGACAAACACTGGAACTATTTTCTTTTCTTTTCATATTTATCACAAATCAATCACACGCAATCCAATAATCAATTAATGGACTCAGACAGAGGGCCAATGGATGTTCAACACACGAGCATATAGGACATACTCCTCCTTTACTTAAATTGTTATCGCTAATTGACTTTTTTAGTAGCGTTTGACCATTCAGTCTTATTCAAAAAAATTCTTCAAATACAAAAAGTAATATGCTACATTTCAAGTTTCTTTAGTGATAAAACATATTCCAACAAAATATATGAGATTTTTTAAACTTTATTTGAATAAGACAAATGGTCAAACTTAACAAAAAAGTCAACAGCGACAACAATTTAGTAAGGAGTAGTAACCATTATTATGTGAGGCTTTCAAGTTTGATACAATGTACGAGAATCCGTCAGTATCCTAGATGCTTCGGGTTAGACTTTCTTTTTTGTTTCTGATGTAAACAACTTAACATACGAATAATGCGATAATGTCGATGGCACTACAGATATTCCAAAACCTGGAGTGTGACTGCAAGAAAAGAGCAAAATCATGGGCCCCTCCCTTCCTGACCTTGCTCACCGCCATGACAAGGACAAGAGAGCCTATCAAGCTTGGAACAAATGCTTGCAAGGGAGACGAGTGAGAGTGCACATCACGAGATAAATAGAAAGACAGATGGAAAGCCAACGATTCCTCTACTTGATAGCGGTGTGCTCTTTATTCCAACCTCTCCAATCAAGTGTGTTGATCTTTGGTTGGCTGCGCTCCATTATCAGCTCAAGAGAGGGACACAAGAGAGCCTCAATTCAGTATCAGTCTCATTCTGAATTTCTACAGGCGCTTTATGGAGAACATACAGATTCTACATAGTCTAGTGTCCCTTGTCTACAGACAGAACTTCAACGAGGAGACCACTTCTCTACAGACTTTAACTCACTAGAGTATTTAACAAAAGTTGTGTAAGTGGGTAATCATGTTATCGCTCCAACAATTTCCAAACTATGTGTGATAGATTTGTAGATGATGAATATGGAGAGAACAAAAACCAATGTTTATAACAGAGAAAGAAGAGCAAGGACAGAGCACAAAGCTGCTCTATACCCTGTAGTAATCGAACTCCATTCTGACCCTGTCTAAGCACTGTCCAAACCCAGAAAGAAGATAAGGGATGGCCACCGGTCCACTCAGCAGGGGGTGGTTCAAAAAGTGCACCGTAGGTTTCACCGATGTGCATATGGTAGTCAATTTGGTACCAGTCACATTCTTAGTGCCATAGGGAGGAGTTTACCAAGGAGTTAAGGTTACACATGATCTCATATTCCCGTATTTATAAGCAAAATTCAGCAAGGATTGAAGGATCCTACTAAAAACTTTTCAAGTTGGGTCCAATAGGATTTGAACTTATACCAAAGGTATGGAAGACCTATGTCCTAATTTTAGATACATGCATCTCTCTTTGCAGGGTACTTAACAAATGAAGTGGGAGAGGATAATCATGTTAAGTGCAAGATTTTCCTATCTATTTGGTGTACTATGCATATACAGATCGATTAAAACCACATAAATAACATAGATGGAAAAGCAAGAAAGGGACACAAGATCACACTACTCTGTAGCAATTTAATCCTATTCTGACCCTGTTCCTGTCAAACATTGGTCAATCAGAGTGGTTGTTTTCAGATAAGTCTAGATGTCTGAATTTGTTCAAAAAGAGTATCGAGTCAAATTATTAATTATGCAAGATGCATGAGGCAAGAAGTAATAGTCAGTGTAACTAAACATGGCTCTTTTTCGATATGGGCCAATAGGCTAGAAAGAAACAATACAAAGGCATCACAACATGATAGCACTAGATATTTGCTCTTTATTTTATCAAAGCAAAACAACTTTAAAACTAGGTTTATTTGATATGGGCCAATAGACTAGGCCTTGCTGTTTTTCATATCACCTCAGGAGGTTTCATTGGATGCCAGCAAGCAGGAGTGAAAAGCTACCCCATATCTAAGCACACATATGCAAAACAGCTCAGAATAAAAGATGCCAGAAGGCAGATAGCTTTTAGAAAAACATCAAACTGCAGAGGAACAGTTCTCATTTCAAAGGCATCTCCTAAAGGATACAGAAAAAGGACAACTTATATTTCCAAGATATCTCCCAGTCTACAGATGATTCGTTAATAGTTAAAACAAACGGGTATAGGATTAGATTCTTACAGGGTAACATAGCTCCACAAAGTAATGAGAAGGGACAACATGGTACCACAGTTTCTCTGGATTATTCAGAAGATGTATTATGGGCTCAACAAATTCATAAGAGTGAGAAACTGAATACGTATCAGCAGTAAAATGCATTGGTAAGGATAATGTGCGTCATTGTTAGTATCGACGCCACAATGACATCAACTTTTAGTTCTGTAATATCAACAAGCAGACTCAATGAAAGAGAAACCTACCATAAAACTAAATGAGCCAATCTTCCTCCTTAATGAACTCTCTTTTAGGAGCTGAACTTTTCATTTAACTCCCTTGTTCTTAGCACTGCAGAGCTTGATCTGTAAGCACATAAAGAGAAGAAGAAATAAATCACACAAGCGTTCATGTAAACTGTTGCTAAATAAATCAGTCTAATCCTGCGAGAACAACATCATGATGATATAAATACAACCGAACAGAACCTAAAGCATAATCAGTGTAAAATCATATATTGTTTGATGGAAAGTACCGAGTTCCAGTTAATCACCAGCCATAATTGACTGATTAATGAATAGGCAATGTTTTAGTTGGTTTCAAAATTTGTTTCCCACAGATATCAACTTATTACTATTTCTCTCTCTCTTTTTAACCATTTCCTTTTCTTCTTCTTCTTCGGTACAAGTGTCTGACTGCATCTCTTACTATGACAAAGAAACATCAATTTTTTATCCCCTTAACCACTCAAACGAATCATCTCCAGTCTAACAAGTAGATGTTAACGCCATATACATTGTGCTCTTATGCTCTTAATCTAAAAGGAGTTAAACATAGCATACCATACTATGGTTTGGAGTGAGCATCGGGTTCAGAGGAACCAGTTGAGTTGGTGGTGGACCTGTTGCTGCGGAGGTCATCTATGATCCCACCAAGCTCACGCCGTGCAGACTCCCTCCCAAACATGAAACCATACCTGCATCACAAGAAGAACTGAAGATCTAAAACTCCTCAACACAGGTTTGTGAGGGGCAACGTAGTAGGTAACATCAGGTTACATTACCAGCAGGAGACAGCAGAGAAGACTCCTGCAGCTGCCACCGTCTGCAGCAGTGTTAGCTTCTTCGCCTGCATCGTCCGCTGAGATTTGGGACAAATAGGGGTTTGGGGAGGAGCTAGCTGCAATTCAGAAATACCAACAACCACATTCAGTAAAGTAGTACTGCATATCGATAGTGCTGTTAATGAACTAAAAACAGCAGAAACAAATTAGCCACCATGCAATAATTTTGATAGAAACATTGAATGGTTGTTGCAAATTTGACGCACAAGGATTTCTTCTGTCGTTGTATGAACTATCACAGCCCCCTTGCGGAGCTAAATCAAATCCTATTAACACGATAGTCATCCTCAAAATCACGCAGAGATTATAACTAAAGAAGGGCAATCGATCTCACCACCGTTTGCTGTGCGACGCCCACGGAAGCGAGCTCTCCGCTCTGCTCGCAAAACGCTCACGCACAGGTCCTGCAGGGTAGCGGGGAGGCTACGGCAGCGGGATTCTGGGAAGAGGAAAGAGGAAGTCCGCCTGACCACCTTCGCCGGCACGGAAGATTAGGGCCTCGGAGGAGAGAGAGACTGCGGCCGCCGCCGGCGACGAGAGATTTGCTTGCTTCTTGGAGTCGTAGCAGTCGACGGCCCATGGGTTAGTTGGGCTCCTCCGGCTCTGGGCCCGTGGTGGCCTTTGTAGCGCGTGAAAGTGGGCTTCTCAATCGAATATTGGAATGCAGTGACGTTTTTTTATAATATAAACTTGCAGTGACGACTTGAAACGCGAATGCTGAGTCGAATGTGGAACCTCTGTTTTGTACCATACATAACAATCTTTTATGTTTAGCGTTTGTTACGTATTGAAAGAATAATGCTTTCTTTTTTTTTCAGTTTGAAGTTTTCATTTGGATCATGATTTTCAATCTTCCCGTGTAATAATATGTCCGCTGTATACATATAATACTAACACAGTGTCAGTAGACACATTGGAAAAAATGCTGGACACACCGAGCTGGAACCGAACGATATTCGTGGCTGGTCACCTCTTGGCCGACGGTGGAGGCCTGCCGTCGCCTCCTTTCTTGTCAGCCGGCGGCGGCGGAGGCTCCATCTGCAGCACTCTCTCGAGCTCCTCGATGACGTCCCTCATGGCCGGGCGCTCCTTGGGGTTCTTGACGAGGCACCGGTCGGCGAGCCTGGCCACGTCGCGCGCGGCGGCCGGCGGGTACCGGCCGCCCAGCCGCGGGTCCATGATTGTCCGGAAGCTCTGGCTGTCCGGCGGGTGGCGGCGCACCCAGCCCAGCAGCTTCTGCTCCTCCGCCGGCCGGCTGCGCTCCAGCGACCGCCGCCCCGTCAGGATCTCGTACAGCACCACGCCGAAGCTCCACACGTCGCTCTTCACCGTTAGGTGACCCGTCTCGATGTAGTCCGGCGCAGCGTACCCGTGCGTCCCAACCACCTGCCACCATCAGATTTTCAGATTCATGCATCTGCATCTTGACCGAATCAATGGCGTCGTCAGTATACTCACAGCGGTGGACACGTGTGTCTTGCCTTCGGTTGGTCCCTCCCTTGCCAGCCCAAAGTCTGAAAGTTTTGGCCTGAATTCAGCGTCCAAAAGGATGTTGGAAGCTTTGAAATCCCTGTAGATCACCTGTACAAGAGCGTCCATCAGAGCTTGATTATTTGGTTCAGTTCAGAGTTTCAGAGATATAGTACTAAAGGGAAAAAAGGTTCAGAGTTTCAGAGATGCAGGTAGACATTTGATGATAATTGTTCAGAAAGAAAAGAATAGAACCTGAACTTCCGGCACGCCTTCATGGAGATAATCCAGCCCCCTTGCGGCTCCGATCATGATCTGCAGCCTCAGCCTCCATGAAAGAGGAGGATGGGCTCGGTTGAACAGATGGTCGTCCAAGGTCTTGTTGGGCATGAACTCATAGACCAGCAGCCTGTCGTTGCTTGCTTCTGAATCCACTGCGCAGTAGCCGATAAGCTTTACCAGATTAGGGTGCTCAAGAACGCCCAGGAATTGGACTTCAGCCAGCCACTGCTTGTGTCCCTGAAATCAGGTTTAAGAAGAAAAAAAATGCTCTTCAACTGCTACTCTGAATTGGATGCTAACAAAACAAAATGAGCACACGGTTCTTAACAAACAAAGCTCGGTAACTGAAAATCTTCATGATTCTGATTCATGCATATTGTTTAATGTGATGCTGATTCATGCATAAGATTTAATACGTTGACTTGTGATGCTGGCTTGACTACCATCCACGTGGTGTGTTCTACGATTCTCACTGAAGTTGACATCAGTGGGTGTCCCTGTCCGGTTCGCTGGGCCAATATCTCAACAAATATTTATGTGTTATTAGAGGATTGTCATGAACCACAATTTTTCTTCTGCAAAACAACAATTTGCTGTGCTTTATTCTAGATTTTAAGTCCAAGTCATGATGTACTTCGCTGCAGTTTGAGCACACAAAAATGACAGTTCAATATCTGCAGAGTTCATACATGAGAAATGTCAAATCCACGGATATCTCGTGGACTCAGTTCATTCAATCAACAGCCTCCTCAAGAGTGAAGATGTCATTTCTCCTTAACAAAATGAGCTGGAAACCTAGTCAATCTAAATTTTGTTGGGTGACCGAAAATTGCTACTCTTCTGATTATAAGTAAAGATTGCTATGAAGGAGGAAAAAATCAAACTTCAAACTGGATGCACCATGCCAAATCCACACCCAAATGTACTAGCAGCTGATAATGAGGAGCTAACCTGGCGGCTTCGCTGGTTGAGGCGCTTGACGGCGAGGACGACCCGTCCGCCGCCGGCGGAGCGGAAGAAGGCGCGGTAGACGGAGCCGAATCCGCCCTCGCCGACCTTGAGCGCGCGGCTGAAGCCGTTGGTGGCGCTGGTGAGCTCCTCCAGCTCGAACACCCGAAGCCGCTGCGCCCCCTCTCCTCCGACAGCTCCTGTATGCTCCTCGACGGCGTGGAGGCCGACGACGCCTTGCTCTTCTGCCCGCCGGAATCGGAGCCCGGCGGCGTCTTGCCGCCATCCGGCTTCTGGCTCCTGGACCTGCTCTTGCCGCTCTTGAAGGCGAAGCACCCCATCTGGTCACAAATTACAAGATCGCGCTGTGCAGATATTAAAACACTGCTGATTGATTTAGATGGAGGATGTAAATCTCACCAACGACGGGAAGGTAATCGCTGTACCAGTAGATAGTTGTTGAAAAAATGGGGAAGAATCGCCTATCTTTCAACAGGACGTGCAGAGGAAAGGTCCGGAAAAAGGAGAGAATGAGCTAGCAAACGTTGGGATCGTCCATGGAGAGAAACAAAACAAGAACAAGGTGGTTCAAGCAGCCAAGCAAGAGGAAGCAGAGCGAGCAAGTGAAGGAAAGGGAATTAAGGGACGAAAAGAACCGGCAGGTGCAAGGAAATGCGCCCACACTATCACGTGTTCTTGCGCATCACACGCGACCGAGAAATACTCTGTGGATGACCAAGACGGAGACGGCAGTGACGAAGAACTCGTCGAGCGTGGATGGGAGATGATGAGACCTCGGCCCTCGTGGCTGGCGTGCAGGGCTGACAAGATATACACGCACCCCGCAACGCGGCTGCCTGACGGTGATGCCTCTTCCTTCCTGCTCACCACCGACTATTACTGCCCACTGGACCGAGGAAACAACTATGATTTTCCCCGTTTCTCACACCGAGGTTAACTTCGACACTGCCCTCAGTTCACACCCTTGGGTTTTTTTACACGTATTTACTTCTTTCTGCCCTGTGTGAATTCAATCGTTTGTATACTAGGTTTCGTGGTACGAAGTTCCTGTAAAAATTCTTCCAAGACTAATACTAATTCAGATTCCAAACAGTGTCCCCGGTTAATTTGCAATTAATGGCAAGTATCAAAGTATGGTCACCATGGTCGAAAGAGAAACATGAGGGGTGAAATGTTCTTGGGTGTTCCGACAAATAAAAAATCTATAGTAGTAGTATTTTTCAGTGGGTCAAATACCATGCCCATGCTTTTTGTATGCTTCTTCAGAAAAGGTTTATGTTGCTGCGCTAGAAGAATTACTAGCATCTTTCTTCTTCTCATCCGGTCGTTGCTTTGCTGGTGGAGAGTGGAACCAAGTTTCTGCTGCGTTGATTTGGGTTAGTAAAAGATATACTATTTTGACGGCTACGTAGGAAATTTTCAGAATTCATTTGAAAGCATCTATCAAACCAAAAGTGATATGTGGACAGGCACGTCAGAGTTCAGGTGTATGAATACTGCACAGTTTACTATGTACAGTATATATAGTGCGCAGAATGTCCGTTATTGGAGAAAGAATATGCACGCTCTTAGATCTACCGGATAGGGAAGTTGAGTTTGAAACCAAGACAGATCCAAAGTAGCATTTCGAGCAATGGTCCATGGCGTTCCGCAGTGAGGACGCCAGAGTCCCATCTCGCCACGATGAGCAAAGCATCGCGGTCAACAGAAATCAATTCTCGATAACCTTGGCAACACCAGATTCAGTGCAGCTAACGTACAGTATCCGCGTTGAAATATTGTGCCAGATCCACGCAACCATCCGGGATGTTCCTTGATCCGGGGATGGACATCTGCAATTCTTCATTGCTCCTCTTTCTGAAACCGATCTCCTGTGACACTGCATTCCTCTGCATTCGATTCTCGATCGGGATTCTCTCCCGTACTGCAGAGAGGCTCTATTGGCATTAGCTCTCATCCTCACCGTCCGGATAGGTTCAATGGCTGTGAGTTTTTCCCATATTACCAAATAAAAAAAGTCTACAGCGCTTCATCTTCCTCTCGCTCTGCTGCGTTCTTTTCCGTCTTTGCCGCAAAGCCGCCATTGCCTGTTTCATTCGTTGTGCGACCTGAGTGCATAGCTAGGATGCGGGAGTTACATCCACAAGTCACGGCGTGTCATCGTGCTCGCCAACTCCACCAGATTGAACGCCAGCAGTGAGAGCACGGTCGTGCGGTCCTCGGCGTCCCCATCAGCCGGGGCGAGGGCGGAGAGGCGAGCCGTCACAGACTCCATGGAGCTCGACTTTTCTCTAGCTTCGACCTTGGTTATAGATAGGGGAAGATAATTTTGATGCAGAAAACTCGATCTGGCCCTGAATATGAGCTCGATTTTACGCACTGCAAATGGGGAAAAGCTTCTCCATGGCAAGAAGAGTGGGGAAAAATAATGATGTGCGATGCAATTGGTAAGGAAATTGCGGAGCTCTATGGCCGTGACATCTGAGAAGTAACGGAGATTTTCCCCGGTCGTGGATCTTGTTTTTATGATATGCGAAATTCAGAGCTTTCTCATCATCGAGGATATATCGAGACACTGGCGGAGGTGGAAGCCACAACCAATTCGCGTTCGGGCATTCCTACAGTCTCCTGTGTGAACAAGCAAGCAAGCTTTCATACGCCCTTTGGAGACAGCGGACATGCTGGCGGGCTTCTGCTGAACGGGGTGGCGTCAAAGCGTGAGAGTGAAGGGAAGAAGATATCACGGAAATTGAAGTGCAATCTCAGCACTTGTTTTGGACATGAACGCTCTAGATTTGAGCTAATTCCCAAAAGGTGTTCTCTGCATTTAGACCTGCAAGAAACCACTAATGCAGAGAATCCCGATCCCTGGATTCTCCGGTTGCTACAGGCAGGGGCAGGCTCCACAGTGTCTGTCTTCTTCCCTGCAAGTTGCGCGCAAGGTCCATCCATTCATGACGTGGCGCCCACCGTTACATTATCAAACTGTCCCCTATGAAAGAATCAGTTGGGAGTTCAAAGTTCATTCAATCCTATCCAATCAGATTACCTGGGGTTGGAGAACCAGACAAGTCACACTCGCGCGCCCTTGTCCTCAACGGCAGGCATATTCTTCCAGGCAGGTCGCCATCCACCTGCATGACCTGCTGGCTGCTCTTTCGTACTCGCAAACAGATTCAGAAAATTCTGAGTTCAGACATACCAGAAGCAGCACCCGCGTCTTTTTCCAAAGTGCACGAGATGAGACCTTGCAGCTCACATATATCACTTGTTTAGTGAAAAAAGATTAGTGTTGGTGGCGCAATTTGGAGTAGAAAGTGGTGAAAGAAGAAGAGGAGCGGGCCCTTCCCAGTTTCAGACGGCAAGGAATATATGGCAACCAACAGATGAGGCGACATGTTGACGATTAGTCTTGGCACTACTTCTAATTAAACGGTGTGGTGATTAAAGGGCCATCAAAATGAAGTGGGGCACTGATTAAACTAAACGAGTGCAGTAGAGATTGCGTCAAGGGCTCGTGGCTTCCAGCGAGGACAATGACTGAGTTAGGTGTCGCCATTGTTGTTTCGTCATAGTACTCAAGAAACTAGCAGAGCATAGTGACAATTCTTCCTTCAAAGGTTGGCACTCCGTTCATGTCGTATCCGTCTTCACCTTTCTTTGCATGTTCATGCATACTGCGCGGGTGATAGAATGCTAGTATTATATATTTTGTTTACTGTTGTGTTGCCGAACACCTAACATGGATGGAGATTAGTCAATCTCAACATATGATTGTATCTTTGTATTAAAAAAAACATATGATTACATCTATTACACTTGTAGCTTGTTGCTTCTGACCCAGAACATAAAACAAGATGGTGCTACATGTCTTAATGCTGAAGAGTTGACAACTGCTTACAACTAAATTTGCATGTCAGGACAGAATCTAAGAAGATTACATGTCCAGAAGATAGTCCAAAAGCACACTATCGATAAGTGACTCAGTCAACTTCTAAATACTTTTGACAGCAAAGTTGCAAAATGGGAAGATTTGGGCATGAAACCATAGTGATAGGGATGTTACATCATGATATAGTTTATCTCGAGGTGGAGAAATTGTGCCAACAAATGCACTTCAAATTCGCATTTGGTTTCAGTAATCCATATGTGGTAGTCAGTCTTTACTCTCAGAAGATTGTAACTTGTGTACAGATAGATGCCAAGGTTTACAAATTACATTGTTCCTTACTCTCAGAAGATTGTAACTTGTGTACAGATAGATGCCAAGGTTTACAAAGAACATTGTTGCCGGTTTTGCCAAAATAGAAGGCCTTCCAGAAGTAGCAAGAACATAAATGCACTGGAGCTGACCGATCCCATGGGACATGATCATAAAATTACAACACTATGCGACATCACTGAAGCAGCGTTTTACAAACTGCAAGTACCTATGAACTTGCCAGGGCGCCTCTTCAATATTTTACATACATGAAACTCACTTGTATTCTACAATACTCAACAACCTCCTGTTGACGGGTGGTGCAAGGCCTGGAATGTCAGGAATATCCTTGTTGTGTGGGTTCACAATCTGGCAATTGAAGAGCGTGAACATCATTCATCAACGGACACTAGAAGCAAATAAGACCCTAAATGATCCAACAACTACTATTGATTGTTAAGTAAGCAAATCTCCAAAGCAGCCCAGTGCTCACCTTAACAATTATTACTGCTATGACTCCAGCAACAATGAGAAAAAGCAAGGCCATGATGCAGCGATCAGTTGCAACCTGTTTCACAGAAGTAATAACAAATAAAAATAGAGCGGATATCGAAAATAAAGAACTTTCAGATGTACTGACCTGTCTACCAATTTCTTTCACCAATTGAGATGCCTTTTTAATGGAGAAATGGATGGAATCCAGTTCATTAATTACTCTGCTCATTTGCTCAGTCTAAGCAAAGTGACATGACCAAAATTAGTGACACGGTAAGATAGCAGAAGGAAACAACTGGCTATTTGAGTTATGACAACAAAAAAGTGACTTACCTGTGCTTTGAGAGCGGCTGAAGTTTCTGTACCGACGTTGATGGTCTCTTGAACAGTCTACATATAGCATACAATAAATCAGTATCAAGAAAAAGTTCACACCACTTCTATGTAGGACACGATCATTGTGATTGTGGAAGGCTAGAAATAACAGTCCAACAATTGTTCTTGGAAGCAAAGCATTTTTGGAATATAAAGGAGGACACTATTTAGTAGCCTCTCAACTCCAAACTTCACACACAAACTCAAGAGAGTGGCCTCCCAAGTCCCATCAGCTACTAAATTTAAGAGAAGGCTACATGTATCTATTTGCTTAACTAACTGCAACAAAAAGGAGAAACCAATGATATAACTCAGGAAGGTGACACTAGAACAACACAAAATTTCAACATTCTAATGCGCAAAAAATAAAGTAACCTCGACAGGATCAGATGGGTATGCATAAGGTCTCTCCCAAAATGCAAACTTCATAACTTGTTAACACAGATCAAAAAGTGTTCCTCGAAAGAGGTTGCTGGAAGCTTGGATGTAGGTTGTACAGAACACTTCCACAAAGAGTAAACTAACCTGTTTAGATCGTGCAATGGCTTGATCAGTTTCATCCATTAGTTGATTTCCTTGATCCATTAACTGTTGGTTGGTCATATCTGTTTTTTTTTTCAAAAAGAAAACGAACATATGGTTCAGTAGTTTGAAGAACTATACAGATTCATGCTGGTGATGTCAGGTTAGACGCTTGCTTCTTTCAGAGCTTCTAATTATGAAATAGCATCCTACAGTACATGAACTTGTTTAATATGTCCTAGGATTTTGACACTGAATGAGTTCATATTATAATATGTACACTTATAGGGGTTATGGTATGTTATCTTTTTATAAGTATAGCAGTTATGATATTGACACTTACTTGATGCTAACAGGACATTTTCTTCACCAAAGCCATCTTCAACACTTGGGCCATCAAAAAGATCAACCCTCTTATTCTCAATTGCATATCTGCAACCAAATCGTATAGACATAAGTATGCTGAACATTACCAAAAACCAAAGATGCATTCCTCAGCTTGTGTGAAAGATTTTTGTGATGAAGTTTGTAACCCAAGTTCAACTTGATCTGGGTGCATAAAAGGAAGAATAGGTCAGAACTTACTGCTTCTTAAGAGCAACAAAAGAGTTTAATTCCTTGATCTGCAAAACAAGACAAGCTCTAGTTAGTAAAAGGCATTGAATCAGAGAAGGAAGGTGTACGAATTCCCGTATCTTAGAAAATTTTCAGAAGCAGTACCATTGACTGTTTTCTTTCATGCAGCATTTTTGTGGTATCTGGATCAGTATGGCCTGCCTCTTCTTTGGTAACTCGGTCGAAGTCTTTAATAAGCCTAGAAACAGCATAAATGAGCAAAATGTCAGCTGTAATCACACAACATCAAAGTTAAGCAGCCATTGCAGATAGTCACTAGCAGCAGAAACGTTGGAGTGAAGATAAGAGTAGAGCTAGTGGCAAACATGTTATAGTATTCTGAAATGGTTGCGAGAAGAAACTATTGTGGCATGAGCTAGAGCTAAGCAGTGCCACACCTCTACTCATGCCAAGCACTGTGTTCCTGTTTATGGTCCCAACCGCCATATCCTATGATTGAGGATGCTAAAAGCTAGCTGAAACAGAAAGGGAAAAAAGAGTATGTGTAACCTTTTGCAATCTCGCATCTTATCGGTGAGCTCTTCAAGCTGCCTGCTCCTGCGGTTGGCATCCTTGATCTTGTCGAGCTTCTGGAACCCATTTCTGCAGACAATCAAACCAACATGTAACTCATTTGACCCCCATTTCGTCGCCACATTCACTTCTACAGAGATCAGGAAGTAGAAGCGACGAGTATCCTAGTTTTTTTTTCCTCGCAGGTTAACAATTAGCTTTGTGCTCCGCTCGTGAAATCACAGAACAACTTGAGATCCAGTCGTGGACAGCATAAACGAATCACGAAAAAACCAGATCACCAGCAAAATGAATAGCTAGAGCTTACTGCAATGCGCGGAGGATATCGCCAATCTGTCCATCGATCTCGGCCAGCTCCTCGTTGACCGACGCCAAATCCATGTTGCTCGTCTCCGGAGCAACCGCAGCAGCAGCACAACCCCACAGAGGAAAGCGAAATCCGAACAGAAAGAAAGATCAGGCGTCCGTCCTCGTGGGCCAAGCCGAACCCCACGAGAACCGGACCGATGGGGCCGGCGGTGGAGGCGGCGCAATGCGAGTGCTGCGGGGAGCTCGATCGGATTTGCCGGCCGCGGATCGAGAGGAGGGTGGGGGAGGTGGTGGTCTCCGACACGCCCGGTCGGGAACACGTCTTCGGCCTTTTTGTTTGGTTTTGCTTTCGCGTTACGGAGAATCTTGCGAGCTTCCTCCTTTGGATTCACATTCACTGGCTTTTTCGTCCGTACGATCTTCATCCAGTGCTTCCGTGCATCAGATGGTCAACGGTCAAGCATGTCTTCACTGAACTGAGAAGTAACTAGAGACGAAGGGGTTAATTTAGGTGAGGTATTATCTTCGTTCAGAAATATAAGTATTCATTGATTTTTAGAGATCACGTTTGATCACTCGTCTTATTTAAAAAATTTATGTAAATATAAAATAAAGAATTCATATTTAAAATATTCTAAAATAAATTAAATTGTTATAAAATAAATAAATGTTTTATAAATATTTTGAATAAGACGAGTGGTTAAATGGGATATCTGAAAGTCAACGAATTCTAATATTTCTGGACGAAACTTATGTAAACTTAGGGTGTGTTCGTTTTCTGAGTCTAAACTTTAGAGTTGTCACATCAAAAAGAATATTACTATTTATGAGTAATAAATAAAGTTTAATTATAAAATAAATTACAGGCTCTTAGACTAATTTACGAGACGAATGTAATGAGGTTGATTAAGTCGTGATTAGAAGACAGCTATCTGTAGCATCACTTTAGCAAAACGTAGATTAATTAAGTTCATTAGATTCATCTCGAAAATTAGCATCAATCTGTCAATAGGGTTTTATTATTAAATTGATCGAAATATTCATAAATAATAAGATTCTCTTCGATGTGACAATGCTAAATTTTAGAGGGTAGGAAACGAACGTACTCTTAGGTATGCAGAGTTTTATTTCCTTGATGTGTCAAATACTTTTAATTTTGTATAAAAAAGTTATGCCAGCAGATGAGCAAATACTTATGTGACGTCAACAACAATTTACCGTAGCTTTGAAGATATGTTTCACTTCTCCAGTACCCTGTGTTTTAGAATACTATATACGTTTGGGTTTGGTTACGGTTGACTTTAGTGATGTCTTACGAGGATGAACATGGTTGTTGAGACGTAGGTATCCAGCCTAGCACAAGCTCGCAACAAACACCTTGAATTAGTTTTTGCTTTTGTTGACTACTTATGTCAGGACTAAAGTTTTCAACTGCAGATTGAAGTTTGAGCTTTACTTTATTCCAAATCAGCCCAATTCTTTCGTCAACGTCAAGGATGTAACGCATCTTTTTCAATATTGATTTTTCACAAAATCAATATGTGTTTTTCTTGTAAATTCTCTAAACTTTCATTTGCTTATGAATGAGCTTTTCTTGAGCCAACAAACATGTACGTGTAGGCCACTGAATTTCACCGCAAAAAGACATTCAATTCCTCATTTTCATCAGCGTAATTAAAAAAAAAGGCCATGTCATCCACGGCCGCGGTGGCACTCAAGAGTCAGTCGCAGAGAGAGCTCGCAGCCACTGAAACCTCATCAACAAAACAAAACGGCGCCAAAAAAACAGAGACCTGTCGACGGCCATGACGACGCCGTTCCTCATCTCCTCCCCTCTTCCGGTGCTTCTCCACGGCCGCGGCCGCATCGGCCGCATCCCCAACGCCGCATCCAATAATGGCAACTCACCAGGCGACACTTCCACCGCCGCCCCGGACGCCACGCCCTCTGCTGATACAAATGCATCGCCTCCTTCCAACGGCCAGCAGTCTGCCGGCATGAAGAACCGCCTCCGGGCGAGGAACCAGGCCCGCCGCGTCCAGCTGGACGCCCCGCCGGAGATAGCGGTGATGCCAAAGACGAAGAAGGCTCCTGCGGCGGCGGCGCGGAGGGAGAGCAGCCAGAAGGCGGCGAAGAAGTGGGAGGAGATGAGCCTGGCGGAGAAGGCCCTGGAGCTGTACGTCGGGGAGAAGGGGCTGCTCTTCTGGCTCAACAAGTTCGCCTACGCCTCCATCTTCATCATGGTCGGCGCCTGGATCCTCTTTCGCTTCGTCGGCCCCTCGCTCGGATTCTACCAGCTCGACGCGCCGCCGCTGCCGCCCACCGCCGTGTTCAGCGGCTAGATATCATCTTCTTCTTGCTGCTGAGTCGAGTACTTACTTCATCTAGATAGCTAGCGTAGCGGATAAGGAGGATGCAGATTTTCTGTCTGTTGCTATATTTGCTTCCATGAATTTCTTCCTTTCTTTCTTGATGATGATGGGTTTCACTAGACATTTTTGGTACAGAGCTCAATCTTTTGCTACGAAATGTGGGGATTCAAGGCACATAAACACTGTACCTTGTAGCACTTTTACTTCCCGGATTCCGATGGTGTAGATGACAATCCGAGGCAGGCTCAAATTTTGTGTGTGATCATGTCTCTCGGTAAAAGAAGTGAAAGTACTGTTCGGCTACGGTGTGAAACGCAAGGTTCACAGAAACCAATTGACCAGACCCGGTTTTGAGCCGGAAAAACCGTCAGTGTAGCATCGGTTTTCCACATAAACCGGCCAGTCGGGATAACCGGAGGTTTTCATCGGTTTTGTGAACCATGGTGAAACGGTTGTAACCAATTCCACTAATAAAAAACCGGATGGGTGGCGACACCTCCAACATCAAGTAAAGAGTAGAGAGATACGGTGTCGATGTAGGAGGACCACCCCTCCCCGTATATTGTGGGATCCCGCACCCCGTCCATGGCGGCATAGACTTCGTCCGTGAGATCTTCCCATGGGGATTATCTGGCAGCTCCACATTCCACCTGGCCAGGGCTAGAACATAAAATAACTTTCCCTTCCTCCTCCACCATAAGCCAAGGGCTTCCATGCCCACCATCGTTGCTCCTGGTCGGGTTCCCGTCGCGTCAGCCCATACTTGTCCAAGCGTGGTACAATTATTCCGTTTCAATTTCACACCTCATCCTCGGTCTATTTTTTACTAAAACAAATTTCAAGGAATTCATCAATCAACTTATGCTTTGATGTTAGCTAAATAATAAGATCTTTTTAACCTCACACTAAAATTTGTTTCCACAAGAAGTCAATCTTAAGATCTAAGAAATGCTACCAAAACTATCCGACAAACTTAGCTAGAGATCTAAAGAATCTATTTTAAACTAAAATGTGCCACAATGATTGCTAAGCACATCACCTTATTACAAGTAATATGGGCAGGCTAAGAGTTCTAAATTTTTTTCTCAAATTTCAAAAAAATTTAGATAACTAAGGATAATTTTCTATTCTCCTTTAATCTTTTTACTTAGGCGAAATTGTCTGTAAAAATGGGGATTTGTCTCTAACACATCAACAAAGTTGAATTTGCCTACAACAAAATACGATTTTGTGATTTCTTGTCTAGGACACATTATGGCCATTTAACAATTGTTTTCAAGTTCTTTGTCTCAATACTCATAATACATTAGGACTTGAAACTTGACACAAATATACATTTTTGCTCTATCTATCATTAAAACATAAAGCTAATTTTTCAGATGTTTGTCTTGCTTGTTCATTGCTTTAATATTCCATTTGTCCAACAAACCATGAAAATAATAAAATAAAATCTAGCCTTAATTTTTTATTGATAGATAATATGACAATATATTTTTGTGCCAAGTTTCAAGTCCTAATGTATTATGAGTATTGAGACAAAAAAGCTTCTAGCAATTGTTTAATAGTCGTAATGTGTCTCGGATAATAAATTACAATATCATAGTGTGTTGCATACAAATACAACTTTGTATAATCGAGGTTTGCGTTGCACATATATCACTTCAGATGCATTAATCGAGGACATTGTCTTGTTAACAAATTAACAATGATTACATAATAATGTGAGAATAATGTGTGAAATCAGGTATTTATATAATTGTGTATTTTTGTTATTATATATTAGCTATATTAGCAATGATTATATAATAATAATAATGAGAGAAGGTGGAGGCTGGCGCCTTGGTATATTGTTCTTATTTTAAACGAAATGTTACTGAATCCTTACCTCTTTTTTTTTTTTGGAAAAAAACATTTTGTACCTCATATACAAAATAACAAACCTTTGGATTACGAAAACCGGCCGTATTGCTCACTTTTTTTTCCCGATTGTGATGTTAAGTTGAATGGAATTTGTGGAAGATTGTCACGACAAAATGTTACTCGTAGTAGAGGTTCCTATTCTCGTATACATATCTTGGAATGTTTCCACGATGATACAACACCCTAACGCCCATTGATCAGTTTGTGTCTAAACACTTTGCATACCATCGTCCAATGAGTAATGGCTGATATGTGGCATGCGAAAGGAGTTTATCTGATCTACACAACACAAACAAAAGTCACGACAAGGATTGTGCCACATTGGAAGAGGAGATTAGGCTGGAGAGCAAGCCGACGATGAGCGCGCTGTTGTACGTTGTTGCCTCGTTCTGCTTCACGTTCTCCCGGTCATCGACGAACGAGTCGTTCTTAAACGGTCCGCCAACCAGCGCCCCCATGGCAACGTTTGGGTTCGGCTTGGACGTCTTGAGCCACTCCTGACCATCGCAGCCGGTGTCGACATCTGCCGGGATGGATGCTCCGCGGTGGTGCACCCGCTGAGGGTAACTGTCGCCATAGCCGACGACGTAGCTCAGCTTCATGGGGTTGTCGCCAAGGACGTAATCGGCCTGCACAAGATCATCACCATCAGTGAACAGGAGTAATCTCTGAAGATTGTTCGTGTCCAAGTCCTGAAATAGCCATTTCTCTGAACATGTTTTTACTGATCTGTGCATCAATAATGCACGGAATTATTAATAAGCATTTTTAATGAACATTTCTCTGAACAGTCGCAGTTGGCATAATCCATCCATCATCATCATCAACATCATTAACAGTGCAGAAAAATCGTAACAAGCATAGTCACGGTTTGCATAAGCATTTCTCTGAAGATTGTTGGTGTTCAAGTCCTGGAATAGAACAACATTTTTACTTGTGAATGATCCGTGTCGTCTGTGTCTGGAGGCTGGCATATGGTGGTGTTACCTGGGACTTGGCGAATTTGCGCAGGTCGACCGGCGTGAAGCTCTTCCCGCTACAGCTCAGATCTCCCTTCCCCGACGTCATCATGTAGTCGCTGTACACGGCAGCCAGGAACGCGGATGCCACCGGGTGCTGAAGCGAGTTCCACTCGGCTACATACAGCAACCCACCTGCACACTCACAGTTGTTCGCGTCACTGGATCATGCTCAATGCATTTGCTCCCCTGAATTGGATCCATGTCCAACATATGGAAGAGCAACGACTGTCGCTGCATTGTTTACCTTCAGTTCTGAAGGCAGCTGTGTCTGAATCGGGCAGGAGAATGCACATGACGGCCTCAGCAGTCTCCTTGTACATCCCAAGTCCCTGGTTTTGTCCAGCATCCAACCCCTTCGAGGCAAAGAAGGTTAACCTTGACAAGAGAACCTGCAATATTTGTAAAAATTGGCATCAGGATCAGCCTGAATGTCGTTGTCACTGTCCAAGCACTCATGTCTGACGAACAACCCACCTGTGTGCCGGCACGCTTGTCGTCCCAGCTGAAGTACCTGGGGTTCCCCAAATCACCGAATTCCTTGCCGTTCTTGCCGGTGGCGTAGCTCAGGTAGCTGTGGTTGCCGGTGGCGTGGTAGAGCCAGCTGGCCGCCCAGAGGAGCTCGTCCTGGTACGTGGTGGAGTTGTAGTACGCGCTGAGCTCCGGGAAGGTGTGCGTGTAGGCGCCCCTGTACTTGTCGGCGAAGGCGAACAGCCTCTCGGCGTGGTCCAGGAGGGACGAGGAGTAGGTCTCGTTGATGGGCTTGTACACCAGCGACGCCGCGGCCATGGCGGCGGCGGTCTCCGCGGCCACGTCGCTGCCGGGGGCCTTGGTGGTGATCTTGATGAGCGGCCGCTTCTCGGCCATTGCCTCTGGACGTTCCCAGCACTTGTGGTCTGCTTTGGGGTCACCCACCTGTTTGTTGTTGATCAGAGCATCGCTTTCAGAATAGAATCGATTCAGTCGACTAAAAATAATTTGTGACCAGACAGGCAATCAATCACATTCAGCAAGGATCAAAATCTTGTAATCTTGGGTGTGCAAAGCTGATCACCTGGATGTAGAGGACATCATCGGCGGGGTGCGCGTTGATGAGGAAATCCATGATCCACTGGAGCGCGTCCAGGGCCGCGTCGCGCTGCTTGGCGGCGCGCATGGCCTCGCCGTACTCGAGGACGGACCAGGACAGCATGGTGCCGGTGAAAGCCATGGTGAAGCCGAACTTCATGTGGTCGCCGGCATCGTACATCCCCTTGGATAGGTCCAGCCCTGCGTCCTTGCCGTCGTCCAGCGCCGAGTCCCCTCGCCACGGGATCTCGTTCTTCACCAGCTTTCCGGCTGTTTCAAAAAAAAAAAGCTTTCCGGCTGCATTAACACGCGCACGATGCACGAATAATCCCTTTCAGATACGGCGGGTGCAGTTGGCACGGAAGGAAATAAATCAAATACCAAAGGAAATATTTCAGAGATCGGGAGCACGTACATTTCTGAACCTGGAAGAACTGCAGCGCCACGCCGAGGGCTTCCGAGTACTTGCGGTCCGGCACGCCGGGGAGGGGAAGATCTGCCCGCCGTTCTTGTAGCGGGCGAAGACCACGGCGGCGGTGACCGCGAGAGCGACGAGCGTCAGAACCAGGAGCCAGCAGCAGCAGCGCACGCTGCAGCCGCAGCACTGCGCCATTGATCGGCCACGGAGCTCCTCCGAGAGAATTTAACTGCAATCCGCACGGCCGGCCTGTTGATAATTCTTCAACTAGTGCAGAATTCAGCTGCTCGCGCGCCGGAGATGACGAATTAACCACCGCTCGGCCCTCACGCGATCGACCAAGTAATCAGCTGCGCTTGCGCGCTCAGACGTGTCGCCGGCAATGGCGCTGTTGTAAGGTCGTGGGAAGTTAGAGGCTGGCCATGACCGTCTCTCGGCAGATATCAGTTGCGGCTCCCTTTTTATGGGTGCATGCTGGGAACGGGCCCGTTTTTGCAGTTCCGCACGGCACAAGAATTTCGACACCTCACACGACTCGGGTTAACCGCCAAACACTGCAATCATTTTGATCAATCGCTCTGCTCTCTTCTTATTTTTCGGCTGATTTATTAAAGTCTTTTTTTTCGCGAACGTGCCTGGACACGTGTTTCGTTAAGAGATGATTTATTAATAAAGTCTTTCCCCCTTCTTTTTGTCATGGATTTTTTTCTTTTCTTTTTTCGAGTGAGAATGAAATCCTTTTCCTGTTTCCCACATACTAGCTTCAATCTATACTGCAAGGAAAAGTAAATTCAGAATCGAATTCTATAGACTTTTGCAAATGAATTAGGCCTTTCAATAACGGACAGGTGGTCTAATTTGACAGTTATTTCCATGATGATTATGCAAGATGAGGAGACACATCTATGTGGTTGGCTGAGGTTTAGAGTTCCTTTCTTCGTTCAGATTTCCCATCATAGTCGAAAATTCTAGCGATTCGATCTCAAGAGCATAATTACGAACTCTAGTTTTTCGTTCTGACCAAATCTATATGATTTCTACTATTCAAGACTGTACGTTCTTGTCATCGGTTGCTCACGCGTCGTTGCAAGCCTAGACGCACCATACCATCGAGTCTTCACTGGGATCGATCATTATTCTTTGCTATAAGACATTTATGGGCCAGCGCAAAAACTATAGTTGAGCCGAAAATTTGAATGGTCCGTAATTTTCAGGCCATGCTTAGCTAAATATGTTCCATTAACAAACAAAAAATTGTTTAGGCCCTAGATAGTGGCACCATACCCAATTCAACTTATGTACACATGAAAGTTAATTTATGGGTTCATGGATGCACGGTGAGGGCAAAACAACTCCATCAATTTTTTTTTTTTTTGTGTAAGGTAACATAAATTTGAGTTTTTTTTCTGAGGTCACACAAGCTTGGAAAAAGCCCATGCCATCCTGGCCAAGTCCAAAATGCTGACTGACGCACATATCTAAAATCTAATAAAAGAGAACCAACGAAAACAAAATAATTTTTCCTTGGAGGAAAAAAAGAGAGAAAAATTGAAGAGCAAGCAAAACCCAATCAGGGTGGGTAGAGAGGGAAGGAGGAGGGGGAAAGGCGACGAGGATGGGCAACTAGGGACGCGAAGCCGAAGCACGAGCAGCGACGAAACCAAAGGAGCAGCGCCCGCTCCGCCGGCCGCCTGCCTCGCGTTCCTCGCCTCCGATCGGAAGGTACGTCTTCCCGAACCCTCTTCATTTCCTCGTTCGCGCGGTCAAATTTGGTGCGGCGTAGATCCACCCGTTGCTGGATCGGTTTGAAATGCATTTCTGTATGCTTTCCCCAATTCCAGGGGTTCTATGGAGCAGCACGCCGCTCCCGATCGGAGCGACGTCCCGGTCGGGGAGTTCGAATGGCGGGAGGAGCTGCGGCAGCAGCAGTCCCACGTTGACGCGCTGCGCGAGAGGCTTGTGGAGGTGAAAGTGGGGATGAGCTGCTCCGAGGGCGACTCCCGGAGGGAGCTGGACCACCTGTGCCGGAGGGTGAAGACCATTGCCACCCTGCTGACGTACCTCAAGTCTAAGGCTAGAATTATGGCGATACCGCACCTCGCGCACACCTCCTGCGGGATTAGGCACCAGGAAGGCGTTGGGTATGTTGACAAGCATGGAGTACCGCAGGCGGATTGGCCTAAGGGCCCTGATTCGGATGACAAGATGGTGGTAGAGAGTAGAGATGCTCCTGAACATGGTGATGCCAACGATGGAGATATGGATGTGGATGACATTCTCAAGTCCATCCGCGTTGTGATGGATGTGATGGAATTGCTCGTAAAGCGGGTGATTGTGGCTGAATCCGAGGCGGCTAATGAGAAAGAGAAGGTCAGGATGGGGTTGGAAGAGATCAGGAAAAAGACCTTGCAGGTTGAGAACATGTCTGCCAAAGTTGAGGAGATGGAGAAATTTGCAGTCGGTACAAACGGTATGCTGAATGAGATGCGGCAACGGGTTGAAGATATGGTGCTCGAGACCACTCGGCAGAGGCAGCGTGCTGCTGAAAATGAGCAAGAGCTTAGTCGGGTGAAGCAGGACTTTGAGTCGCTCAGAACTTACGTCAGCACTCTTGTCAGTGTCCGAGAAACTCTTCTCTCATCAGAGAAACAATTCGAAACAATGGAAAAACTTTTTGACAGGTACTATGCAACTGATCTGCTGTGTTGAATTCTTGTTCTTTATGAATGTACTAGTACTATCTAGGATTCCATCTGCCTTGTAAACCATTTATATTCTAACAAGAAAAGCAATAAATTGTCTGGCAATGGAAAATATTTGATTTCATCCTCCCCATTTGTGACAAAAAATCACTCATTACATAAATTTTAGCAAGATCTCTCTGATAGAATATGCAGCTGATGTTACTAAGAATTCCTTCACAATTTTCATTTTTTTCTTATACATTAGTGACTCGTTTGATGTAAGCAAACCCACAAGATGTTGAAGTCAGCTACATTGAATTTCTTCAAAATGCACAATTATTGATTCATTGTTCTCATTGTCTTGTAGTCTATTGGCTAAGTTCTGATCACTGGTTACATTTTATTTTTAACAGTTTCACACTACTACTGTGTATATATAAGTCTCTGAATTACATCTAGTATTTAGTTATATTTTAGCAGGCTTTTCTCTCACATACCCTCGCCATCTTATATAACATGTGAGATATTTGCTTGAATTCGTTAAAATTGATACTTCTTTGATCTGATAGAGACTATTGTCAGCACTCAGAAGTTATGGTGTTAGAATAATGTAATAAAGTAGCACATTCAATTATGAATGTTGCAACCTCTCGCTTGATACACATCTATGGATATGTATTGATTGAACAGCTGATCTTAACAGCCTGCTCTTACTGTTCCATGTAGGGTAAAAAGTGCTACCGCTGTATATATTGTTCTGTTATGAATGTACTCTCTAGGGTTCAATTTGCCTTGGAAACCATTTATAGTCTGGTAACAAGAAAATCAAGAAATTGTCTGGCAATGGAAAATATTTGATTTCATCCTCCTCATTTGGGACAAAGAATTACTTCAACTCCTCGATTACATAAATTTTAGCAAGATCTCTATGATAGGATATGCAGCTGATGCTACTATAGGAATGCCTTCACAATTTTTATTTTTTGATGCATTAGTGGTTTATCCAATGTTGCTCCCAAGGAAACCCACGAGATGTTGAAGTCAGCTACATTGAATTTCTTAACACATGCATCAACTTTAGTTTCTTCTAAATGCATAGTTAATGATTCAGTGTTCTTATTGTCTCCTAGTCTATGTTGTCATAAGTTTTGATCGCTGGTCACATTTCCCTTATTTTTAACAGCTTGGCACTAATTCTGTGTCTATAAATCACTGAATTAGATCAAGTATTCAATTATACTCCTATTTTAGTAGGCTTTTCTCCCACGTACCTTTGTCATCTTAGATGATTTCAGATATCTGCTTTAATTCATTAAAATTGGTCCTCCTTGATCTGATAGAAGACTATTGTCAGCACTCAGAAGTAGCTGTTTTAGAATAATATAATGAAGTAGCACTTTAAGTATGAATGCCACAAACCTCTCACTTACTGCATATTTATGGATATGTATTGATTGAACAACTGATCTTAACAGCCTGCCCCTGCTGTTCCATGTAGGGTAAAAAGTGCTACCTCTGTATATCTTCTAACACATTTTCTTTCTTTTTTGATAAAAGTTTTCTGACACCTTTTGAGCTTGATAGATTTTTTAGCTTCTTGATACTGTTCTACTTTCAAACTGGACTACTAGTTCAGAAAATTCCCATTTGAGGTGATATCATAGCAAATCGCATTGTAAGAGAGAAGAGTCATATGATTGTTTATTATCTTCTGTATATCTTCTTTTGTTCTTCTATTTTTTCACATTATAAGAGAGGTGTCATATGATTGTTTAGTATCTTCTGTATATCTTCTTCTGTTCTTTTCCTTTTTGTCCCTTCACTTAATAGTTGATACAGGTGCGATCAGTTCATAGTGGTGAAATACTACCTGTAACCATGTGAACGAATGGTCCATTGCTCTTGTTGCAAATGAATGAACAAATTTGTAAAATAACACATTGGTACTGGATAACCTTCCTACTGTTGGTTTTTATTTTACTATATACTAGTAATCGTAACTGCAGATGGTCTTTGTACCTTCTTTTTAGTATCCGCATTTAAATCCTATAGCTTTATCATTCTGATATTTAGGTTCTTGCGTTTGTGAACAGACTAGTTGCCAAGACCAACCAGCTAGAGACCGAGAAAGCACAGAAAGAAGCCGAAGTCCACAAAGTGGTGGAGGAGAATGTGAGGCTACGTGCGATGCTTGATAAGAAGGAAGCACAGCTGCAGGCGATGAGTGAGCAGTGCAAGTTCATGGCGATGGGCCGCAATGTCTAGCAGGTTATAGACCTGAGGCGGCTTTGTTCGCCCAGCTGATGTATCTTACAGAACATTACAGTTTACGTTGCTGTTATAGAGAGAGGGAGAAAGAAAAGAATGCCGTGGGATGCTCCTGCCGCTGTGTGAGTGCCACGGTTGTAATCCTTGAAGCAAACAATCTTTCCTTAGATGTATGTGGAAATTGTAACACCAGAAATATTTGTGTGGATGTGAACTGTACTTGACTCGAAGCATCTTTTCAAATTTTCGTAAATCAGACTGGAATATAGGTTGCAAGTTGCAACACCGATCTGCTTGGACTCTGCTTCTGACCAGTTTCATCAGTTCTGTTAATATCAGCTGAAATGTTCGTACCGGGGTCCCACCTGTCAGAGGATTTACGCTTCGGATCACGATTCACGATCCCGTGGCGTGGCAGGTGGCACTGAATGAAGAATGTGCCGAGCTAAAAAAAATAAAAAAAGAGGAATGTGCCAAAGCCAAACAAACTAGGAAAAGGGAAAGCCAAGACAGCAGGCAGCTGCGGCTTGCTTCTTGCAAACTAGTCGTGGACCTCGTGGTACTCGACGACTGCTTCTGCTACTTGTACCCGCACCCAGCCCTCTCCCTCCCGCACAAGCCCTCACCCAAACGCGCCAGCCACTCCGATCCGATCTGGGCCGGCCATGGCGACCAGGGTTTGGCTCTCCGCCCTCCTCCTCGCCTTCCTCCTCGCAGCCTCCCCCTTCACCCAAGGTAACATCCATGCACCTCCCCTCCTCCTCTCTCCGTTCCCCGCCTCCCGCCGCTCAGATCCGCTCCGGCACCTCCCGCTCTCGAGAATTTCGCGCGGGAGCTGGTCTAGATCTGTGCTCTCCTTTCCTTCGCTGTTTGAAAATAGAACGTCTCGGGCTTCATGGGCTTGAGCTGGATTAGATTAGTGTCTGTTCAATCGGATTAGATCGGTGCTTCTGAGGGGTTTAGCGCTGCTGGTAGGATTTAGTAGTGGGGTCCTAGATGCGACGTGCCGGAAAGGTTGGCAGGGTTTTGAACGGAATTTGCTTTGTGGAACGGATTAAGTGCATGCGTCTGTGTTTGCGTGCTGCGCTAGTGAACTATAAGATCATCTGATTGCCACTTCGTTATACTGTGTTATTCCTGTGTAACAATCCACCATGATAATTTCCAGCAGTAAAATTTTGGAACCACGACTTTAGAGATCTATTCATTGGTCAAAATTATGAACTGTTGACATTCTAGCAAACGTTTACAAATTAGTAGAAGGTTTTAGGAGCTCAGCCATTCTTTCGTATTGCCAAACACAGGGAGTACCGTGTATTTCACTAAATTGGATGCGTCACGTAAATGTTAATATCTGCCGGGGCAGGTTTTCTCATCATGTTCTCACTCTGATCTGCTTTCACAGTAATTTCTTGCACTGAAAACTCAAAAGAGAAATTCGTTGCTGATGTTAATTGGCAGTTTTTCTTATAGTTATAAGGATGTCTTATCTTGTTGCACCACCTAACATTGCTATTGAGTGCTTTTGTGCTGAAAACTTCTGGTGCCTATTGGATTGATTGATATAATACTATATTTGTGAATTTTGTTCAGGCAATTATTTAATGTCCTCCATTGCCACATTTTGTACTTGTTCACGCTCACTAATTCTTTGGTCACATGTCTGTTTTGACTGAATTGAATTTCTGATGCCTTCCTACAGTTGCTAGAGCTCAGTCAGAAGAAGACGCTGCTGCAGCTGAGGTTGTCGATGGGGCTGATCTAGGAATCGTGGGTGATGATACACAGGTCTCGAGTGACGAACCTTTAAGCCCTGCTCCTGGTGTAGAGACAATTTGTGTCTTCCCCAAAAATGCTGGCAAAAGTGAGTATACCATTGTTGATTTCTGCACGTTTATCACTTATGATGAACTCTTCTTCAGTTAGCTTTCAAAGAAGAATTTCGTGAATGCAGGAAAACATTATTATTGCAAACTCTCAATTTGGCCTATTCTATAACAACCCTTATTATTGAAAACATGCATCTTATCTTTCCTGAATTAATCAATTCTGCATCCTTTTTTGTTTGTTTGCAGTTGTACTGGCTGGTGAAGAAAGTGAATTACTTGTTGGCCTGCAAAATGAGGGTAATCTATGAGCTATGACGTTTCCTGCTACTGCACTCTCTCTGGCACACCTACTCTAGGATTTTTAGTTGACTTTGAAATACTGTTTACCTAAAATTTGGAAGTTGTAAATCTTCTATTATTTGTTTGCTTTGTGAGGTAACTTGTTAGAAAGGTCGTGTTCATTTGGGTAACATGCAATGTCTACAATTGTTTTGAGTTGTCAAAGTTTTCTAGTACTATAGCTTGTATTTTTGTGTAGTCATCGTGTTTGTTATCACATTATTAAAAAAAGAAAACTGGCCACAAGTCAAATATAATACAAAAATTTTGATACATGCTTACTGTGTATCACAAAATGATGTTTTGTTGATGAAGGATGCTTGCATTGTTCATTTCAAATTGTATCAACTTTTAATGTAGATGGTTAGTATTGCATGTTCTTTAAATATTATCCATTGTATTTTCACAGCTTTATATTTCTGTATCATGTTAGCTCCCGTGATAGTTGTCTTACACCTTAATTTTCATTTTGTTTACAGGTGAATCAACTTTGAATGTTGTAGCTGTTCACTCAACTCTTCACCTTCCTTTTGACCATCGTATGTATGGCCAAAATCTTACTGTTCAGGTAAGGGAAAGAATTATTGGCTCCTTGTTTCATGTCATGTGTACTAGCCTGTGGAATCATTATGGTGGAAATTATTAGTAGTAATTTTGATTGCTTGGGAGGTAGTTTTATTCGTTTGTAATGTTGAGGTGAATAAAGGGTTTGTGCATCGTGTGGAAAGTATATAAACTTCTATAAAGCTGGTTGGTAACTTTGTTATTTTGTGGCACCTTTTTACAGAACTTCTTCAACGCATCAGTTCCTGTCTCTGTGCAAGCAACCTTCCCCTACACATTCACCGTCAGCAAGTTCTTGCAGGTCGTGAGCAAGTTCTTAATGATACTGATTGTCTGTTCGCAATACTTCCTTAAAATAACTAGTGTCCCCAAGGCCTTATTCCGGTATCCTTGCAGCCTGGAGCCTATGATCTAGTTGGCTACATAGTGTATGAGATCGATCAGCACCCTTACCAAAATGTATTCTACAATGGCACCATCGAGGTGGTTGAGGCTGGAGGCTTACTCAGCGTGGAGTCTGTGTTCCTTATTACCCTTGGACTTGGACTTCTTGTTCTCTTGGGATTGTGGGCATATGGGCAAGTTCAGCAGCTCTCAAAGGTAATGCCTTAAACCATACATATGAATTACCGTAGTGGCCTTTGCATTGTTTCTAATAGAAATATGAGCTACTTGACATTCAATGATTGAATGATCCATAAACCAAAGGACTTGTAATCCAGGCCGTTTGTTAGTGATTTACATTGTTTTTAGTAAGTAGCTGGGGTTGCTGCTCATGGTTATTGGCCTCATTTGTCACTGAATGCTTGTTATAGAAGGGGTTAAATCTAGTCATGTATATTTAATTTCTCACCAATATTTTTTCTTGGCTGTAGAAAACAAAGAAGGCCCCCAAGGTGGAACTGGGAACTGGAACAACTGACTCCAACATTGACGAATGGCTGGAGGTATATTTTCTGGCCAGCAATTACTTCTGAAAATGAAAAGCAATGCCAAGGACTAATTTCATTGGCTCACTTGTATCTTGCAGGGTACTTCATTTGCGCAGGGAAGCAAATCCAAGAAGAAGAAGTAGATGTGAGGCTCCGGAAACTAGTTAATCATTTCAGGACCTAGAATGAGGGTGACCCTTCACAAGTGACTTTTGCAGAATATAGATGAGAACGGAGGTGTTAAAACTGTAGTTTCGTGGCCGCGCATCTTTGTTGACACCATTTTCACCTTGGTTGTGTACTTTACATGGAAGTTTTATTGAAACCAAATTTTGTTAAATGAGAGGTATATGCTATCCTTCTGTGTTTGTGATCCGATGGGAACTTGGGAAGTGGGAGCTGCCAAGCTTAACTTACATTATAATTCACATTCACCGTATGATATTCTTGCGACTGAATTAAAGATGATGGTATTACACTCTGGCCATATTCGTGTTGCCTGCACTCTTAAATTTGTTTTCGTATAATCTGGTCTATACTTCCCCGTTCTTACTAACAGCTCTTTCAAAGGAACCGTAAAACTATATAAGCCGATAAAAGCTCAAAGCCTGGCTTTCAGGGGCTACATATCGAATGGAAAGCCTCCGTAGCACAAACCCCAAACTCCCCGCACTGCAAGTTGCTCTTTGACGGTGCGCCAGATCAGATCCCCCAAAATTGATGGCGCTTGGCACACTTCCGCGTCCCGCCCGAATCGCGCCCAAATACTCCGCAAGACTCCCGCCCGAATCCCTCCCTGTTCCCGGATGGAAAAGCAAATTAAAACTGTACTAGTAGCAGGGCAAAAGGAGCTCAGCCTCTTAAGATTAAAGGTGTGTTCGTTTATTGGGGTCTAAATTTTAGAACTGTCACGTTAAAAGAATCTTATTATTTAAAAATATTAAATAAAGTTTAATTATTAAACAAATTACATGCTCCTATACTTAATTTACAAGCACGAATCTAATGAGATTAATTAAGTCGTGATTAGAAGACGGTTACTTGTAGCATCACTTTAGCAAAATATAAATTAATTAAGTTCATTAGATTCATCTCGAAAATTAGCACCAATCTATCAATAAGGTTTTGTTATTAAATTAATCAAAATATTCATAAATAATAAGATTCTCTTTGATGTGACAATGCTTAAATTTTAGAGGGAGAAAACGAACCACCCTAAGATTGAGAACACGCATTCAGGCAAACAGTGAAGAATCCATCGACAACAAGAGCACACACAAAATAACCAAATAGATATGGCAAGATAACATTACTATTAAGATCAATTTGACAATTGCATTCCAAGATAAAACATCTTACTAAATGAACCGGATACGGTCAGATCCACCACAACTCTTTCACTACACCATACGCATACCAGCCACTACCACTAGTAGGATAACGCCACAAGGCACAGGAACAGGAGAACAGAGCTTTAAGAGGAGGTGAACTTGGTGACGGCCTTGGTGCCCTCTGAGACGGCATGCTTGGCGAGCTCGCCGGGGAGGACGAGGCGGACAGAGGTCTGGATCTCGCGGGAGGTGATGGTGGGCTTCTTGTTGTAGCGCGCGAGCTTGGCGGCCTCGCCGGCGAGCTTCTCGAAGATGTCGTTGATGAAGGAGTTCATGATGGACATGGCCTTGGAGGAGATGCCGATGTCGGGGTGGACCTGCTTGAGCACCTTGAAGATGTAGATCTTGTACGTCTCCACGCTCTTCTTCGGCCTCTTCTTCCCCTTCTTCTCGCCGCCCTCCTTGCCGGCGGACTTGCCCGCCGGGAGCCGCTTCTCAGCCTTGGGCTTCTTGCCCGCCGGGGCCTTCTCGGCCGCGGGCTCCTCCTCCGCGGGCTTCTTGGCCGCCGGCTTCTTCTCCGCCTTGGGCGCCATCGGGGTTGTTGGATGAGTTTGCTTGGTTGGAGCGGAAGGGGAAGGCTGCCTGCTGTGCTGGAGAATTCTCTGCGGGCGCTGTCTTTATTTATTGATTGAACACGACAAGAAAGTCGGCGCTCATTGGCGCAGGGGCGGGTGCCGCGGATCGATGACGTGGACAAACGAGAGTCGTTATGTTCTTCTCGGTGCGGACGGCCGAGATGAATTACGCCACGGATCGCTGACGTGGCAAAAAGATGCGCGGCAGGAGGGAAACGTGTGGGGCTTTCGGTGCGCGCATTCGTGACGCCGTGGCCCGTGGGTGGGCCGATGAAAAAAAGAGAGACATCGTGGGTAAGCCCACTTCTATGTCCAATAGGAATGGATTGGCCGATCAGGAAGAAGCCCACGCCGCCAACGATGCCACTCCATTTTTGCTCTGCTGTCATGTTTTTTTTTCGGTGATAGTACGTGATTTGCTGAAAACCATCTTAACAAAATTTCATCCAAAACAAAAATTAAACTGAAAACTCTATCGTAGAAAGAACTTTGTTTGGAAAGAGGCCGTAGAAGGCACAACCATTTTTTTTAAGGGTCATAGAAGGAATTTTCTCATGAATAAATGATATGATAGTTGAATATAGAGTGTAGAAGAAGTTAGAGAATTTTCTCATGTGGATATAATATTCCTTTCAGACTAAAAATATAGAGAAATAGGAGTGTGGATAGTCTTAGTCTCATGTTGATTTCCCTCCTCTTTGTGACGCGTTTTCCTCCTGAAGATGGCACAAAGCACGCACCAACGTTTCAGCATGAAAAAGAAGTTCATCTATCGTCGTGTCTAGGTCTACCCTTTTGGTCTGAAACGTGGACATCATCGATCACGCTAGCCTCTCGGTGCGCGTCGTAGTAGCTTGATATGTATGGCTTTTATAACGAGGAGTCGGATTGCCCCGTCCATTGTCATTTCGGTGTGTGCCGATCGTTGTGGCGCCACATATCCATGCGTCGACAGTAGTGCTTTGAATTGCGGTCACAACAGAGTACTAGCGATCGAAGTGTATAAGGCTTACATCAAAGTTGTATTGGGGGGGCAGCTCGCCACTGCTCCTCCCTCCCCGCACGCTTCCATAGACGTCACCACCAGCGCTGAGGGTAAGGTTCAACACTAGTATCATTGGCTTCGTTATCGTAGCAGGATTATCATGTTTTTTGAGGAAAATACAGTAGGAGAAGCCCCTACTGTGCTATTATATATATATATATATATAATAAAGTCAGTTTAGGTATTTACAAATGAGCTAGTTAGCTGTACAAGCAGTAGTTACTTTTACCCAGGATTATCATGTTATTGGCACCATGTAATTTTGGGTGATTTTATTGATGCTGTTGTTCTTAGTTATTGATAATGATCACCTTGCTATTTGGTACCTTTCAGACTGTAGTACTGGTATTTTTCATCGTCATGGTGCTACTTTTCAGCTTCATGATGCTACTGAGGCTCCTAGGTGCTGGTACTTTTTATATCATGGGCGTTTATAAAGTACCATCAGAACACTTTTGATCTTGCTCTGAACTAAACTTCTTTGCTCATGCTATTGTCCTTCAGTGTGCTCTAGCAAATTTTACTATAATATCTGTGTAATTACTTCAACTGGTCATTCTCACAGGAATGTTTGCTCCTCAACCATCAAGTGTACTGCCCGTGCGTCAGTGAACAGTGCTCAGCCAACTAAGAATTCGTGAGCAGCCCACTTGCACGTCTCCATGAATGCATTTGTGGAGATAAAATATAGAGTAAAATGCATACATGAACTTATACGACAGTGTCATTTAGGTTCACGAACTTTTATTTTGTATTTCTAGGTCCACAAGCTTGTTTGTTTATGTCGTTTAGATCTACGAACTTTTATTTTGTATTTCTAGATCCATAAACTTGTTTGTTTATGTTTATTAAGTCCACAAAATTATTTGTCTGTCTCATTTAGTTTCATAAAATTTGTAGGTCTATAAACTTGTTTGTTTTTGACATATTAGTTCATCAATATTTTCGTAACACTTGTAAATTCATAAGCCTAATAAAATGATGTAATATTCATTAAGTATTTTGATATAGACATTTTAAAAAATGTCACAATGATTTAGCCATTTTAATCATACCCACTAATGGTGGAGTATAGCTAGAGTATAACTAGCTATAATCAGAGTTAAACAATAAAAAAATGAGAGAGAGGAGAAAGTTAACTGTGGCAGCACAATTAGGATATTGACAAGCTTAAATTTATGTAGATATAGACTTGACTACACCCTACACATTTTGTGAGTCCTAACACAAAATCTATGACATTGGCAAGCTCCGCGTCACAATTGAGTTAATAAAAAATTTAAACAAGTAGGTCCATATTTATCTTGTGGAGAGTGCTGCAGCTAGGCTACTTATACCCTATATTTTCGACTTATCTATTAAGTATTGCAGACAGCAACGAATGTGAATGTCGAAGGCGCTCTAACAGCAGAGGCACTAGTGGAATACGCGATTCTCTGGGAGCTACTAGAGGAAGTTGAACTGAGAGTAGGGACAGCTGACCAGTTCCGTTGGAAGTGGACTGCCTCAGGGGTGTACTCTTCTGAATCCGCGTATAAAATGTTCTTCTACGGATTGCAGAAATTCCCTGTGGCGACGGAGCTTTGGCGTGCGTGTGCACCAATGCGCTGCAAATTCACGCTCTGGTTGGCTTTGCATGATAGGCTATGGACAGCGGATGGTAGGCTCAAGAGAGGACTGGACACTCATGAAGTCTGTCCATTTTGCGCAATGCATCAAGAAGACAGCATACATCTGTTTGTCAAGAGTGCATTCACCAGACAGTTGTGTCGTAGAATCATGCTTGCACTAGACATGAATGGAGAGATACCAACAGCCTCGTTCATTGCCGGTTTCTGGAGATTACTACTACGAAGGAAGACGCCGTGACTTCGATTCCTGTTTTGTTCTTGTCTTCTGGCTGCTCTGGAAAGAACGGAACGCAAGGATATTTGACGGTTGATCGATTGGCTCGATCTTTCAAGAGGCCAAGGAGCAAACTCGTCAATGGACAGAGGCATGGCTTCAGAGTTCAGTAGTAGTTGACCTTAGTAATTGTAATATACAACCTATGTTTTGATGGCCTATAGCGCTAATTACAACCTTTGTTTTGATGGCCTATAGCGCTATGGCCTTGCGCTTGTACCCGGTCCATTTGCGACCTCTTCTTCTAAATGAAATGACGGGCAAAGCTCTTGCTCGCAAAAAAGGATCATACAGCGTTTTGGATCTGCAACATCTCCACATCTCTCGCCAGTAGGCTCTCTTCAAGTGGTATTTGATTCATCACAATGGGCTAGAGAATGATACAACTAGATTATGTTCAGGTTGTAATGTGCAATGTACTTTTGTTGTTCTTGTTCATTATATTCATTATAATCACTACATTTAACCACTAGCCTAGCATAAAGAAATTCAGCATTTTAATTTTTACTTCTACTTAACTCATTGTAACCAGAAGCGCAGGTAAGGTCAAATAACAGAACAAGCCGAAAAAGTGCATTTGTATCCATTGCTCTGACACTGAATGGCTTGGTGGGTCTAGCACAGGAATTGGGGCTCCCTTCTTCACATCGTACCGTAGATACGAACCGATGAGCCCGGGGTTTGCACCGTGCAAAGACCAGTAATTGTTCGTTTCATTTTAATTGCTACCTGGAACTCATTCGATTAACATTTACATGTAGATATTAAGGTGAATTCATTCATAGATGGTCCGTGTGTTTTCATCAAAGGATTGGTTGGTCGTTTTGTATGTTAAAAGTTCCCTGTTGCCGATCCAGAAAAAGCAAAAACTTCAAGCTTCGAGAAGGGGAAAAAAACATGAGTGGGGGATGTAAGCATCAGAGTCATGGAAGACGAGCAACACAGCCTGCCCTCGAGGGGCCAGCTTCTGCTTCGTAAGCAGGATATACATGTCGTCATGTGCCACAGCTTCCCCCAACTCCAAAGAATAAATCAAAACAAAAGAAACGAATCCAGAGAAAATAGCGGCTTGGATAGATAGACAATGGTTCATTCGAGCTCTCCGAGGAATAAAACCTTCTCGTAAAAGATTAGAGGTTGCGAGTGGCTAGGGATGAGAAGAGAAGAACAACAACTGGCTAGGGATGTATGATATGCAGAGCTGGTGGCGGCGCAAGTGGCTTCAGGTTCATCGGTATTTATTGATGGGGAAAAGTGTTTTAGGGTTGGTGGCATCGATTCTGGTTCGGTGATTATTCTTTGGAGGGTGACACATGGATCTCTTCTAGCCGTCCGATCCAAAAGGATCAACAGCGCATCGGATGCGTGCTGCGTCAATTCCTTTTGACAACACGTGCTCTTGGGAGTACTCAAGAGCAGATGGGGTTCTCTAACGGAGCGGGAAAAAGGTTATCTACGATTGAATTTTGTTTCAGTACATCTACAGCACGGTGAAGATTATATTTGAAGCCGTAAATTATTATTTTGGAGTTAAAAGATTCTTGACCACAAGGAGGAACATGTGTAAAACTTCATCATGTTCTCTCGCACACTCATTCAATTGCCCGTGCCAAGTTGTTCATCTAATGAGGCCGGGAACCTTTCATTTGCTTGATGAAATATATTCCCTTTATCTAAAAAAAGTTGTTCATCTAATCACCAACACGAGAAAGAGCAAAGTCTTCCCGACTTTACACTGACACTAGCAAAGAGTATTTTTCATGGAGAATGCAAAAGATATCCGATATCTACAAACTAAAGGGAAGGGGGAGCTGGATTGCGTTTGTCTGGAACAATGACCATGAGTCAGTGGGTTCAATTTCAGTGCTGGTTTGCTTTGTTTTTTAGTGTACACATTGCCAAATAGAACTGGAGTCCTATGGCTTCTACTGCCTGGTGCCCCTTTTTAACTTCACGCGTCACATGAGATGATCTCAGAACGTCAGACCTGTTCCTGAAAGAGCAGCAGATGGACACCAGTCAGTCTAACGGTTGCAGCACGGTAGTCAAAGGCGTACAGGCTGTTAGGAAAGACATTTTTCTCTTGATAGTCACCTCAACGCTATTTCTGCTGAGCGGTAGCATCACTGCAGAACTTCTTGAAATTTTGGCATTCATCAGTTAGGAAATCACTGCAATTTGTTACAACTTGGAGCTTAAAATACAACTCTTGAAAGATGCTACAGACGAGTCACAGATTGATCAAATACTTACTAGATCCGCTCCACCATTTCTGTGTGATCCCATCTAGGACTCCAGGGATAGTCATTTATTGAAGGTGACATAATAGGTATCCCCTCGACATTACAGTGCTGCAGAGGAATGAAAACAATCGATTTACACAGTAGTCGAGTTAGACTCAAAATATGGAGAGCCAATTCATTAAGCATATTTTTTGTAACCATTGCAAATACAGTTTATAGTGTAGGTTTTCATTGAGCTATAATATGGATTTCAGTCTTGTCACCTACATTTGAAAAGGAGCAATGGATTGCCACCTCCTAATCACAAATAGTTGTCCTTCCTGGCCAATGGATGCTAAACTAATAAATAAGACTGTTGTGCTAATAAGACTCAAAATTGTTTCTTCCTGTAACAGTTTACAAATCCAAACCTTAAGCAAAGTGAAAAACAGGGTTTCAACATTCAAGGGGCTCCTCTAAATGCCCAGAGTATTCATGATACACCAAACTTCAGGATTACCTCTGTGGTCACTTTCAGAACCAGTCAGAAAGAACAAAGGAGGGTATATGGAATAGCTGAATAGGATAAAGCCTGAAACAGGCTATGGTTAGTGGTTACAATAAAACAAATAGGGTCATCTCCCAATGCAATTTTAGAAGAGGTTAATTCTAACACCCAAATTTATATAATAAAGTAAACAATAGCAACAAAAAAGATTGTGGCTTTTGGAAACCATGAAAATTATAAATAGCTTAGGGAATGTAGCCAAATAAGCACCTGAGAACTCTGCAATACGAGGGCAGGTTGTTGCTTTGGGAATTGAAGGGGGATGGCAAAGTGAACCTGCAGCATTATATTGTTTTATCACTTTTCAATTCAATCTTACAAGCTAATAAAAAGGAAATGCAGGAAATAACAAGCCACAGCTTTTGATTGTTTCAGTGTGAGAAACTATGGGAGACACACCACACGAATTGGTAATTTGGCGACCCAACAGCGCATGGAGCATTATGGTACAGTTCACAGAAATTGATATGGTTTCCGGATGCATATAACTTTCTTTTTCACATGCCTTACATTGCATCATTTGATATCTTTATGCATCAATGTTGGGTGGTCTGATTCACTTGAAAACTAATGAAAATCTAACAGATTTGCAGATAGATAGCAATGTCCAAGGAACAACATTTACAGAAAACATTTTTTTTCTTTTCCCTGATTGACCAGCGGAACAGAAAATATAGACAAAATACTAGGCTGAGCCATTTTTTGCATACCAGAAATGTGAAAATCCCTGAAATGTTGAGAAATGTAGCTCTCCTGCAGAAAATCTGAGGCATAGACATGTCATTGGCAGACTTGACAAATGCAACAAAAAAAAAGGTAAATGATGTCATCAAATTACCGGATCTGCCTCTAATGGTCGTCCAAAAGGAAGAGCCAGTGCCTCAATAAAACGTCTTCTGGAACCAATTGATGCGGATGCTTCCACAATCTTCAGTATAGTTCACAAAAGAAAAAGGAATGTACGTTGTCAAAATTTTGTCATAAAACTTGTTTCATGGTTATCATACCATTGTGCAGTACAAATCTTTCTTTAACACATAACACAACAGAACGATTGATGCTGATGCTTCCACAATCTTCAGTATAGTTCGCAATAAGAAAAAAGAATGTATGCTGTCAAAATTTTGCCATGAAACTTGTTTCATGGTTATCATACCATTGTGCAGTACGAATATTTAACACATACCGCAACAGAACGAGACAGCCAGTTCAGATTTTGCAACCCCCAATTCCCATACCATATGTAATATGAATGACATGGGTATGAAAATTACATGATAATACAAAACAGAATAGTAGCAATAAGCAGAAATATCAATTATCAAAGCAATTGCCAGTAAACACAAACACACAGAAAGAATTACCTGCACTTTGAGATTTTCTTCTAAGGAAGGAAGATACTCTGCCAAGCACCTTTCATATGAGAATACATCAGTAGAAAAATCATTTTATGCTGTAAGGTATGAGGACGAGAGAGAGAGAGAGAGAGAGTCATCATCTCACATCTCATTTAACCATGGAGGGAGCTTCACATCCTCCACTGAGAAAAGCGACTTTAAATCTGGTGTTGAGATTAGTTTGAGTCGTGGAGCAGAATGAACATAATTCACTCTTCTGCTGACTGGAAATATGACCTGCATAACAAAGATACAACAAATTTTCTAAATGTACATCAGGAGATACTATAATTCATGGGTTATCAAAACTATACAAACAAATACTATAGCAGTGATCTCCAACAATAAGTATCTCATATATGTCAAACAGGATGTGTATACAATAAAACAGATTTCTTTCTGTTTTTAATTTCTTTTGCATACAAAAATCACATGAATTTCTAATTTAACATCTGACTGAAATCACATAACAAATTAACAATGCAAGGGACTTCTGTCCGACGAGAATGTGCAAATGCAACTGTCATATTCTTGGGTGTGAAACTATTTACCTCATGATTTTAAGTTCACAGCATCATGTGGTCAACAATAAATTGATACAGTGCTCTCGTCGTCAATCCAGGATACATCAAGTGCAATGTTTGACAACCGGGGGATTTAGAATCAGCCCAGTGACAGTAAACGAATAATCCTCATGAACCAATATGATATGCATACATCTTAGTTGAAGAAAGTTACTACTAACCAAGATTATAATGTAGTATTTTGCAAAACCTATAACTAGGTTACATTTTCATGATTGTGGTGATCATCAAAAGTTCATCATCACTATTCCAGTTGCTAGAAGTGTAAGACAGACTGTAATTGCTTTAAACAGGCATTAGCTACCAGATATTTTGATGCCGCGATATTTATCATCATCACTGCTACTACAGCTATTAAATGTTCATGCCATATCCATGGAAGCAGTGGATTTATAGCTTAACCTGTAGATGGATCTTTTGAGGAGATCTCCAAGGGCATCCTTGCACCAGTTTGGCATAATCCATGTCCAGAAGTGGGACAGCAAATTTCACCTCATCTGGCTGCAAGAATGTAGATTTCAATGTATTCTTCGATGCAACAAAGTAGGAAGATTAAGAGGTTGTGGAAATTGTAAAAGTTACCCTATCCGTAGGCGGTACCATGCAGACTTCAATCCCCTGTTCAATGCGGTAATTTGAAATGTTATTTCTCAACCAACATTCCCAATAAAAGAATTGAATTGACCGTGAAAATGAGCTGGCAATAAACAAGTTAAGTGGCTTAAAATTCCAAATACATGCTTTGAATCATGTCTGTTTCTCACCATATAACTAAATGATATGAAGCTTTTAGGAAAACAATCTACCATCTCAATTAGAATGTGGTGTTAATCTAATGTATCAATGCCATTGAATGTGCATCTGTGGAAGTGGAAGTGTATTACCTCCTTAGAGAGAACAGTGCTCAGTTCAAATGTCAGTCTTGCATCGTCAACCTCGGCTACCCGTTTTTTTGGTATTCAATGTACAATTCCCTGCACCAAACAAATTCAGTGGTAAAAAAAATAGCATCAAAAGTACTAGTCAATATGCTACCAGCACTGACGAAGCTTCCTAGAGACCAACCTGGGCTATGAGCTATGCACACCCACCCCAATTGACCATTCTCCATATGGAACAGTAGTATTTGTCCTAAGTTAATACCTTATTTCCCCTTGTTCTAAGCTGTCATCCTTTATTTGTCCCTGGTCGGTACAAGTTCCAGCTCATACAAAAAAAAAACTAAACACCGGATCCCTTATTTACCCTTTTACAGTTAGTGTTGTGTTATCTTTACATGTTTTGACTATATTACCTTTTGATACAATGTCTCTTAGGCCAGTCTCAATGCAATGTTTCATAGGACGGTTTCCAAGTGTGCCATGTCATATAGAATTGTTGATGAAACAAGCTTTCTCAATGTGAAGTTTCATGTCATGGTTTCATAGGCTAACATATCATTTAAATGTTGCAGCTTAGTAAGCTATGATAGTTGATAAAATGTGTAGAGATGAAACAAATTAGTCTCAGTGGAGTTTCATTCTTGTTTCATAGTTTAGGTAACCGTGTACCTAAGGTTTCATGGGGATGACACTCCATTCATCTCTCTCTTCATAAATTTCATGCCACATCACCACTTTTGCTTATGTGGCATGCTATTTAATGAGTTTGAAATTATTATGAAACTTGGATTGAGGCTGGCCTTAGAGCGTTCTCAATGGTTGCTTCTTAGCTAACTCTTAGAATTATTTATTAGAGAAAAAGAAGAGAGAGAAGATTGCTAGCTCTTGTTTAAGAGGCAGCCTTTAACATTTATTGAGGCACTGACATGTGGGTCCAATTGTTACTTTAGAGTTGATATGAACTCTTAGATGACTCTTAGATAACTCTTAGATGACGTGGAGAGTTAGTGCCGTCTCTACCTTTGAGGACGCTCTTATGTTACCCTTTTACCAGGAGGAAACAGGTACCAGCAAGCAGCACACATGCGTACAGCAGTAACAAGTTTGCTTCAGTAGCTTCCATCAGCGCTAAGTGCAGATGCATCAGCGGAGATTAGAAAACAACAACTAATTAAATCAAACGGCAGCCAGGCAGCTCAATCCATACGACTCTTCGGAGTTTCCGATTTTAAATCGAAGCCAGGCAGCTCAAATATTCTTATTTCTTGCTTACCCTTAACTATATCTTTTGTCTTGTGTTCCTTTTGGGTCTCTCCTTTTCATGATTCTTATGGGTTTCATCTCTTGCCTACCCCAACTTGCGTGGGATAAAAGGCTTTGTTGTTGTTGTTGTTGTTGCAGGCAGCTCAAAGAGGCTCTAGATTCTGCCTGACCAGAGTCGGGCAGCTAGAAGCACAATCACCGGCAGCGCCGGGCTTCCGGCTTGGGGCGGTGGCGGGCTTGGGGCTTCGATTCGTGCCAACAGGGGGCTTGGGGCGGCACTGCACAGGCAGCGGTGGCAAACTCCCCATCGGGCTGAAGCGCAGCTGCGCAGAGAAGCATCGAGGTATGTTTGTACCTTTTTTTCAATTAATATTTTATTACCGTTCATAAGATTGGTGCAGGGGTATTTTAGGCATTACGAATTTCATAGCCGGAGTCAACTGCGGTAATGGATCAGTTTTGGGTCATTTGATGATGTGGCAGTCACAAAAGGGCAAATAAGGGATCCAATGTTTAGTTTCGGGTATGAGCTGGGTCAAGCAAGGACAAATAAGGGATGACAACTTAAAATAGGGGGAAATAAGGTATTAACTCACTAATTAAAATCTAACATTTTCATGCTAATTCATTTGTAGTTTGCTTCCGGTACCCTCATTCTTTGGTCGCAAGTTCCGTCTCTGGCTACCAGCATCAAAAAGAACATTTCATATGTGTTCTTATCTTTCCTTTTTGATGCGTAAGACCAAATTCAGAAATGAATAGAAAGGAATTCAATCCACATATTGACAGCGTGCAGCAATACTAGCATTCATCTTCCAAGTCTAGCAGAGAAAATATAGCTAAATCATTTTCCCATGTTTGCTATCCTTTTTGTTCTCTAGAATACACGGGAGAGCTGCACATCTTTGTATTAAGAGAGAAATGGTCGACGGCCTTCACATAGGCATGTTTGCAATCCTCAGCTAGTATAATCTACTCCAGCCAGAAACAAGTAATTATGATCACATCATCTACTTTAAAAATCAGACCATTAGCATATATAACTCAAGAAGGACCTCACCTAAGTTCCTCCACGAGGCTGAGAAGACCCCCAGGGTCACGGCAATCCCAACGCGCCAAGCAACTCTTATCACCATGTCCAGCTTCTGCATAACCCACTAGCGGCTGAAATCCTTCGTCATCAGGGCCAAACACCACGTCCGGAGCCACCTTGGGATACAGCGCATTGTACATGAAATCCCCTGCGATAGCAGAATCAGAACCACGAAACCCTAGAACCATTACAGCTAGCGAGAGAGCTAGAGTGCGTTACAGTAAACGTAATCAAGGCAGAAGGGGACGGCGAGCCTGAAGCGATCGGCGTAGCGGCCGTTACGGCAACCGGACCAGATCTGCTCCACCTGCAAGCGAACGCCGTGAGACGGGAAGCGGAAAAGGGCGAGACGATGAAGAGGGAAATTGAAGGGAATAATACCCTGAAGGGGAGCTTGGAGTGGGAGAGGAGATGGTTGAGCTGCGCCGCGATGAGGGGCGCGAGTGGTGGACCAGAGGTTGAAGCCGGCGCGGCCGCATCGGCGGACGGAGCCATCGCCGGCGGTAGTGATTCGGCGATGGACTTCGGAGTGGGGACACGCGGCCTTTTCTCGGGTTGAGTAGATGAAGAAGAGGGTCAAAAGTCAAAACACAGAAATTTGGGCTGGGACAGTAATGTGCTTTCACAGTATTAACAAGTTTAGCTAATTTAGGCCCAACAAAAGCCGCTGCACTGAGTAGGATCTACAGATCATTTCGGTGCCACATATTTCAATGAAATACATAGTAGCTCGTATAATTAAGTTCCCTACGATAAAAGGTTCGAATACCAAATTTGAATGAGTGTTGTATTTACGTCTAATTATTGTTTAATTGATAGATGGCGCCTGTATCATCAGCGAGTACTTCTAGTGACTTCGTGAATCTTAAAATCAAACTGGATCAGTATTTTGAAGACTCAAAATATCCTGTACCACACAAATTTTGTATCGAACAACATAAACGAGTTTAGCTAATTTTTGGACCAACAAAAACAATTGAACTGAGTAGCATCGCTAGTTATAGTGCAAGATTTCATTAGTTATTAAAAAAGATTAGTCCATTTTACTCTAAATAATTTATTTTACCCAATTTACTTACAAACAAAAACTTAGCTCATTTTATTTTCTCAAACAATTTAAATTGATGTAGTCTACTTTCTTATGCAATTTGTCTTTTTTTGCTTCTCTATGTACAACTTCGAATTCGAAGCTCAAATTTTGTATGATGATAGATGATATTGATCTCTGTTTAAAAGATATCATATATTTTATTAAATAATATATATATAATTTTACAACTATATAGTTATGATAACATCAATTCTATTAAACTATAAAAATATGTTTATATATATATATATGTAATATTACATAAAAATATTATTGTGTAAATTTTAAGCTCTTAACTCAAACCGTACGAAGAGAAATAAAAAATGACAAAATAGAGTCTAATGCATGGACTGAAATTGATTAAAGGAGTAAATTGAGCCAAGAAATGAAGCCACCTCTTCAATGCATAGTTTCATTTGAATGTTTTATATAATTTAATATCGTTGGATTGTTTAACATATAGTGTACATCTAGATGAAACTGTTTTCCCTCTCTCTCTCTCTCTGTCTCTCTCTCTCTCTCTCTCTCTCTCTAAATTACAGTGCTATTTAAGTAAATTTGTTTGTGTGGAATCATATTATTGAAAATGAATTTCCACTTGATTTGAAAGCAGCCTCGTATAACAATATAGGATTCACATATTTCTCGTAAGAAGGATCAAAGTAATTTTGCTTGTGAATATTCTATACTCTGTTCATACAAATTTTATTCTGCAGCATGCTCCCATGCAATTATCTAGATTAGATGTTCCAAGCATCGCATGTTTAGGTATGAAAATAGCATATCCATCGTTTTAAATTGTAAGATTTTTTTTTAAAAAAAACAGAAGGCAGGAGCACTGTCTTTTCATTAAGTAGAAGAGAATTAGTTTACACAATTTGATACATGAGCTTAATACATAGTTTCAATTGTGCTCTCTTCACCAGGGTGATCCAACCCTTGGTTTTAAATTGTAAGTGAACTCTAGAAAACTCGGCTAGATAATCAAAGATACTGACATTTCCATCTCATTCTTATTTGATTAAAACTCTCTGAGATCGGTGCTTAAGTGACATATGCTCCCAATCTCTGTCATTTTTTCCAGTCCCTTTTTGCACGCTTCTCTTCAATTTTGATTTATATCAATCATGAGATGTGCACACCAAAAAATGATAATCAATTCTTACTACATTTTCGTTTTGCCATGCATGGAGTTGCCACAAAACATAATTTACCACCACTCCGTGGCAAAAGAAAACTGATGTATGTACAACCAAACTACTATGTCCATCCATATAATGCCGTGTTTCTATATCGGTTGAATATTGGTTAGATAAACTGAGTCAGACGGATCTATAGCGTTGAAGCAAAAATGAAGAAAACAAACTAAAGATTTAGCAAGGGATTCCATATATAATCTTACACGATCTATTACGAATAAAAAAAAGCTTAACGTGTGACATAGTGACGTGCTACTACATGCACAACACAGCTGAATACAACAAGCCCGGATTTAGTCAAAACGAAAAAAAAATAGCACACGCTCTCCTTTGTTCAAACAAAACTTTGAAATCTTTTCACTCAAAATAAACCATTCATTTTGAGTGCGACATAGTGGCGTGCTAGTACTTGCAGCATAACTGAACATAACAAGCCCGGATTTAGTCAAAGGGGAAAAAGCACAGACCGTGCTTTGTTCAATAAAAGTTTGAAATCTTTTCATATAAAATGAAAAACGATGTAAAATTTCCCTAGGCCCCACTTAGAAGAAAAGCATAAAATAAATATCACAGATATCAGTTCATTTCCTGTACGTGTGATTCATCATTATCCGAAGAAAAATATTAGGCGTTTTGGCCGCAATAAATCGTCCGTTGAGCAACGGCTAAGCCGCAACCCCTAATCTTTTTCAAAGCGAGCCCGTAATCCATAATCAACGTGGATCCGTTGGCCGAGAGTTCCCACTTCACATTGCCGACGCCAAACCGCCTCCTTCTTCTCCACCCAACCCCAAGTCCCCAACGCGAAACGGAAATCCACCATTCGGGAGGCGGTTCACAATTCACATGGCTCCAGATATCCAGCGCGCGGTTGCTGAAGCAGGTGTTTATGTTACGTTAGACGTTGATCTCGCATGTTTTTTTTTTGTTCTCCTTCTAGTCGGCGTTGAAGGGATTCATTTCATTCTGATCTGCTTGATGTGAGCGAGATCGATTGAAGGATCTCAATTTGTTGTCTGTTTGGGTTTAGTTCGTACGATTCCTGATGTTTGTGTTCTTCTTTTTGACACTCTTTGGCAATGTTGAGGCGACGCAGGCCCGCCAGGAAGGAAAACGGCCGCTGCCGGCCGATCTGATGCGAGAAACCGGCGAACCTTGGGTGACATGGGCACTGCCCCTCCATTCCACTTCCACGGGTAATAAGAAACAAGTGATCCTCTCATGTTGCTCTCATCTACTCATGCCCCTGACTGAACCTTTTTCTTCACCGCTGCAGTAAAGCCAAGCCGGGCGAGGGTCCCATCACCAGGTGCTCGGAAGCCCACCTCTCACACTCCTCTGCGGCTACCAAGGTACTGCTGCGGTTCTTGCCTCGTAGGAATTCCATCTTTCCCAACTTTTACAGTGGTTTTGGCTGCAGAATGCTGTGGCTTCCAAGCATGGATGTTTCCTATTAGCAATGCTCCGTCCTGTTTTAGAAATGTTTCGGTCACTGTTTTACATCGTTTTAAGCACCGTGCATACCCGGAGTTCCTGTCCTGCCTCCGTCACTGATTCAGAGCCGGGTCCCGCTTCCAAGCCAGCCAAGGTAGCTAGCAGAGTCGGCCGCAAGAAGCCGTCGCCGGGTGCCGGCATTGCTGTAGCTACAAGCACAACGAGTGGTGAGGTCAAGTCCCTCACCAGGAGATTGGCTGTCGCTGAATCTGAACTTGCTAAAGAGAAAGAGAAGGTCAGGATACAACTGGAATCCATCAGGAAGAAGGATTTGCTTGCCCGTGCCATGAAAGCGAAGCAATGGACTTACCAGGAATTGATCAGGAGACAAGACTTGATAATCAGTAACATTACTACCCTCTTAGAGGAGGCGGTAAACACATGTGGGACAGTTCATCAAGTTATTAACAGGTACTGTACTTTCATAGCTGTTTTCAGTCTGTGTTCTGTTCTTAATTTCCACGAGTGCTATGATGAGACCGTTTCGTTTGGTGATGGATAACTGAAAACCATTTATTTCCGTCTTCACGCTTTTGAACAAGAAAGTTATGTCCAATACCCTTATTACATGAATGCGCAACATCCGTTTAGTCCAACAAAGTTATGACCAAAATGCATTTACAATTTTCATTCGTTGCTGCACAAGTGACTGTAGCCCTGGTACCGGTGAAATATTTCAGACAAGTGTGCTGGTGAAATAATTGTCCAGCTACTACTGAAAAATAATTACAAGAATGGAATTATTCAGACAAGTGTGTGGGTGAAATAATTGTCCAGCTACTACTGAAAAATGAAAGGTCCTCATGTGTTTATGAATCAATATGTTTCTCGATAGTATTTCTAATTGGTCCTCACTGCATTACTTAATAAATTTTTATAAGAGCTATTTGTCGTCGTTAAATTCTGTTGTGCGACATATGATTCTTTACCAGTAAGTCCTCAGTTCAGTATTGAGTTACTTATGCTTGTGAACAGGACAACTGCCTTGAATGATCAACTTGAAAATGATTTGGTTAAGAAAACAGCCGAATTACAAAAGGCCAATGCACAGAAAGAAGCTGAAGTGCTGAAGCTGATGGAGGAGAATGTCAGACTGCATTCTCGGGTCGATAAGAAGACAGCTATAATTCAGGCGTTGACGGAACAGCTCGAGTTGATGGCACTGAACCACCCAAACTAATAGAACGGTAGACCAAAAGACAGATACAACCCTGTGTTTGTAGCTGTATCCTATAAGCATGTATGTAGTTATCGTATTCCTCATTTGCAATCTCTCCCGTTTGACCCTTAACTATTGTACCTCTGCCCTTAACTATTGTACCTCTGCTTGTATGCTTCCCTGTGATTATGTTTGTTCAAAAAAAAAAATGTGTAGAAGACTAAAAATTCTATCAATTAGTGTCTACCATCCGAAATTATGATAGCAGAAATGGTTTTTTTAGCATTAAGTTGTCCATACTTCAAATCGATTAATCAGGTCCAACAATCTTTTCGATCCAGTGACATCAAGGCTAGAACCAGTCACATTAGTTATACTAACATTTCATAAGAGTTATACTAACAACACAACTTTCATGCAATTCGAGACAAAAGCAATCACTACTCTATTCATCCATAACATTAACTTTACTTTGAACAAATAAAGAATCAAACTTCCTACTTGTCTCAGCTATCATTTTTCCCCCACAAATTTACAGGTTCCTATGTACAATCTGAAAAAATGCAGTTAGTATCTCCTCATCAACAAAACTGCCAGAATGTTGGCACTGTAAGATTCCTCCACGATTTACATGATTTTACAAAGTCTATCAGTTCTACAACAACAAAATTAGCGGAAATGTATTGTCATACGGCAGCAGGGGAACTTTGCAGAGCTGTGAAGTAGTCCTCTTCAACATTCTTCAGTAGGTTGTCACTGCTTAAGCTAATACACCAAGATATGGACCCTTTATCCAAAGGCCAAGGCAACAATGCTGAAATCAAGAGGAAACATTCACTCAATTCCAACCTGTTCCTTAAAAAAAAAATGTTGCAGTAGGCACAAGTAAAATATGCCAGCTCTTGACAGTTTTTAAAAAGAAGCAACGAGTTTACTGAGCTTCTGGGCCAGAAAAGGAATAAAACATGTCCTATAGAATTTCCTAGGCAGTTGACTGTTAAGTGTGAACTTAGGCTGGGACTAAATCAGCAATAACTTACAAAACTGTAAATCGATAAATTTTGAGTCAGGAGTCCCCAAAAAAGAAGTAGGAGCTATGAGCGATTTAGCAAAGCAAGATTTTTTTGAACAAAAGAAAAATACAGCACAGGTAGGAAAAATCAGGAAATGAGCTGAATTAATCTACCTGCAGAATTGGTAGCTCCCTCATCTGCTGCGTGCAACAAAATTGTCCCGGAAAGGATTGTTATCAGGCCACATAATTCAGCAACAATACTACTTAAACTTTGACCAGCCCAGTCCTGCATTTCGCGGTAAGCACAATAAGTTGCAAACATGGCGCATAGGATCAAGAAATTCAGCCTGATTAACTGGACAATTAAGATTGATTGCTACCTTGAACATAATTCCACTTGCCACTATTGTAAGGGTTGTAAACATCACATAATAAATAGGGGAAACAATAGCTAAATTAAATGTATCCAGTGCCTGCAAAATACAAAGAGATCAGCATAATCTGAAAGCTGATAAATACAGTAAATTGATCGGAAACGTACTAGACCAAGTAAATTGACACTGTATACATGTTCCTTAATAACTGTGGTGAAGAACTAAATGAGCATATGCTGGTTTGTTGCACATAAGAAATCCTCTGAGTACAAGTTGTAGGTGCAATGAAGCAAAACACACTCAGAGGTGAAGCAGTAGTAGAGGAAAAGCATGTGCTTACCTTGTTTAGGTAATTTATTTGTGAAACCCCGCAGATAACTGCAACCATAACAAAAAGCCACGTGTATGGATAAGTGATCTGATTCATTCCATCCAGTGTAAGCTTTATGGCAACACCAATGGCTTTGATACTAACGACCTGCAAAGTAGTGAAAGGTTCAGTACATACATGTTCCTGCAGTTAAGTTCTGTGCATTTTCTAGTAAAAGCACAATTACCGTTAGCGATCCCATTGCAGAGCAGATACCCAGATATATCAGAATATTGGACTGACCATATCGAGATTCAAAGAAGATTACTAGTGATGCCACAAGTAACAAAGCTGTAGCTGCATATGCTAGAAATCCTGCACATTACGGAGAAGGTTTGTAAGACATGTATCTGCAAGTAACAGTTAAATGATTAGATTCACAATGGAACATCAATAACTCACCTGGTTGAGTGGCTAGGTTCCATATTTCTTCGACAGAGTTAGGCATGTGCTCTTCAGGAGCATGCATAACAACTACGACTGAACCAACTATGCACGATATACAACCAAGGATCCCAAACTTCTCAAGCCGCTCCTTGAGCACAAAATGTGCAAGCACTGAACTGCCCAATTTCAGAAGCTTTGTGTGTCAAACAAGCACAGGAAAGTCAAAGACTGTTGATCCGAAAAGAGTTTTGGTTCGAAAAATTCACCTCACTATTATGCTCAGTGCTCCAAGAGGTGTGACAAGTACAGCTGGTGCGAAGACATAAGCAACGAAGTTTGCAACCTCCCCGAGCAGCACTTTGTCAAGGTCAACACTAAGAAAATTCAGTTGGACAGTCAAATTCATATTCAGAGTGAGTGTTGCGCAGAATGAACATACTTGTGGTCATGCCAGCCCACCAGAGAGGCTCGCCAAGGTAAGTGTGTCCTCCGCCACCTGTGTAATGCAGAACAAATGACCCTCATAAGATGAAACGAAGAGAAGAAGTTGTGTGTGTGTGTGTGTGTGGGGGGGGGGGGGGGTAACAAAAATGATAGAATTAACAGATTGAAACAGCACATGACACAAGGGGAAATATGATTGCACTCGAGAAGTTGTCCGCATCATCGAAATTATTCAACCAGCAGTACGGCACAAGCTTTGGAGTTATCAACTCCTCTAGAGGACAGCGACATCTCGACGACTGCAACTCTATCATATGCGCGTTGCTGGTTTCGGGTTGACCAACGAAGGCACAACCGTGTCAAAATCTAGATTCATAACAGCCTCCACGATGGCGCAAACAGCACATCAGATCATGCAACGGCACACGATCGCAATTACAGGTCGCGTTACATCACCCACCCTGATCCGACTGTCATTTTACCCCTAAACTGGCCTAAGCAGAGTCCAGTACAGTCGAATTGCATCAGGAACCAGGGATTTATCGAACGACTTAGCATTGCATCAAAATCGGAGAAGGGATGCTACGAGCGAATCAGAGGATTCCCACATTGCCCTCGATCCGACGCATCCCAGCAAGAGCGCGCGGGGAAGAAGAAAAATCAAAGGATTCGATTCGCATAGACATATTTGACGTATAATAAGGGATGATGAAGAAGAAGAAGCTGACCTGCTCGTACGCCGCCCTTGCCGGCGCGCAGGAGGCCGATCTTCTTGAGGATGAAGCTGACGCCGATGAAAGCGCTGGAGGCGACCGCCAGCGCCAGGCCCTTGGCGTTGTCGGACACCTGCATCATCCCACCCGCCCGGCGAATCCAACCTCCTCTTCCTGTGTCTGAAATCGAAGGGAGCAAGGAAGGAAATGGAGGAATTCCCCTCCCTCCTGCCTCCTAATTTTCGAAGGAAACAGAAGGGAAGCTGGTTGGGGCCGGCGCCTGACCCCGTCTTTCTCTGCCTTTGATTAGTTCGTGAATTGGCCGGATTTGGCCAGCAAAGCGACGAGGAGGAGGAAGACGGAGAAGAAATGGAAAGTGCTTCGAATGACGTGTGGGCCAGGATGAGGTGGGACCCCGAATGTCAGTCCACGGGAGTGGTGGACGACACGGCCGGGCGGGCCCCGAGAGCGAGCAGCTAGCTGTCGCTGGATCCGCGGTGGCGGTCATGTCATGTGCGGCGACCGGATCACACCCCCGCCCGCGCATTTGGGTTGGGTTGGCAAGCAAGCCAATTGGACAGAAAAGCCTTTTGGGCCTTAGAAATATGCAATGCTCACACCATGATGTGTAGAAAGTTCATTTTCGATTCCCTCAAAAAAAGTTCATTTTCGAACGTTGAACGAAACCACCATTCGAATCTGCAGCGGCGGAGGAGGTAGAGCTGAGGTGATGGCATATGAACATGACAAAAACTTCTGAGGTTCAGCTGAAGCCAACATTCCATTTGTTATATGCAAATACAATAGCTACCCATTGCGAGTAAATGTGCAATACATAAAAACAAATAGTATCTAAAAGGTTAATAAATCATATAATTTACACTAGTTCTACTCCATATTCTTCTCTTTATTGAATTATCAATATCAAATCTATATGATATTTTGTGATTGGTAATCAGAAATGGTCAATGGGCTATTGGATGTGACTATGTGTTGTACCTCACATAGGTCAGTTGTCAACAAAATGGGAAGAACATACGAGCCCATGCACATTCAACCCCGTCGATGTTCTCTTCTTTGGCAACTTGCGAGAGCAGTGGTATCAAATCGCTCTTATTTTTAGGGCTCCGGCTTGTGAAACTAGATCGATCCCTAGAAAATTTACCCACCCACTCCCCCTTTCCGTCGGTGGTACTTGAAAGTATATGAGCAAAGCAACTTATCCCTTGGAATATTATTCTTTTTATTAGCCCATGCACATTCAACCCCGTCGATGTTCTCTTCTCCGGCAACTTGCAGAGAGCAGTGGTATCAAATCGCTCTTATTTTCAGGGCTCCGGCTTGTGAAACTAGATCGATCCCCAAAAAGTTTACCCACCCCTCCCCCTTTCCGTCAGTGGTACTTGAAAGTATATGAGCAAAGCAACTTATCCCTTGGAATATTATTCTTTTTATTGACCCACTTCTAAGACGTAAGGAATAGAATTGCATGTAAAAGATCCATTCCATTGCATCGTGTTGTCCAATGAATATAATATATAATTAGATACAAAAACATTATGGGCAGTCCAAAATATACATCCACTGCCAAAAATACAATGGTGAAGCCACATACAACCGTTGGTTGTGATCCGATACACTTTTTACAACTATGGAGCTAGGGCTGGGACCACACCAATATCAGCACCAAAGTTGACACAGATGTAGTTAGTGATAGAGCTTGGATGAGAATTCAGTAGAGCCAAAACCATTGCAAGGACAAAGTTTAGCAACAGATAATTTACATGGTGGATTAAGATTGATTTGCATTAATTGGCAGAGGGGCCATGGCCCATGTTGATCATCAAAGAAGCTTCACTAGACGTAGCTAGCTAGTAGAAACGACGATCACACTGGATGGCGTGCTAGTATCACAAGTGAAAAACGTTGAGTTAATAATGTATTGCACTATTGCGTCTACGTATTGACGTTACACTAAGAATGGACTAGGGAGATCAAATTCAAATTGGAGGCGAGTATAAGTCAAACTGAAAGTAAGAGGTACTGTTTCCCTGACTAATGAGACCCGACGATAGATGGTTCAGTCCCGGAAGATCGCCGGCACCGAGCCCAGAAAGTCTAAATGTTATTATCCGAGAAAAATCTTTTGAAAATTCAGCGAGCGTACGTGCGTTTTGTCGGCGTCGCATGATCCGTCGATGTCCAAGCGGCGAAGCAAACGAGTAGAGTTTGCTTGTGCACACGGCTCATCACCATCTGGGTCTGTCAGGGTCCCACGGGTCCAAGCGACGACCACCGCATCATATCGAGAAATATTTATTTCGGTTAATTAAGCTAGCTAATAGAGAGGTTATATATGTGATCATTATTGACGGTCACTACAGTAGATGGCGTATATACCGTGTACTAGAACATGTGCCGTGTGATTTGTTTCCTGTAGTGGGTCATAATCTGATATTAGATATATTTATTTTATTGTCTAGAGATGCGTTGGTCGCTGGGTACTCGTTTCATGCACCATATGGTTGAAGATGACTGAGTAAAGTAGATGAAATAAACGAAAGAAGGATAGTACTACTATCAAAGAGAGTTTTGGCGGCTACGTACCCAGAGGGCAGGGCAGGCCATACAGTGACGCGGAGCTATGATTTTGAAGACTACTGTTCAAAGTCACCGTAATATGGAACAAAAACAAAATTCTGTATATATAAAATTGAGGGATCACAAAGCAATCATCAAGTTTAAAAGTTTATGATGATTTGCTATAAAACAAATATCCATATTTTCTCCACATTATTTATCTACATATGTTAGAATACATAATCTCTCTCCTTTTCCACCTAGAATCATGGATGTTCAACTGAGCTATGATTTTGAAGACAACTGTTCAAAGTCACCGTAATATGGAACAAAAACAAAATTCTGTATATATAAAATTGAGGGATCACAAAGCAATCATCAAGTTTAAAAGTTTATGATGATTTGCTATAAAACAAATATCCATATTTTCTCCACATTATTTATCTACATATGTTAGAATACATAATCCGTCTCTTTTTCCACCCAGAATCATGGATGTTCAACTGAGCTATGATTTTGAAGACAACTGTTCAAAGTCACCGTAATATGGAACAAAAACAAAATTCTGTATAAAATTGAGGGATGACAAAAGCAATCACTAAGTTTAAAAGTTTATGATGATTTGCTATAAAACAAATATCCATATTTTCTCCACATTATTTATCTATATACCTCATTAGATTTGTCTCGTAAATTAGTCTAGGAGCCTGTAATTTATTTTATAATTAAACTTTATTTAATAATTCTAAATAATAAGATTCTTTTTAATATGACAATTTCTAAAGTTTAGAGTTCTGGAAACGAACACACCCATAATCCGTCTCTTTTTCCACCCAAAATCATGGATGTTCAACTGGACCCACTTGAACCACTGTAGTTCCGCCCATGATGATACACGTGCACGTACGCTTTTGAAGAGTTCGTTCCAGTATTTGGTGATGCAAAGCTGACCAACACTGTGTGTTAAATAAGGATATTTTGTATAAATCGCGACTGCAACAGGAGAAGATCAAAATGAGGTTCCTTTCCTCCAACCCCGACCGGCCACGTGTGTACGTTGATGAGAGAACGAAGCAACAACCCTGGGGTCGCTGCCATGTGGACCGAGGCTGACCAAAAAAAAAGAGGCTCTTGGATTGGGAGCAACAGCGACGCGCTTTGACCAAACAATAACATTCCCGCGATCCGACGGCGCCGGTGCCGGACGTCGTTTTTGTCGTCTGCTTTCACACTTGCATCCAGTTATAGGACACGTGTCGACAGATTTTTCATGATGTTCAAATTAACATTTGCCGTGCGGTGTTGAATTTGTGTCTTGCTAGGACACAGGAGGGTTGGTGGTCAACACGAGATTACGCATGCAATGCTTGACCAGATTTATAGGCTCCGTTCGTTTCCAGCTCTAAAATTTAGATATCGTCACATCAAAGAGAATCTTACTATTTAGTAGTAATTTTATTAATTTAATAACAAAACCTATGTCGCGACTCCACTCTAATTTGCGAGACGAATCTAACGATCCTAATTAATCTATGTTTTGCTACAGATGATGCTACAGTAAACATTTTCTAATAACACTATAATTATCCTCGTTGGATTCGTCTCGTGAATTAGATAGGGGTCCGTAATTAGTTTTGAGATTAAACTTTATTTAAGTACTTCAAAATAATAAAATTCTCTTTGATTTGATCCTCTAAAAATTAGATAGGGAGAAACGAACAGACCCATAGTATAAATATAATATTCCTACTCAGCAAAGAAGAAATGAAATGCTTGACGCGATCGGTACGTAGCAAGGCTCCGTACGTGGGTCCCGCAGCGATAGATTTTTGCTCGCTTTCCACCTCTTTCAACAAGTAGTGTCCAATTCCACAGCTTCAGAGCATTTATCAAGTCAGTAACAGTTGGCATCCTTTGAACGATATGGATTGATCCGTGGGCTCAACAGTTCTAAGGATCGCATTTGTTTGCCAGACGCTCGTGCTGTTATAATTGACCAGAAAGTTGTTTTTTTCTCTTTCGAATAATAATTGACCACGAAGAATGGCACCACGCTTTGGGTTTTGGAGGGTCAAAGTTTATACAAAGCCTCTGCTTAAAAAAAAGATTTACAATTGAGGACTGAACCTTCAATCTAGAAGAGTGGTACTTTCTGCATTTGATGAGTATTAGATTTTGTGTTTAATCATCCATTTTATTTATACTATTATTATTATTATTTGACTTGTTTTATTATTAGATATGTTTCAAAAACCGTTTACTATCCTGTTTCAATACTATTGGCACTATTGATTTTTTATTTACTTATGATTTATGTTTTACTTTTTAAAAATAAATATAACATTTATTTCGTTATAATATGTTTTATCACTAAAAATTATAAATATAGCATATAATGTTGTGTATTTAAATTAGCATTTTAAATAAAATGAATAGTCATATGGAATAAAAAGGTCGTCAACATTGAAATGAAGGGAATATTTATTTTTATAATTTTGGTAGAAAATCAATAAGATGAAAACTGTAAAAGCCCACAGTAAAACTGTAAAAGCAGAAATGGTTCCAGTGTGGAAAGCGAAGGAGATCGTACTGCGGGTGGGAGAGGACAAGGGGAAAAGCGAAAGGACCGAGAGAGAACGAGTCAAAGCCTAGCCTGCCAACGGCGACGACCGCGGAGTCTTCTCTCTCTCTCTCTCTGCTACTAGCACTACTAGGAGAAGGAGGAGAGAGAGAGAGAGAGAGAGATATGATCGAATCGCATTCGCATAGACACGCCACGCCCAGCCCAAGAAGAGAAGAAGAAGAAGAACAAGGACCAAAAGCAAACCAACCTCCTTGCCACTTGCGACTTCATTCAAACCGGACCCAGCTCCGCCTACTTCCCCGCTTCCGGCGACCACCGACCTCCGCCTCCGAGCCATGGGGTGCGTGTGCTCCAGGCGACACTCCGACAAGGACGTGCCGCGCCCGCTCGCCGCTGCCTACGACGCGCGCCGCGCCCGCTACGGGCCCGGGGACTACGACTCCGGCGAGCTCGCCATCCCGCCACCGCCGCCCAAGCCGCCCAAGGTACTGCCAATCTATTTGCTTCAAATTACTGTATTTCACTGCATGCCATCCCTTTTCTCTTTCGATTCCGCCTTGTTCATCCTGCCGTGGCGCGCACGCGACCGATTCACTCGCCTTCCCTGCGAAATCGCTCCTTCGTCATCGTCGCTGCCTGCATGTGTCCACCAGCTCGAGATCGACGCCGAGGCCGGCCTTCTGCTTGCGCGCCCTGAGAATCTGCAGTTCCCACACCAAGGAACGGTCATCATTCGTTTGGTGGCCAGTTCCTGACAAGTGACAATTCCCAACCAACTTTTGCCACAAAACGCGTGAATGGAGAAGCATGTTTGGTTTGAAATTTCAGTCCGCCTGCAACCTGCACTCTGCTCAACAAGTGCATTTTCTTAGCTGCCGATCCGAGGAGGACCTTCAGTTATCGGAACTCATTTCGATTCGGATGAGGTTATCACTCTTGTTAATAGTCTGTCCGGAATCACTCGATGCAGCCAACTATCCGTAAACATCTGCAGCCGTTCTTCAGACGGGGCATGGAAGTACTCACAGACGCGAGCAAAGCCATCAATTATAGAATAATAATAAAACGAACAGAGAGAGGACCAGCACAAATCTGCAAGTCGGCATATAATGTGAAGTCAAGCTTGGCGGCCTTCCTTCTGCGTATTCTAAGCTTTCTCCTAGGATGATTCCTTCTTTTTACTGGGATTGGTGAAGGGCAGCGGTGCTTAATTTTACATTCGGGTTGCTGTCACCAAAAGTCTACTCCCTGGACTGGTCAGGCTTGTGACCCCAACACAAACTTCATGGCCGCTGAGCGTTTCTTCTTGGGCTGTTTTCAGGTTCAAAATAATGGCTATTATTTTTCCTCAACTAATGGTCATTAGTTGAATCTAACGGTGTAGATTAAATTTTAGAAGTTAATAACTAATGGCCATTAGTAAGGGTAGTATTGTCAAAATAATATGATTATAATACTAAAATTCATAAGTTAGTCAATTTTTACATAAATTTGTTATAAAATATTTATTTTAAATTTGATTAATCATTATCATTATTATTGTAGTCAAGTTTTAGTGTATTTAATACAAGTTTGTATGATAAAAATATTAATTTTTAGTGTAATTACTAAACTACCCTTGAACTAATGGCCATTAGTTGAGGAAAAATAATGACCATTATTTTGGACCTGAAAACCTCTCTTCTTCTTTGCCACTTACCGAGTCTCACAAACAATCTCGCAACGCCTCCTGCGAAGGCATCAGCACGGCAACTTTTTTTCTATTGACTCACAGTCAGAAAAAAAAACAAGGGACAGGCAGCTCCATGTCAACATGTTTGCTTAAGATTTTGATAGCAGTGGGCAGGCAATCGAATATGACTGAAAATCTCATGGCTCAATACAGCGAATGCAAACTACACTGGACAATTGAAGTATCTGGTGAAGGAATTTCGTCATTCTTAGTTGCCATTTCTTTTAACTCTACTTTGATCTGGCTAATTAGCATCAGAGATAATCGTCGGAGGGAATAGCATATTGTTTGGACTGACTTGCATCAAATCTATAGCTCAAAAGCTATAGTTTCTTTACTTGTTATTAGTTAACAACTGATTTTATGTTTCTTGTTGGGACACGATATCCTACCTCCTGTACTATTTTTTTTCTTTATGATTTAACTTATTATCTTATTATTTGAAACTAAAACCACAAAGTAGGACCTCATTACCTGAAAAAATAGCAGTAGGTGCTCTCACATGAACTCTGACATACTAAATTATGCCAGGTATCAGAAACAGGTACACTGCTAGGAAGAGCTAGCATTGCTGGTCTGGAAAAGGCTGTTGACGTATTAGATGCCCTGGGGAGTAGCATGACAAATTTGAACCATGGCAGTGGGTTTCTCTCTGGGGGAACAAACAGAGGAAACAAAGTTTGTATTTTAGCATTCGAAGTTGCAAATACAATAGCTAAGGCATCTAGTTTATGGGGTTCGTGCTCCAATGAGAGTATAAAAGAATTGAAGGAAGAGATTTTGCACTCGGATGGAGTGCGGAAATTGGTTTCCACAAATTCAAAAGAGCTATTGTATATTGCTGCTGTTGATAAAAGGTACGTACATTGTTAAAAGTTCAAGTTGCTTTAAAGCCTTTCAGTTGATCTAATCATGATAGTGGCTGATGCTGTCTTGAAATGGAATCCAACAGGGAAGAACTTGCCATCTTTTCAAGAGAAGTAATTCGATTTGGTGACCTCTGTAAAGATCCTATTTGGCATAACTTGGGGCGCTATTTTGACAAGTATGCTTCTGAAAAGTATGCATTCACTTTGAGATGTCTCGTTTTACAACTGTAGTGACAAAATTTCACACTTAATTACTTTGGAATGCAGATTAACAACAGATTTTACACCCCAGGATCATTCGAAAGAGAGTATGCAAGCTACTGTCCAGCAGTTGATTAATTTGGCTCAAAACACTTCAGTAAGTATATGAAGAATGTTTGTTTATTTATTTTATACCGTTATTTTGTGTTTTTGAAGCTGTTTGTACTTGATAATGCTTCTTGCTTTCTGAAGTTTAAACACCGATCCTTTGTATACCGTTATATAGCTTTTAACTAGTTGTATACTTGGCAGGAGCTCTACCATGAATTACATGCCTTGGACAGGTTCGAGACAGATTTTCGAAGGAAATTTCATGAAGACGATTCTGTGCCAGCAACTAGAAGAGGTACAAACAGGTTTATGTTTTTTTCCCCTTTTTTTTTTTGAAGTTAGTACCACCAGATAGTGCAATGAAGCACTCCACATTTTTCATTAGCTTGCCTGGAAAGAGGACTTCCATTAGGATATCTCAATAGGAAAAAGATATCAAACAAACTATTGTGGTTTTCAGTAAAAAGAATAAAATCAACACTTTTAGAGAATCAATTACAAGAAATCTTTTCGCCCCACGACCAAGTTTCCTGGAGGGATTCTAACGACCACTTACATGCATAAATAGAAGTATCAATTCTCACAGCACCCTTTTTTATTTTAAATATGTCACTTTCTTTTTCCAGAGAGTGTTATGATATTGCATAGCGAATTAAAGCGCCAGAGGAAGCTTGTGAAAAATCTGAAGAAGAAATCCCTATGGTCTAAAAGTTTGGAAGAGGTTATTATCTTCAGCCATATTTCTTCATTATTTTATACTAGTTTATACCATACTTTTTGTCAGTTAGGTTATATCTGGTAGTGCGTGTCTCTAAAACATTGCAGTCATGCTATGCCACTTTCATTTTCCTTTCGTAGTGTTACATTACATTTATTGTCCTCTTCAGATTGTGGAGAAGCTTGTTGATATCGTGATCTTTTTACATAAACAAATCTGGGATGCATTCAGTGAAGCTGGTAAGTGGCACTATTCCGTTGGATGTTTCTAATATATCTCATAGCTTCCCATATCCTAATACATTTTGAAAAAAAGTTCCTGTAGAAACCGACTTCTTCAATTCAGAGCAAGCTCGGAACAAAAGGCTTGGTCCCTGTGGGCTGGCACTACATTATGCGAACATTATCAATCAAATTGAAAACATTGTAAGTTCTTTGTTTGTAGCTCATGCCAAAACCTATTTTATCTGTTTAATGTCACTTTCATACAATGACTTGGCAGCAATGTCCAATACATGTGTTCTAGATACATGAGTCATGGATTTACAATGTTTCTTTCTTCCTCGTACTCTTTATATGATGGTGTAATGAATATTTTTGGTCAACGTGCTTGAATCTGTCTGTCTTCTTAGATAAAAGTACAACTTGGTGGATATCATAATGTATATGTTGTATATCAGTGAAGTATACATTGTTCAAACTTTAGAATTCTGAATAATACATGTGCTCCTGTGCAGGTTTCACGGCCACTCTCTCTGCCTCCTAGTGCTAGGGACAATTTGTACCATGGTCTGCCAATTACAGTGAAGTCGGCTCTGCGATCACGATTGCAATCATTTAATACTGAAGAAGAGGTTTGTGGTTTAGTTTTATACAATCACGCAGTGATTAAATGGTTCAATTCGTTAGAAAAGTAGAATACTTTGCTTATGTGAAACTGAAAACCGAGGGTTCTGCAAAGCTTTGATCTTGATTTATGTCTGTTCCCATGACATGCTACCATTTTAAAGCTCTGAAAGTTAAAATGGCCGATGCAAAAAGCTAATGATAAGATTTCTCCATAGGTTTTGTTAACTAGCATCTGAACCTGGTTACCATTTCGCATTTCAATGTAAATAGCAGGAGTTGATTTTGGCAATACTACCGATCTTTTTGCATCAATGTCTAGACACTAATAAATGTGTTTCCAATTCTCTACAGCGTACTGTAGCTCAAATCAAAGCTGAAATGCAGAAAACTCTTCGCTGGCTCCTTCCAATAGCGGAAAATACGTTAAGGTGAGTTGAATTTGTTTTAAGATTCTGATTTGGGTATAGTACTTTGTCCTAAAAATCAACTCTTGATTATTTTCATTGATCAGAGCGCACCAAGGTTTTGGATGGGTTGGTGAATGGGCAAACCTCGGGTTAGTATTAAGACATGATTCCCTTATGTCCATATTTACAATTGGAATTTGTAGTCTGTAATAACTAATAAGCACCACCGGTTTCTCGGTACAGGAGTGATATGGGCAAGAAATCAGGTGCCCAAAACAGTGTCACTCGCATCCAGACTCTTCATCACGCAGACAAAGCAAAGACAGAGCACTATATCCTTGAATTGGTGGTGCTGCTCCACCATCTGGTGGTTCAGGTGAAGAACAGAGGCTATGGTAACAAATCCACGAAGCATGACTCGTCTCGCTCGCGCAAGGGGTTGGATCTTCAGGCAGAGAGCAAGCACAACACATCTCCGGTCAGATCCTCAAGCCCGTTGTCAGACTGCGAACGTGAAACGCTGGACCAGCTGAGCTTCAAGAGGACGAGCTATGGTAGGAGCAAGAGCTGCGAACCTCCACCTGGTAGAGGGAACAAGGCGCACCGAAGCTGGGACTCTTGCCGGAGCCAAGGCAGCTCGCCGGCGAGGGAATTCGATAGGGACTTGAATTCTTGCCGTGACAGGGTGAGGGATCTGGATGTAATAGATGGCTTGGATAGACAGACTTCTTCGTACTCCCATCCTTCATCCCCAGCATTTTGTTAGGATTTAGGATACCAGTATATTCTTTTGCTCCTTCCAGCCCCTCCATCGGTCGTATGTCGTGTGTGTGTGTATATATGATCTGTTTATATGTTCTATTGATTCAATGTACATATATAATACTGTAGCGGTTGAGTGGAAGTACACATAGCGAGATACTCCGTGCCGTGGTATTTGTTTGCCCTTGTTAAATGTGTTATGGTCTTTCAGCTCAGTGAGAAAACTCTGATGCCAGGAAATATCACTGCCCTCCTGCCCTCCATGGAGTTGGAGTCTAAATCCCACGGTCATATTTTGGCAACAACTTGCTGGAGCGGGTGGGCCCAGTTTATTAACAACAAATATCGTTCAAGGAAAAGGTTTATCCACTCTTGGAGCCCTGTTGATATTCCGGCGATGTCCAGTCCAGCGCTGCTCCCTCCACCACCCAACTGTCCGCGGCGACAGAGGCAGCGTCATTTGCCGTCGCCATCGCCGAGGTCGGCAAATTAACTAGCTCGGCAGCTCAAGTTGCATGCATCTTGTATGTATGGATGCTATTGCAAGGAGGAAAAATATAAATAAGCAACAGCCGCGAGCCGGGCGCCACTGCTCGATCAAGTTGCACAGAAGACACATAAGTATTTGGCAGGTCATATCATATTAGAAAGAAGTCTGATGTATACAAAATCTGTCGGTGCAGATACAAGAACTATGCCAAATCACATGCATTTGCGTTTGCATACGCATAACTGCAATGCTCTGACAGTTATGAAGTACTAGTAAGTAGTATAGGCAAAACAAAAGCCAAGTTCTTTTATCAGGGCAAACCCGTTAAGAAAAAAGATTCACCAGGACTTTGGAACCAGCAGTAGCTTTCAATAAATCAGATTTAGTGGACGATGATATCCGAATCCAGATAACCACAAGAATAGTAATGAAAGATATATAGTACCAGGTCCAACAGCCACTCATAAAAAAAAGAGAGAGAACTCGCTGCTGGCGCATGCGTCCCTTTCCTCTTCTCTGTAGTACGTTGCTGGCAAACCGCAATGATGCCGCAAATTGGGAAAGCAACAGCCTGGTGAACCAAAGCAGAGTAGTGGTGGTGTCCTAGTCAGCACGGACTCATATATCATCATCCTGTAAGAGATGAGAGATCCTTCCATCCGTCCCAGGATAAGATCAATAACTCGACACCACAAGCTCCTAACCACTAACGTTCTATAAATAAATCCGCCCTCTCCTCCATAGCGTGCCTCTTCCAAGAACTTGTTCACAGAAACAGGAATCATCACTGAAAGAAAGAAAGAAAGAAAGAAAGAAAGAAGAAAACAATGGCTTCGTTTGCATCGACGGCGGCAACTGCTGTTCTTCCAGGCTGCAGCGGCGGCAGGGTTCAGCGCGGCGGGCGGTGCGTGGCCAGGGCGTCAGCCCTGGCGGTGGGCCCAACAAGGGCGAGGACGCACTACGAGGTGCTCGGGGTGGGGGCCGGAGCAAGCCGAGGGGAGATCAAGGCGGCGTACCGGCGTCTGGCGAGGGAGGTGCACCCGGACGCCGCCGGAGGATGCGCCGGCGACGAGGACTTCATCCGCCTGCACGCCGCCTACGCCACGCTCGCCGACCCCGACGAGCGCGCGCGGTACGACCGCACCACCACCATGGCGGCGGCGATCCGCCGGGCGCCGTCGGGCTTTCGGACGCGGACGTGGGAGACGGACCAGTGCTGGTAGGATCCGACAAGTCATTGTTGCTGACGAAACGTCGTCTTCCCGGAACCGTCGGTTTCAGCCTAGACGGAGATGGCCCAACTAGAAACTGGATCCAGATTATTAGAGGCGATCCAATTTCTCCGGCCCATCTTAGGACTAAGGCCCACCATGGCAGCTTGACCCAACACTGTAGTAGGCCCACTGACGGGCACGGGATGCCTCTCTTGCTCTGCTCCGTGTACATTCTCTCTTCCCCTTTGATCTGTGTACTAGAGAGGCATTTTTAAGATCTCTTGCTGTATTTGATCATTCTGTAAATGTAACTAATCTCGGTATATATGAATTTCCTATTACGTTAACATAGTTTGCTGAATTGTTTTCGACTGCGTTGAATTGTCACATGAATGTTAGACGGCGTGAAGTCAGTCCTGTGAAGCCATGTGCTTGTTCTGAATTGGAACAGAGCTTACACATACGGACATGTCAAAACCCGCAGGCCGAAGCTGCCCCAAGCTAGTGTCTGCAAAGTATTGTCCTAAAACAGCTGCTTAATGAGGCTGGCAACTTGGTGAAGTCTGATCGACCAACAGCACATCTTACGATTCATGTTACCATCTGGTTCGTATTGCAGGTCAAACCTGCCAGTCTGCACCATCAAATGGAAATCAGGCTCAAGGATCGGCTCACTTGCGACGTGCAACTCCCAGAGTACAGATGCTGTATTTTAACCTCGGCATGTTTGTGTTCGTGGTTCCTGCAATGGAAGACAATAACATTTCTTTATACAGCATGAACCTTCCATGAATCTATTTTGTAAGGAAGTGCCTCATTGTCTCACCTCTTGATGGTTAGCTCATCACATGCATGCTAAATTTTGCATCTGCCTTGATCCACTCCTCTTCCTACAATCTCTCTCTCTCTCTCTCCGCTCCATGGGAGCTCTTGTGTTTTTACTCTGCCTCACATTACTCCTCCAAGGTAAGGTAACTAATACTGAATGAACTTATTGCTTGATGTCCAGCGAATGTTAGTTCTCTGATCAAGGAGTACTAATTATCAGGAGCAGAGCCGGCAACGTTCACCGTAACCAACAGCTGCGAGTACACGGTGTGGCCGGGCATCCTCTCCAACGCCGGCGCCCCGCCACCGTCCACCACCGGCTTCGCCCTTCGGCCGGGGCAGTCTGTAGCGGTGACAGTCGCCTCCGTGTGGTCCGGCCGAATCTGGGGCCGCACGCTCTGCGCCACGGATCCCTCCTCCGGCAGCTTCACCTGCGCCACCGGCGACTGCGGCTCCGGCGCCGTCGAGTGTTCCGGCCGCGGCGCCGCCCCGCCGGCCACACTGGCCGAGTTCACGCTCGCCGGCGGCACGGGCGGGGACGACTTCTACGACGTGAGCCTCGTCGACGGCTTCAACGTGCCGATGCTCGTGGAACCGCAGGCCGTGGCCAATGCTAGCTCCGGCTGTCAGGCCACGGGCTGCACGGCTGACCTGAACAAGGGATGCCCTCAGGAGTTGAGGATGATCTCATCCGGCGGCGAGGTGGCGGCTTGCCGGAGCGCGTGCGAGGCGTTCGGGGCGGCGCAGTACTGCTGCAGCGGCGCGTACGGGTCGCCGGCGACGTGCGCGCCCTCGTCCTACTCGCGCTTCTTCAAGGACGCCTGCCCGCGCGCCTACAGCTACGCCTACGACGACGCCACCTCCACCTTCACCTGCGCCTACAGCTACGCCTACGACGACGCCACCTCCACCTTCACCTGCGCCTACAGCTACGCCTATGCCTACCACGTCGTCTTCTGCCCCACCACCTCCAGGTCTGCACCATGTCCATTTGGCATGTGACTGCTTGGACGTGCATGTGGATTCGCTTGCTCTCATTCATGCTGGATACTTGGCCACCACTTCTGGCCATCACGATCGAATCTCTCTCAATTAAGCAAAGTCAAATAACTGGTTTAAATCCTGCAACAACTCTATTCTGTACGATTTGCAATAGCTAATGTCATGATGCTTGCAACCTGATTGATGCAGCCTAAAATCAGGCGGGAACCCCGAAGCGGCAGGATTGCCACCCTCCAACCCAACAATGGTGTTTTCGGGCCACGCCGCGGACAGTTTGATGACGAGCAGAAACGCGGTCATCGCCCTCGCCATCTCGGCAATATCACTGCGGTGGTGCTGGTCTAGTGCAAACATTCTTCACCTTGTATTGTAGTAGTAGAAAGCTCTTTCTTTCTCCCCCGGCAGGAGATTCTGCGCAGTTTTTCACAGTATTTAACTCTCATAATATGCTTTAAGAAGTTCGGAAGACCAATGCTTTTGTCTTAGGTTGGCTAATGACCAGCCCAAAAATTGGATCGAGTAATTTTTACCCTACTTTTGTTCATTCAGGGTATAAATTTCACTATGCTTCCTGTTTCAATTTCGAACTGTAAAATCATTTGGTGGCACATCTTTGATCATCTTGTTCCAAGTTTGCCATAATACAGCTCGCAAACACGTTCCAGCAGACAGTAGTTTCCAACTGTGGAAGTGCCTTTCCTGACGATGCAGACAGGCAACTGTTAATTGATTTGAAGTGGAGTCTGTATACAAGCACAAAGACAAAATCCTGTGTAACGATGCATTTCCGCATGGAAAAATGGGCGTCACTCAAAACCTTCACAATGTTGCTAACATCTGACAGTTTGAGTTCCCCGTTATACCTAAGTGGAGCTAGCTAAAGTTTAAACTGATATCACACTACAGCTCGTCCTTGTCATACGATGGTTCGGACTCCTCTTTAGCCGATTCCTTCTCTTCAACCTCTGGTTGCTCCTCCACCTCATCTTCCTCCTCCACAGTCGCGTCGGGGCTCAAGTCCAGGCTCTTCTGAACCGACTTGTAGATGCTGGAAGCAAAGTCCTTGGGGTCGGGCAGGTTGAAGCCACTCTCCATCAGAGCGGTCTGGTACACCAGCCTTGCCGTCTGCTTCAAGCTCTCGCTCTGTTGTTTGCAGAAACAAGATTAGCCACCCGATCCACCCTTGTCAATTCATATCCTGGGCGACCTTTGAAGTAAGGAAAAGTAATTACCTCGCTGTCCTGGGCAACCTTGTCCCGGAGCTCCTTGATGATGGGGTGCCTGGGGTTGATCTCCAGCACTCTCTTGCCACGCATGTACGCCTGCTTGCTGGAGTCCGAGAGTGTCTGTGCCTGCATGATCTTCTCCATGTTGGCGCTCCAGCCGTACTTGGATGTGACCACCACACAGGGTGTGTTGTGCAGCCGGTTGCTGATCTTCACGGAGTCCACATTCTCACTGTCAAGGGCCTTCTTCCACCAGTCGGTAAGCACCTTGAACGACTCCTTCAGGTCCTTGAGCTTTGAGTCCTTGCCCAACTTAAGGCCCTCCTTGGACACATTCTGGAACTTTTTGTCCTCGTAGTCCATCAGGTATTGCATCAGGTACTCGTCAACAGGATCCGTGAAGAAGATAACCTGCAAAATACATTTAAAAGCAATGTTATTTCACCACTCTCCATGATGTTGAAATGCCTGAATGGAAAGTGCATGGGGCTTATCCAGGATACAGTGGAGGGTTAGAAAGGAAGTCAGGATACTACATACACATACAAACTAGCTTCATAAAAACTCTGAATTCTAATCATTGTTATGAAACACAGGGCAAAAATTAGTGCAAAAAACAAGTGCCATTCAAAAATTTTTAACATGACCATACAGAAGTGACACTGCGCTGGACCTAACAATAAGCACCCGCAGAGAAAACAGGGCACTACTGAACTTAGACTGCATGAGATAAAAGAGGTATCGTAATAATAAATCTACCTCATAGTTCTTCTTGGTTAGCCTCTCGAGGAAAGGAGACTTCTCCAGCTGTTCTTTGCTGCTTCCTGTGATGTAAAAGATGTCTTTCTGCCCTGCCTTCATCCTTGAAATGTACTCATCAAGGGAGACGAGTTTGCCATCTGACTTTGAACTGAAACAAACAAATATAAGATCAGCTTTATTTGTATGCAAACAATTGTAACTCAATCAAGAGAATTAAAATGCATTCAATGGTAGAGGATGAACCTTTCAAATCTAAGAAGCTTAGCAAGGCGGTTCCTGTTAGTTGCATCTTCAATGATACCAAGCTTTATTGATTTGCCAAATTCGTTCCAGAATTTGCCATACTGGCCCTTTTTCTCCTCCATTGCACTTTTGTCTTCATCTGATCACAGAATACGTTTTTTCAGTTTTCCTCCAACAAAATTGTCAGTGTTATCATCATATATGTCAAACCCAGTTACCTGTCTTATCTTTGTTGCTGTACTCGTCCGGGTCCTCTTCAGCAAGCTTCCTAATCATGTCAAGAGCTTTGCGGATCAGTTTCTTCTTGATGGTCTTCAGACTGGCATGTTGTTGAAGCATTTCTCTTGATACATTCAGAGGCAGTGTGTCCGAGTCGACAATACCCTGCACAGAGAATAGCATGTTAAAAAGATTTAATCTGCTGCATCAAAAAACAGAATCTTGAAGTAGCAATACAGCACCATCAAAAAGCTGAGATACTTCGGTAGAAGCTCATCAAATTCATCTGAAATGAAAACTCTTCTAACATACAACTTGAGGTTCGACTTGTTATTGTTGTAGTAACTCTCATATAGATCATGCGGGGCTTTTGGTGGAACAAAGAGCAAAGCTTTGAATTCAACATCTCCCTCAGCATTGAAATGGCTCCATGCCATTGGTTTCTCATCACCAAAGTCCTGCAAGAAAAATGCGAAGTTAAAAACAAAGTTTGTTCAACAGATGCACAGAGCATTAGTCTGGGAACTTTTTATTGTTAATATTAAATTCAACACCAAAGTCTTTACCTTAGCTAGTGAGTGATAGAACTTTGTGTATTCTTCCTCAGTAACCTCCTTGGGGCTACGAAGCCATACAGCTTTCATATCATTCAGAAGCTCCCATTCAGAAGTTTTTTCCTTTATTGTCTTTGTCTTGGGCTTCTTCTCTTCACTGTCTTCTGTCTCTTCATCCTCCTCTGTAGTCTCTGGAGCTATTGAAATGCATCATGTGTTAGCACCGCATATGCACATCATGGCTATCATATACGAAACATAAACAACATTGACTAAAGAATTACTTGATTCCTCTTCTTCACTTGTTTCCTCCTCATCGGCAGGCACCTCAACATCAACCTCCTTGGTCGCCCACAGATAAATGGGGAAATTGATGAACTCAGAGTACTTCTTCACCAAATCCTGCAAAACACAGTATTAAGTTAAATGTTGATCACATGAGATACACAAAATGACATATTTTTTCTATATATATGTCAATAAATATGTTGTGCGTTGTGATATAGTTTTCTATTTATGTTGATAAATGTGTTCTTCGTTGTTTCATCTTGTAATTAGTACAGCCAAGCAGCATACAAGAAAACAAAAACCATGTTTCACCTGCCCTCACACAGCTACATCAAATATTAAAGTGTGAAATGGATGAATGCGCTCAAGTTCAGTTAGGGACAATCATGTGAAGTGTAAACACAAAACATGACTATTGAGACGGTCAGGTCAAAATTTCTAGTTAGTGTAAAGGCAGGTGCGTTTTCAAACTGCATTTGTAGGCTGATATAAATATTAATTCCATATAGTTACAAGGGTAACAATTTATTTATCCCTGAATCTAATAAAATATGTCGATTCAGTCTAAATGTTTGGAGCTCATAATTAAAATTGTAACAGCTACAGCTAATATGTATGCATAAGCATATTGCAGAAGCCAATTTAAGAAAATAATATAGCGATACCTTTAGCTTGTCTTCTTCCAAGTACTCCTTGGCTTCATCTCGCAGATGTAATCTTATCTCAGTTCCACGTCCAAGGGGCTCATTCCACGTATCCTCAGAGATAGCGAATGATCCATCAGCTTTTGATTCCCACACATATCTAGAAGAGAGGCACATCACAACAACAACAACATGAAGCACACTGAAAAATAAAGCAAGAGATGGAAAAAACGACAAAGACAACAATGCCATACTGTTTGTCATCATTGTGCTTGCTGACCACTTCAACATAGTCAGCAACCAAGTACACTGAATAGAATCCAACACCAAACTGCCCAATCAGATTAAGGTCACCTCCAGACTGCATCTTTTCCACAAAGGCTGCAAAAGTTGCAAGTAATTAACGTTATTTGGGACCATCCAATGATCTTACATTAAGTCTAATGTTACTCTGGTACAGTTTTCTTGGGCAAGGAATAGATAATGGTGCTTCTACATGAGATTTAACATGGAGTGCAGCTATCAGTACCTGAAGTCCCAGATTTTGCGATGGTTCCAAGGTTCTTTATCAGGTCTTCCTTGGTCATACCAATACCCCTATCCCGAATGGAGAGGACCTTGTTCTCTTTGTCCAACTTAATCTGCATATATGTACAGACCAAATTCCTTAAGGTCCAATTCTAAAGAAAGAAATAAAGAGGGCTCCCGAAGTTGCAGTCCACAGTACCTGAATTTCAAGCTTAGCAGTGTCACCTTCACCAAGAACCTCCTTATCAGTGAGGGAAAGGAACCTAATCTTGTCCAAGGCCTACAAATATGAAACAAAAAAAATGCTCGTTACTCTTAAACATTCAGAAGGAAGCCTAAACAAGGGTAAGCTGAGTACATACATCAGAGGCATTGGATATGAGCTCCCTCAGGAAGATGTCCTTGTTGCTGTAGAGTGAGTTGATGATGATGTCCATAAGTCTGGATACCTCAGCTTGGAACTCAAACTTCTCAGCTGAGCTCCTGAGGGTCTTCCTGGATATTGACTCAGCTTCCCTGTACAAATCAAAACCAAAAAATGTTGATACAAATATTATTTTCAACATTATGACAATGCAGTAATGATCACCATGGATCAGAGGATGATACACACCTCTGAGCAACCTCAGAGTCAGTGGACAGGCCATGGGGAACAGCACCAAGCTTCTCCTCCACCTTTGGCGGGTTTGCTAAGTCATCACTGCTCTCCTCGGCATTCACTTGAAGCTTCTTAGCTGCAATATAGGAAGGGTCCGACAATATAAGTAATTTGAATTGTGCCTAGATTTTAGGTAGTACCGTGAACGGCATTGAAATTCACTAATAGCAGTATGATAGAGACACGTGCAAGCAGTCCTTAAAATTCACTAACTGTATCGATAGGACACTAAATCAGCCGAAGTGAGCAGTACACAAAACAAGCACTAGCTGGCAAAAGCAGATGTGCAGGTAAACCCTACTAAACCTCCCAGAGGGTATTAATCACATATTCACCAAACGAATGTGTCGAAGGCCTTACGAGCTGACGGATCTAAGAATGAAGCTACTAATCTCCAACTTGAAATCAGCCTGCCTTTTTATCTTTGACATCAGATCAGAGTAACCAGGAGCTAAACTTAGATCATAGTCGCGACTCGCGAGATCCAGCAACTAATCAGAATCAACATACAAGCGAAGATCACAAAATTCATCCTATTCACACATGGATCCAACATTACAATCCAATTATTGAGAAAAAATTACTGCACAATCCATCACTCCCATCGAATGCTAACTCCAATTGGATGATACCCGAAGCCCCTCGGAGAAAATCTAACCAAAATCAATTCGAAGACTGACAAGTGATCGACTGAGATTAGAATCTGTGAATAGCCGCATCAAAATCACCAGATCGATAAATCACTACCTAAATGCGCCAAATCCACTAAAAAATCGCTCAAAATTGGCCAAAAGAGTAAGCGGCAGAGACATGCCTGGACCGGGGAGTGTGGTGAGGAGGAAGAGAAGGAGCAGCGCGGAGGAGAGTGCCCACTTGCGCATCGTCGCTTCACTCTGCGAAACCAGTGATGAGTTCGTCTCGTCAAGCTCCGCCGCGGAGCCGAAACCCTTTTAATGGCCTGCCCCCGGCGACCGGAATGCTCAGTCCACGCGGCCGCGATCTGACCATGTGGACAAACGAACGGCTCCGATTGGAGAGGTTCCACGTGGCGGACTATCACTGGGCGGCGCGGCGAACTTGACGTGGAGCATGCGCAGGAGGTTGCCTGAGCCGTCGGATGCGTAGATCTGGGTCCTTGAAGGGCTGGGATCTCGTGCGTGCCTTTAATGATAGGCACGTGGAGCACCGTGATTGGTGGAAGGCCGGAGCATCGACGTCGATGTGCTAGAATGTTCGAAGCGGACGTACTTAGTGGATAATTAGTTCAGAGAAAGGAGCTCTGTCCTCTGGGGCATGGCGGAAAAAGAGATGGATTTTCGGGTGCAGGCCCACCGGTCAGTCAACGGGAGCTGACTAGTGACAGGTCAATGGCCGTGCTCGAGACGCTAGTGTTTCTGTTGATCGACCCAGCAGGCCAAGCACTGGCCAACGTAGAATACCTAATTTCTTTTTTTTTGAACTTATAGGAGTACCTAATTTCAAGATCCGCAAACCCGGATGGTGCAGCACCCACCTCATGGGATGGCCGTTTTGTTTTCGAGATCAGTGCACGTCCTCAAAAAGGATTTGTGACAGAATTAATGATTTCAAATCTATAATCGCTTTGGAACAACGAACTTGGCAAATGATTCGACATGTATCTCAGTGAAACAGATTAATAGACTAGTATGATCATTCAGAAAAAAAAAGTTTCCTTCAGCACATCTGTAGTATCTGGTCAGTTGCATGAGCATCCCAGAATTCGATTCAGTATAGCTGACACCACACCAACAGTCTACGTAGAATAGCTAGAGTTCAAACTTCAGTAGTTTGCCCCAACAGGTAGTTGTGCTTTGCCCCAACTGATTCTCAAGTTGATGCAGGTAATTTGGAAGCTCAAAAATCTTCAACCAAAAGCCAAGACGTTTGCTTGGAGGCTTCTGAGGCAAGCTTTAGCCACAGGTGAAAGGGAAGGAAGCGATGTGGCATCACTGAAACAGATGCACATTTATTCTTTGATTGCCCCTTTGCACGTGCAGTCTGGTTTGCAAGTGATATGCCCATAAGAACGGATGAACTACCTACAGGCGAACAGGGCGTACAGACACAATTGGCGTTCCTACTACCTGCAACTTCCTCATCTGACAGAATTCAGGAAGTGTTGGCCACTCTTTGGCACATCTGGAAAGCCAGAAATGATAATCGCTTCGATCGATGAAGCTGGTCTGTTTTGCAGGACACTTGGGCGATCAAGGCGGACATTCAACATCAGAGAAGCGCGGCTCAAAATCAAGAAACGCCTCAAGCACGAAATCACCGTGACAATCAGTCTCAGGTGACATCAGTGCCGGAGGTACTGCTACTGCAGGGTGCGCAAATGGGCAAAGGAAATGAAGGGAACCACCAAGAGGCGTCCAGGTCAAGCTCCTTGCCTGCGCTAAACCTTATGCTGCCGAGCCCAAGGTGCTACATGGATGCATCCATCTCCCCAGATACCGTTCATGATCAGCCAAGAAGGGCAGGAATCGGGATATTCATACACAACACACTGACCCCGATAACCTCGATAATCTCCATCCAAGCAACGGCAGAAGCGATCAGGAACCCACTTCATGCGGAGGCTCAAGCTATGCTCATCGCCTCCCAGGTTGCGAAATCCCTACAATTTCAGAACACCAACCTGATTTCCGACTCACAGGTGCTTGTCGACACGATTAATCAAGACAATTACAGGCAATGCCCGGGGGACTGGAGATTAAGACCGCTCCTTTATCGCTTCAAAGATAATATGACCCACTCTTCATATCGGGTCATGAAGATCAACAGGAACATTAATCGAACATCACATAATCTGGCCAGGAGGGCACTATCGGTGGATAACGGTTCTAGCGTTAACATGACTTGTAATCATCTAGGACATGGAGATATTTGCCCTACTTTAGAAGCTATCCAAGCTCAAATATGGGAAGGAATTTCCCTTATCTCTGTATCCTGTTCTTGAATGAATGAAAATTTCTGTTATAAAAAAAAAAACCTCAGTTCTTGTGCAAGTTGCAGGTGATCCATTATATTATTTACTAATGAATGAAATGGTGAATCATCCAAATAACAATAAAATCCATGGACCTAAATAACGAACATAGCAGCAACCAGACATAGCACCTATACGGAAGATTATAAATCCAACATATCTACTCAAATCCAAATTAGGTGTCTAAAACACAAATGCAGTATAGTTCAACACTTCATCAGATAGCATTTCGGAACTAACTGAAACGAGGAAGGTGTCTTGTCAGCTGAGGGCTAACAAACTTCGCCTCAGGCACCATAGAAGCATCATCGGCGACATGAATGTTTGAAACCAGACACAGCTACAGATGGAAGCTAGCAATTTATACAGAGTTCCTTGGATGCAGAACGCAGAAACCAACAGTCTCTGCCGTGGAGACTAAAAGCACCTCCAGAAGTCCTGCAAGAAGAGCAGTACACAGAAAATTACCGAAAGGGGAAATATAGCAAGGAATAAAATGCCATTGTGTGATGGTACTATTCATGGCAATATGAAACTTAGAAATGGATATGGATTGTTACAATGCATATCAAGAAGGGCATACAGAGAGCTATATTTTCAAGAGTGAAATATCATTTCCTTCTTTTTTTTAATTGAATAAGTTTCATGGTCAGAGATGTGTTCACAACTTACGAGATTTATTGCACAGTATTGCAAGTAAAAATTCATAGCCCATGCGACACGGCAATCAAGAAGAAACAAAAAAAAACAAATCTCTATGATTAGCAAAATTTGGAGGTTCATGCATAGATAACTGCTATATGGTACCGTGAGACCATGAATCACAAAATCATATATGAATATAGTTTAGAAATTATTATTTTGGTTGAGTAACATAATCTGGTGTCCTATCTCTATTTACTGGCAACATAAGTGAGACATATCAAGGTTCACAGGGAGCAGCTAGAATGTCAAGGAACAGAACATTTCTAGCAAAAATACTGAAGGAGTAACAATATACATTTGAACATATAAGCAGAAGGATGTGCAGTCTTGATGTACACTGCAATTTCTAGTTCGATATAATTCAAAATCACCAAAGATGGAACCATCAAAACCAACATCAGGAGACACTGTAAATGTATTCTTGTGCAGACACCAAAAATATGCTATGTGGTTCACAGCCAGATAAGGATTTTAGTGCCAATCAGGCTCCTAATGAACTGGATATGCATCTGAAATATAGTCATGCAACTAATGCTTTTGAAGAAAATCTCGTCTCCACTCAACACAAGAACCGAATGCACTACGCGTCTAATTAGACTGGCAATCAAATACAGTACAACGTAATGTCTTATCACTTATCAGTATCAGTCGATTCATGCTTATCAATAATAGCTACAGAAACTACTCTTTTGAATGTTACTCTCATAAATGTTATTTGCTTGAATGAAATGCTAATAGATTAAAAAAGCATAGAAAGACTATGTAGGCAAGCAACATTAGCAGGAAAGAAGGTTACAAAACATTTAGAAATTGCAACAAAAAGGAGAAGAACAAACCTTTACTTCTTTTCGACATTCGGCAAACAGCCAGCAGGCATGGTATCCATACCCCCACAGACTGGGAGCTTTGTGGATCCAGATTTTGCACTCCCCATGCATTGGATATTTGCAACATCACAGGAAGCTGTTCCCAGCACCTGACCACTCATAGCACCCTGCAATCCTGGATTGCAATACATCTGATCACTGCATCTGAAATCACAGGAATTTGCAACCTGGGCACCACCAAGGAAACTTCCCTGGTCAACATTAGAAACCAGATCCATGTTCTTAACTGGCCTCTGATAAGGGAAAGCACCGATCTCCCCTTCAATCCTTCCTCTAATATCAACAAGCAGACAGCGAAGCCTGGCTACCTCCGCTTCAAGCGTGGCATGGTTCTGAAGCTTCTTCATGAGCTGTTGGTTCAAAGCCCTCAGATGAACTACTTCTTCCTCCAGTGATGCCGTGTGAGCTTTCTTCTTCTCCCGGTACTTCCTGACTGCAGCTCGATTACCACCTGGACGCTTCTTGGAGCTATTGTTCTCGGAGGGTGACTCGGCAGTCTCGGCACCATCCGGTGATGCTGCGACTATCTTGGTGTGGACATGAACGCAGGTGTGCGTGTGCGAATGATCATGAACAGGTGGGTTGCATGTGTGGGTGTGGGTGCAAGCGTGGTGCTCCGTATCCTTGAGGATCTCATCAAAGTAACTATCCATGGAGCAGCTGCTCGGAGGATCATTCCCAATGGTTGGGCATAGGTAGGTTTCTGGGTTCGAGAAATCCAGGTCACCGTCATCCATTGTTGCCACCAACAATCAAGAGCACACCTGGTAACACAAGAATTATTTATAGATGTTATAACGCTGACATTGGTTGCAACAACAAATTAAACCCAGATATTCACCTTTTTCTGGAAATCGGTGATCACTACACAAATCTCTAATACTTGAATCAGGGAAGAACATAACGTAGGACAAGGAAGGTTCAGTTAAACCAGAATTTGGGAAATAAACTACTGATAGTAATCTGTAATCAGGCGATAGGTCTTTCACGCATGGTTTTCTCACATTGCTAAATCTTCCCAGGCAACACAAATCCACGAGAAATAATTGGAACAACTGAACTGAAATTCGTGGGCTAAGAGCGAAGAAAGGTTATGGTTTAAAGGCTCACGGAAAAAGAAGATATTCTCTATAGCGGGAGGAAAAGAACAATCACCCATTCAGAAAAATAAAAGAAAGAAAAGGAGAAGATCTTTACCAAGCAAAGAAGCGATGAAGGCAAGGCCGCCGGAATAGATCGCCGGCGAGACGGAATTGCGGTGGTTGGAAAGGCTGCTTGGATCTGGACGGATGGCGGCGGCGGACGTTCGGCGCGTCAAGCGCAAGGCCTGGGCGACGAGAATGAGTGGTGCGTGGACTCGTCGTATCTGGTGGGGTTTCCCGTTTTTACCCTCCTCCCTTTCTCGGATGTTCCCTCGCCTCTCCCTCCCTTGATTGAGGGCCCGTTCGTTTTAGAGGCGTCAAATCGAAGAGAATTTTATTATTTTGAGATCTTAAATAAAGTCTAATCTCAAACTAATTGCAGACCTCCTATCTAATTTACTGAGACGAATCCAACGAGGGTAATTATGGTGTTATTAGAAGATGTTTCATTGTAGCATCATCTGTAGTTAAACATAGATTAATTAGGATCATTAGATTCGATCTCAGTAAATTAGAGGGTCGTGACATAGGTTTTATTATTAAATTAATAAAAGATCTACTTAAATAGTAAGATTCTCTTTGATGTGACGAGTATATAAATTTTAGAGGGTGGAAATGAACGGGCCTGAGATCAATCTCTCTTTTTTTCGAAAAAGTTATCAATCTGGGGTTGATAACTTGACATAGATATTTGCGAGTCCGTTCTGGTGGCTCGCACATGCCACGTGCGCCGTCGACGTCAAGGGCAGACTCGGAATAAGCAAATACTTGCATCAACACAAACAAAGGCGCCCTTGAGAACTCACTGGGAATCGGACACGTTTTTTTTTGCAAGAGAATGAACGGAATCAACAGAGTTGGTACATCTACGGATCTTGTACCTGTCATTGTGCCTGACCTTTTCTATTTTATTATATACGTACATTTATCCATGCCGGTAGTTTTGAGATGTATATATCCACGAGATCACATAAATTTGGTAGATTTATTTCAGTTTTTGCCACTGAACTTAGGAATTATTATTCTTCACGATTAGGAGTATAGTTATGATGCGAGGAAAGGGAATATTGAGGTGCCGAAAGGTGGTCACACTCAATGAGGGCATATTCATCAATCCCTCCTGCTTGAAGCCAAAATTGCAATAAAATCAAGTCTATAGTAGACGGTAAATTGTTATTTCAAGGTCAATTAAGTATTTTAGCTAGAGTAACAGATGGAAAAAAAAAGGCAGAATGAGAGACCTGTCACTCCGCTAAGAATGTTTCGTGTAGACACATACCAGAGACCCTCCTACTACGGAAGACAACACCCAAGTTTACAAGTACAGACAGCCTTACACAGGCAATCGCTTTCATTTCAGCTAACATGATTGCAAGAAAACGCAACCTCAATCTCTCGGTACTTGCTGTGCTTTGCACAAGGTCAGCAACATTCGCCTTGACTGTCGACATGGAGAGTGTCGTGGGCTTGACAGTGGTCGGGCTCCATCCAAGGTGGCGTGGAGACCTTGTTTGGTAGCAGCAGCAACTCTCTCGTTACCTCCAGGACAAATTCAGTGGACAAGCTCTAATTCGATACAAACACAGGCGTCCTGGTCGTGATGCAGAAGGTCTACTGCGTCAGAAAATCTTTCCTGACTGAAACCAAATGCAGGGAAAACGTGTCAGCCAAACTGTGCAATTCTATCAAAGCTTAGTGGATAGAATAGACAACGCAATGTTAGTGAGTCTTTATTTGCAAGCATCAAGACGATGATTTGACATAGATCTTAGGTAACAACAAGCTCATCGGAGAGGTCTCCAAAATCCATTTAGAAATATAACATTTAGAAGAGCTATGAGCCAGCAAGACCAGATGTAAATTAAAGAAAATGTCATCTACAACTAAATAAAAATGCAAAGTTTCCATGAATCATGCATCTGTTTCGACTGCGATGCCCCCAAAACACACCACAATATAATGTTTTAATGGCAGGAACATCGATTTATGCTCTTCTAGGATGCAATATCGCAATGCTAATGACTACTATAACAACCATGTGTGTACATGCTTGTATTGTAGACATAACAAACGTGCTTTCAAATTCAAACTGACATGCAAAATTAATCTAGCTGCAGGAGGAGTACATACCAAAAAAGGGGGTGAAAACGGAAAATAACTAACCTTCACTCTTCTTCAACATTTGGCAAACAGCCAGAGGGCATTGTATCAATATCCACACAGACTGGAGGCTTTGTGGATCCATATCTTGCACTTGGAATGCATTGGGCATTCTCACCCACTGTTCTCAGTTGCATTCCTGGATTACAGTACATCTGGCCAGTGCATCTGAAATCACAGGAGCTTGCAACCTGGGCACCGTCAAGGAATCTTCCCTGGTCAACACTAGCCACTGTATTGATGTTCTTGACTGGCCTATGATAAGGGAAAGCACCAATCTCCCCTTCAATTCTCCCTCTGATATCAACAAGCAGGCAGCGAAGCCTTGCTACCTCTGCCT
>JAUNZO010004613.1:0-47504 GCA_031894775.1 Chloris gayana | reverse complement strand
ACGACCCGATTTTCACCGGCTAGTGAAAACCGTGCCTTGTACCTCTATGTCACTCCCAGGAGTGTGACACGTACATCCCATACAGTTAACATTATAAAAACCATAATAAGGAATAAATGCAAGGCAAGATAATAGAATCTCCAAAGTACATCATCTTAATTTAGTGCTCAAATCTCATGGATACAAACACGCGGCACGCAGGCCACGAGAGAACATGAAGGAAACTAGCGGAAGCGTCTCACATGAAGATCGGCGGTGAAGACCCAAAGCCCACATGCACTCGTGTGTAGGCGAGAACGTCACTCCTCTCCGGCGGCTCCGTCGGTAGGTACGGCGGGATCCTCCGAGTCAGCGTCCGAAAAACATAGTGGGGAAAGCCGTGAGTACTACGCGTACTCAACAAGCCGCAACTACCTAGCAACAATGTATGCATGTTGAGAATTATTCAAGGAAAGGCAAGGGCTAGCACCTAAAGCAATTATTCCTCAAATCTATGTGATTCACATTTTATTAGTAGTCAAATTTTATAAGTGGCCTTGCAGGAAACAACACAATCCTACAAGGGTCAAATTTTATGTCCAGCACACCTCCACTGGACCACGGCTCGAAGCCGGAAGTAAAACCTATCGGAGGGGAGAAGTAGTAAATGCTAATCAAGCGTGTCGCTCAATGGTGTTGCCCCCTTACCCGAGGGCTAGGCTATACGTATAGATTATATATCTCTGCAGAGAGTAAGCAACTGTACCCACGTGAAGAGGTACTATAACTACAGCCACCGTCATGGCTAAAGCACAGCAACACTCACAAGATCAATAAACAAAGCATCGATCGGCGGGCGCCCGTCCCTCGAGTGCTGGGATCCCCAACCACAACGTAGAAAAGGGTCCCGAAGGTGTGAAAGGTCTACCACGGGCCAGGTGGGATATCCTCTACTCATGGGTCGAGACACAAGCTCCAAAAACCCACTAACACTAACTCTACTCCACGGCGGGCCCACCGGTCCTCCGCTAAGCGTCTCAATCTAGCTCGCCCATACGGGTCACGTGGTAAGCTAGTATACCAAAGAGCGAGCAACCAGGAACCGGTCCTTATGCTGCCGGGGCGAGTCACCATCCCTCTCCTCAACAACGGTCTCAACGACGGCGTCACCACAACAGGGGCCCCATAACCCAAGGCCCCTACACAAGCTGCGCCCGCAACGGGCGCTCTCCAAACAGAGACTCCCCAAAAGTCTCCCAGCACCTAACCACCTACACTCGCCCCCGCAAAAGTCCTACAGGGTATCTAGTACGAAACTCGACACCTAAGAAACATCTACAATTTATTTTACACAAAAACATGTATAGTCATCATGGGGTTCAATTAAGCGACTAAGCGGATTCTAAGCATGCGAGTAACGGTAGAACAACCTATGGCAACGAGTGGCAAAGATGGCATAGTATGGCATAGGTAAACTACAAGTGCAAGTAACCATTAATCATGCATGGATCAATTTAATGCAATTGCTAAATAGGAGCAAGAGTGGTCAAGGATTGCGGCTTGCCTGCGAAACGCTGGTCCCACGCCGGGTCGGGGTACTCGTACGGCTGCTCGGCGGGAACTCCTCAAACTGCGGCACGGGCGGAAACTCTTCGTAGCTCTGCGGCGGACGGAACGTACGAAACGGGTTAGGCACGCAAAACGAGAAAAGTACGAGAGTAACGAAACGGACGACGGAATTTACGACACTAGAACATAGCTAACAACTACACTAACGCGTAGATCTCGTCGCTACGAACCCAACGCAACCGACCGCGTATTTTTCCGACGCTCCAGGAAAAAGATATGAATTTCCAAAGATTAACAAATTATGGAAATTCAGGAAAATCCAATTAAAAGGAAAAGGAATATTCCCTGGAATATCCTTCGCCACGTAAGCGCCACGTCAACTCCACGTAGACGCCACGTTAGTGCCACGCCAGCGCCACGTAGGTCATAACCTCAACAGGTCAGCACCACGTGGCATTACTCCCGCCACGTAGGTGCCACGCAGCTGCCACGCAGCCGACACATCGGCGCCACGTTGGTAGAAATTCCGCCACGGTGGCGCCACGTCGGCAGAAGCTACGCCACATGGGTGCCACATCAGCAGAATTTCTGCCACATCACCCGCCACTCCAGCAACACCGGAGGGGCGGCGCCGCCCGAGCGCCACCGCACGCCTCGCCGGAATCGCGTCGCCGGCCGCTACGGCTCGCCGGCGACCAAACGAGGACCAGCCACGGACTCACCCGCCTCGCGCGCACCCTCCGAGTACCTCTCCCGCACACCAGCTCGCGAGAGGAGCGCCGGTACGGGCTCGCCGGAGTCCTGCCGGCGGAGGCGCGAAGAGGGGAACGCCCCGGACTCGGCCGGAAGACCAACTAACCGCACCAAAGGGGAGCTCAAGTTCCCCCGAACCTCCTAGCACTATGCGCGACCCAAGGCGACCGCCGGAGCATCACCGGCGGCGAGTAAACACGGCGGCGGAAATCCGAGCTCGACGGCAACCGGAGAAACGAGCCCCTTTCGCCCCTCTCACGCGCGCACGAGCAGCAACCGACCACCGCGGGGCCACAAGACTCACCAATCGAGCATGAGCACGGCGGGAGACGGGAGCTCACCGGCGCTCATGGCGCATGGCGGCCGGACTACGACGGGACCCCGCAAATCGAAGCTAATCCAAAGGGGAAAGGTGGGGGATCGAGGCGGTGGCTCACCGGGTAGCTCAAGGCGGCACCGGCTTGACGGGAGGGGACCGGAGACGACGTGCCGGCGACGGGGACGGTCGGCGGTTGAAGAACGACGGGCGGTGCGGGATGGTGACCACGCGCGAGGGCGTTCTTGAGCTACCGGGGGTCGACGGACACGGGGTGAGCACCGGGCGATAGAGCGAATGGAGAGGAAGACGGAACGGGCCTTGAGCTCACCAGGGGAACGACGACGACGATGGGCGACGGCGGAGAAGGAAGCGGCCGCAAACTCCCTCGACCCGCTCATGCTCCTCCTGCGATGAGACGCTAAGGCGTTAGCACCACGGAGACGAGCGACGGAAGGAGAAGCGAATGGTGGCGACGAGACTCACCCGCGAGGCCGGCTGCACCGACGGCGTTGCGAGCGGGGAGGACGGCGGTCTAGGGTTTGGGGGTGTGGCCGGTTTAAAAAGGAGGAAGGGAGCACGGGACGGCGGAGGACTCGCTAGAATCCAGGCGGAGTCGGGGTTGCGGGGCCGAGTGACGCGGGGCGGCGCTAGGCGACGGCTCTCCGACGTGGCGCCGCTCACGGGCGCGCGCTCGCGTACGGGCGTCGCGGGGAAGAGAAACGAGAGCTCGGGCCCGGTCGGGCTGCTGGGCGCTAGGCCGCGTGGAGAGAAAGGAAGAGGGAGAAGTGGGCCGCGCCGGGAGAAGGGAAAGAGAGAAGCTGGGCCGTGGCGGAGAAATCGGCCCGGGTGCGAAATAATTCGTTTTCGAATTTTCTCTCTTCTCAAACTTGAACCAAATTCAAATTTAAAAACGTAGAAATTTGAAGGGGAACATTCTTCCTTTATTCAACATTTACATGGGCTGTTACGGACTCCCCCTTACAAGAATCTCGTCCTCGAGATTTCACTCCTCATCGTCAAACAAGTGAGGGAAGTCCTTCCTCAAGTTGTCCTCCATCTCCCAAGTGGCCTCACGCTCGGTGTGGTTACTCCACGGAACCTTGCGGAACCGGATCCTGCGACTCCTCGTTTCCTTGTAGGCCCTATCCAAGATCCTCACGGGATACTCCAAGTACTCCAGACTGTCCCGAATATCCAACACATCGGGAGACACCTGCTCCTCCGGCACACGCAAGCACTTCTTGAGCTGCGAGACATGGAACACGTCATGCACTCCGGCAAGGTGTCCCGGCAACTCAAGCCGATAGGCGAGATCTCCAATCCTCCTCACCACTCCGAAAGGTCCAATGAACCTCGGTGCCAACTTGCCACGCACGTGGAACCTGCGCGTCCCACGAAGTGGAGAGACCTTGAGATAGACAAAGTCATCCACAAAGAACTCCAAAGGTCTCCTCCTCTTATCTGCGTAGCTCTTACATGCCGCTCCGGGCAACACGGATATGCTCTCCGACCTGCTCAACCATCTCCTCGGCCTCTCTAACAAGATCTGGGCCATAGAAGGACCTCTCCCCAACCTCTCGACCACATGAGAGGTGTCCTGCACTTCCTCCCATACAAGAGCTCATTCGGCGACATCTTGATACTCGCCTCGGTAAAAGACAGAGAACATAAGGAAAAGAGAGCGAAGAAGGTTTATGCGATAAAAAGAGGAAGATAACTAGATGCTTGCACGGTAACTGTTGTTGTAAGAGAACTCAGCAAACGACAGACTGTCCTCCCAACTCTTGCTGTAGGTGAGCACACAAGCTCTCAACATATCCTCCAAAGTCCGGTTCACTCTCTCTGTCGACCATCCGTCCGGGGGTGATATGCTGTGTCTGTAGTCCGATCTAGTGCCCATCGAAGCATGCAAACTCCTCCGAACTTAGCCACAAGCCGAGGACCACGATCGGACACTATGGTGAGTGGGGCACCATGTAGCCTCGAGAATGTTGTCAATGTAGAGACGGGCAAGCTGCTCCACATTGTACTTGGCATTGACGGCAATGAAGTGAGCCGCCTTGGAGAAACGATCCACAATCACCCAAATGGAATCATGACCCTTCCGCGAGCGAGGCAAACCATTAATGAAATCCATGCTGATGTTTTCCCACTTCCACTTAGGAATCTCAAGAGGCTTGAGCAAACCGGCTGGCTTCGATGCTCGCCTTGACCCTCCTGCAGATATCACACATCCCCACAAAGCCGAGCAATCTCCATCTTCATACCTTCCCACCGGAACCGAGTGCGAAGGTCCTCATACATCTTGGTGTTCCCTGGGTGGATCGAGTAGCGAGAACAGTGAGCCTCTCTCAAAATCTCCTCTCGGATCCCAGCACCCCCGGGAACCACAATCCGATCCTTGTACCACAGTACACCATCATCATCCACTCGAAGCCAGGAGCCTTATCCGCTGCCATCTTAGCCTTGATTGATGCCACCAAACCATCTTCCTTTTGCTTTTCCTTGATCCAATCCCCAAGACAGTTGGTGATCCTCAACTCGTGGAGATAGTCCTCCGGGATGAGCTCCACTCCATCCCTCATCATCTCCTCAAACACCTCGGATCGACTCGTCATGAGACTAGTGCAATAGGCCTTGCGACTCGGCGCATCCGCAACAACATTTGCCTTGCCAGGATGGTAGTTGATGCTCAAATCATAATCCTTTATCAACTCAAGCCACCTCCTCTCGTCTCATGTTCAGCTCCGATTGCGTGAAGATATACTTAAGACTCTTATGATCCGTGAAGATCTTGTGACATCCCATGTCACGATTAAGGCTAATGTCGTAGTTAGTACCCTAATCACCCCACTAATGAAGTACTAACCCTAATTGCCCAAAGGAAAAGAAGGAAAATAAAAAGGAAAAAGGAAAAACCACCCCTAAACCCTAGCCCTAACCAAAATGCAAAAATTATAAAAACACTACCCACATATTTTTGCACCACTGGATTGCTCATGTAAAAAGATGAATTTACAATATTTTTACCAAATTTTTGAACCAAGATTTGAAAGCCCAAAAAATTCAAATTCAAATCTGAAACACTGCTACTTGTGAATTTTGTATGAATTTTTGGAGGCAAGTTTGTGACTTCAAACTAAAAGATGAAAATTAAAGTGAATCATCCTGAACCTCCCCATATTTTTGGTTTTATTTTTGGAGCCCTAGAACTATGATTTTTATCCAAATTCCCGAACGGTAGTTCAAATCTCAAAAATTCAAACCAAGCAACAGTAGCCACCGGGCAATGGCGCCATGCCCGGCGGTCCTCCGCCTCCCGCGCCTGCCCCGGGCACGCCTCTGCCCCGTCCCATCCGCAGCTCCCTCTCAGAGCATCTCCCCAACCGTTTGTACCCGAGAACCAACAGGAGAGGCCGGCATTGAAGCCGCGCGAACCTCCCCTGCCGGCCGTGCGCCGCCCGCCCTCGCCCCATTAGAAAACGGCGCCAAGGGCCGCCAACTCTTCGCCACCAATTATTGGAAGCCCTCACGCTCCTCGCCGCACCACCGCCTCACTACCCCTCTCACCGCAGCTCGCGCAGAGGAAAATTCGGCCGCCACCGCCATGGACGCCGCCCGAGCTCCCGCCTCTAGGCAAGCCTCGTCCCTTCCCTATTTTCTCCCTCAAGCGAGTGCGCCGGCACCCCCTAGACCTCCCCTCTGACCTGGTTCCATTGGGTGCAGCCAGGGCCGCGATTTTCGAAGAAAGGGGCCGCCGCCGCCGTCGCCACCCTCGGTCCCCGTCGAGCTCCCACACCCGGTCCCCTCCATCGCCACCCACACCGACGCCGTCGTTCCCAAAGGTGAGGCGAAGCTTTGCCCCCGACCGCACCCCCTCTCGCCCTCCGTGCGCGGCGCGCGACGCCGCCGAAGTGCCGCCCGCCGCCGCACCGCGTCGCCGACGCTCCGGCCATCGCGCGGACCCCTCATCGCCACGCACGTGTTCCCCGCGCCATGCGCTTCATTTTCGCCAAAGGCCGGAGCATGAGCTCCAGCGCAGCGCCGCCGCGGCCAGCCTCGCCGGCGCCGGCCACCGCGGCCGGAGCCCGCGCCGCCCCTCTCGTTTAAAAGTACTCGATGGCATTTCCGTAAATATGTCCGAACTTCATTCAAATTTGAAAAATCCATATCTAGCGTTTGAATCGTCCAAAAATTACAAACTAAAATGTTTTGGAAACTAGAAGACCTGTACTTTCATAAAAGTAACATGAACTCCTCAGATCTGGTCATTTTCACATTTTTACAAAAATAACAAAAGTCAACCCCTGAAAACTTAACTAGGCCATAACTTTAAAAATATAGATCCAAATTAAAAGCCACTTGGCCAAAGTCTTCATCCTGGCACACATGAATTTTTGGCACTGGAAGATCTGCATTTCATTTCATATTTTTCAAGTTATTGCATTTCTTGCATTCTCTGTATTTAATTTTTAATTAAATCTGTATACATTATTTTTGCATGAAACTTGGCCATTAATTTCATTTTGGAACTGTACACATGTAGAAAATCCCATGATAAATTTTGAGCACGTTAAGTAATGATTTTTGCAAACCCTAGATCTCAATTTCAAAAGGGTCATTTTCAGCACAAGCGTAATTAGTGTTATGTCATTAAGAATCATGATCATGCATGTTGATGTAAGTTCTACTGTTCATTATGTCCTTTAGCACCCCATGGCAGGTTTAGTCAAAAGGTTTTATGTATTTCACCTATGTATGAATTTTGAAATCAAATTTCTATTCTAAAAGGGAATCGTCATCGCATGTGATGTCAAAATGCATAGGCCTAGATTTCTTCGTGTTGCACTATAAAAACTTGCTAAAATATTAGTGCTAAACCTACACTAACCACAGCACTCATGTCTATGCATCAAGTCATTGCTCATTATATTAGTATGGTTATGCTTGCTCATGTAATCGGGTTCCGTAAAAGAAAACAAGAGACATGTCATGCTTATTAGGGTTCGAACAAACAAACTTTTGAATTACATACTCATTTGAGTCTTTACAAAACAGCACCCATGCCTTACTCTCATCATCGACCTTGTACTCATATGACTTATGCATTGCATTTCATTCCTTAGGTGACGACGCCGAATTGAGCCCGCCGGAAGAAGCTATCGCCACGCTCAACGCTTGTGAAGCTAGTACTAACTTCGATCACTCTCAAGGCAAGCCCCGGTGCATTCCTCTTATTTTGAAATGTCTTTCTTTTATCACTATGTTAAGGATGATGAATGTGCATTTAAGTTTAGGCGTTGATTGGAAATCCACATGCATAAATTCCTATATGTCCTATGTCGCTTATGGGTCATATCCTCGTTAGAAGTGCTATGCTATGTTCATGGAGTCAACGATAGAATGGGGAATCTCACCTATGGTTTATGATTAAATGTGAACATGATGAATTTGGTTAAAATTGAGAACACCCCATTGTGGCTCCGCGAACAAGTTCGAGTTGTGTACCACTTGCATACCTTTCTTATGGGGATTGGTAAACCTATGTAGCTTGTAAGTTGTAAAGTGAGCCGGATATCTCACCGACCCGGAGGTGATGTGTTTGGCACGGTGGTTGCACGGGTTGAGGACCGTTGGAGAGTACATGGGTTAAGCCTTGGTCGCGTTGTTGAACGGTCGCAAGGGGACATGTACTCGGGGTCGGTGGCCCCGTGCTTTACTTTATGATGAACTCGCGAACGGTGGCCATACGTGTTCTTAAATGATGCGTATGTCGTGCATTTGGGTTCTTTCCTGCAGGATTAATAATTCGATAATTATCGCCGTTTCCTCTCGGTTAATGAGTACCACTTGGTTCGAGCAGTTCGCAATGTGTAGTAATGGAAGGAGATGGAAGAGCTTGCTATTTTATATTGATACTAAATTGTCTTGCAAACTCTTGTATTGATAGTATGCTCACTAAAGTTTCTTTTATGCAACAACCCTATTAATTTGGCTAAGTAATAAAATTGTCAACCTAATTAGCATAGGCGCTATTTATGCAAAAATGCCAAGTTAAACCGGTCAAGCCCCATGCATCTAGGAGTCGGTCTTAGATGACCAATTTGACTGGGTAAGACTTGCGGAGTATGTTAGATACTCGAGGCTTTGCCACTACATGTTGTTTACGAGGTTATCCGCAAGCCGGATTTTGTGATTGTTGTGGTAAGGTGGTTTGGGATGGAGAAGAGTCCAAAGAGTGGACCATTGAATGGGTTCCGAGCTCTCCGACCCACGATGAGTGAGCCATGGCCTAGGCCGGCATGGTTCCTTTAAGTTATCTATGTATCGTCGAGTTATGTATTTCGCTTCCGCACTTTAAATTCGAACAAAGATCATGGTTATGTAAGACTTAATCTCGAACCTAATGTATCTTTTATTCGAACTCTATGTTGTAATCAAGACTTAATTATGTAACCTTGCAAATCGTGTATGTTTGTTAATGTGATGCTATGTATGGTTGCTTCGTCAATCATCTCCCAAGGCGATCCGTACCACACTTAACTATCTTTCGGGATAGGGGTGTGACACGTGGTATCGAGCCGACTTGGGATTTGCGTCACGCTAACATTCATTCTAAAAATCTTAAACCCCGTTTTTGTGTCACGGTGAGGTACGAGTCTAGATAGAAAGGCCAATATAAGGACTATATAGAATGGTGGCAAAACTAACCCCGTGTTATGATTGTTTAAATATTTTGCAACTACGGCTTGAGCAAAGGTATGTGATTGAGTGTTGTCAAATTTTCGCATGATATTGTTGGTGTGACTCGAATACACTCTTATTCGAGAGCTCTCCATGTGAGGCGAGGTGACATGGATTTATTTTCGGCTTGTTTCTTTTGAATTTGATGTAATGTTTCTGGAATCCATCTCTTGCAGGTACATAACAACGTTTTAGCTCGTGTAGTATCGTGTGAGAGGTGTGTGTGTGCCACCGATGCGCTTGTCCGATATTCATATCGGCGGGCGCGGTCTTTTCATTTTTGTGAGGACGTACGAGACGACATATTGAGCATCCATCATCTTTGCATATCCTGTCATCATGTCAAACATATGCATGTGAACTTATCTAAACGGAATCATCACCAAAAAAATTTGATCACCTAGCTTAATTCTCGCAAAAGGTTGAAAACCGAAACACTAAAACATGATAAGCCGTGGCAGATTTCTTGACTTTCACAAAAATGAGCATAACTTTCAAGTTACTTATCCAAATAAGGCAAATAAGGACTTTCTGGAAAGCTTGTATTATGCACTACAACAATCTCCTAGTCTCAGGTCTTGTAAAAATCTGGAACGTAGCTAGAATTGCCCATTACAGAGAGCTGTTCTGGAATTTTCAGAATGTGCTCCGGTTCTGTCCCTGTCGTAGATCGTGCATAACTTTCAAACGACAAGTCGGATTGAGCTGTTCTAGGATGCGTTGGAAAGATTAAGAAATTGTCTAACACTTTCGTAACAAAATAAAAGTTTGATTCAGCCCAGAAACAGGAGTAATTATCGAGTTTCGGTAGCATGCCAAATCTGTCCAGAAAACAGAACCGTGATAGGTTTGTGCGAAAGGTTTTGTTGCACTCTTTTGCTAAGTTGGCGCCATTCCATCATTCATGCTTTGCTTATTTAGCATGTTTTGTTGTTGGATATTGAGTTTTGACTTGTGTTTCAAAATTCTCCGACAGATGGCTCCCGGCAAGCTCATGTTGGACCGTGAGAACCTCGCGAGGCGGGTGCTCGAGTTGGAGCAGGAGCGTGCTGCCCTGCAGGCCACCCTCGCCACCCGCGACGCCGAGCTCACCACTCGCGACGCCGAGCTCGCCGCTCGCGACGCCGAGCTTGCTGCCCGCACCGCCGAGCTAGCCGAGCGCACTACCGAGGTGGATACCCTCCGTACGCAGCTCGAGTATAGCGAGACGGAGCGTTGGAACTTCTTCGAGCAGCTCCACGACGCCCACCTTGCCCTTGAAGGCAATGGAGCCGCCGCTCTGCAGGCCACGCTTGATGAGCGTGATGCCCAGCTCGCCGCCGCGAATGAGGAGAACTACGTCCTCTCCGGCCAGGTGGATGCCCTTCTCGAGGAGAAGGATGAGTTGGATGTTATCCTCTTGGAGACTCGGGGTGCTAGGGATGCTTTGGAGGGAGACCTCCAAAACGCCCGAGCGACCATAGCGCATAACAACGCTACCATTGAGCATCTCCAAGCCGCCAACAACGCCCTGCACGCCATCCTTAATGGCGGACCTCCCGAGCCACTTGAGATCATCCCACCCGAGGAGGATGTGGAGATGAGTGATGGCGAGGATGTTTCCGACGTCGAGGACGGAGCACCACCCTCTCCCATGAGGGATGACGTCGACTACTACGGCGATGACGACGAGTAGTTGTCACGACCGGTGGTCGTAGCTCTATGTGTGTAGGATTTGCAATCTCGTGAGGCATGTAACCGTGTTGGAAAACGATCCGCGTGTTGTTAATTAAGCTCTCCGAGATTTGTGTTTGTTTGTGGGTCACATGTGATGTAACCTAAGACCGTGTTGTATCGGATTCGTGGTTTTCCGTGTATCAAAAATTTCTATCATGTTGCTACTATGTTAGAATCTATGGAATATGTGTGTTGCCAATGCATTATGCTTATTTCATCAACATTTTCTCGTACATGCAATCTGAAATTTTTGGTCCCTTATGCCCAATGTCATGTTTTCTTGCTATTTTTAGCTCTTGGTCTAATGAGCTAACGTGAGAAAAAATTTTTCATGCATGACAGATGGTGAATACCCGCCGTGGTGAAGCTTCCGGAAGTGGGCATGGTGCGAGGGAAGAGCAACTCCCTAACCCTCCACCTCTCACGCCGTTGGAACAACTCGTGTCCAACCAAAACGAGATGTTCCGCTTGTTCTTTGCAAGCCAAACCAACCAAGGACAAGGCCAAGGACCGCCACCCCAAGGGCCGAGGAATTCCACCTATGCCGACTTTTGGGCCACTCAACCGCCCAAGTTTGGCGAAGCTACTACCGATCCGTTGGAGGCGGATAATTTCCTCCGCATCATTGAGTCGAAGTTTGCTCTCCTTAATTGCACATCGGAGCAAAAGGTTCTCTTTGCAGCTCAACAACTTCGTGGCTCCGCTAGTGCATGGTGGGCAAGTTTCACCGCCGCACTTCCCGCCGGTACTCAAGTGAACCGGCCGGACTTTTGCACCGCATTTCGCGCGCATCACATTCCCGCCGGTCTCATGAAGCGCAAGTTGCAAGAGTTCCTTAGTTTGAAGCAAGGTGCCGGAACCGTGCAAGAGTATGCACGGAAGTTCAACTACTTGGCTCAATATGCATCCCATCATGCCGACACGGATGACAAGAAGAAGGATTGCTTTCGTTCGGGGCTAAGCCCGAAGTTACAAGATCGCTTGGCTCAAGTCACTACCGGCACGTTCAATGACTTAATGAGTGCCGCAATTGTGCAAGAAGATGCTATCCGTGCTCACCAAGAGGACAAGAAGAGGAAGCGCGCCGTAGGAAATCCATCCGGCTCCGCTCCGCCCAAGTACAAGCTAGCTATCACTTCCCCGACCGGACGAAGTTTCGGGCCGCATTGCCGCCGACGGGGGCTCACGTCGGTTGTGCCGCAGCAACACCACCACTCCCACGGTGGAAATCAGCAGCATACCACCTCGTTCCGCCCTCCACAGCAGCAATACCAAGGTGCTAGGCCCGGTCCGCAAGGTCCGTGCTTTAATTGTGGACGTCCGGGTCATTTCGCAAAGGATTGCCGTGTTCCGACACGCAACCCGGGCAACAACAACAACAATGGTTCCGGAAGCGGCAACAACAATCAAAACCGCAATGGGAATAATGGGAATGGGAATCGCAATCAATCCTCCACTCCGAATGCTAAGAATGGCCGAGTCAACTATACCACGGTCGAAGAGATTCAAGCGGGAGAACCGGTACTTTCGGGTATGTTTTCGGTCAACAACCACTCCACTTTGGTTCTTTTTGATTCGGGTGCAACTCATGATTTCATTAGTCAAGCATGTGCAAAAACCCTACAACTCACTCCTACCGTTTTGGGTATTCCCTATGTCATCACATCACCCGGTGGAAAAATAAAAACAAACCTAGAGTTGAGGCAAGTCCCACTACACCTAGAAAGAAAAATATACCCCTCATCTCTCATAGTTTTGTGTGGGCAAGGAATAGATATAATTCTAGGTATGAGGTGGATGAAACTCCATAGAGCCGTTTTACACATCGATTCTCGTGAAGTTCACCTAAACTCCCCACTCCATGGTTCATCTATTCTCCGATTGCCCCATCCAAAATTCTCCACTTCAACAATCTACCATCTTGAGGGAAAACGGATTGAGGATATTCCCGTGGTATGTGAGTTTCCCGATGTTTTTCCGGATGACTTACCGGGCATGCCACCCGATCGGGATGTCGAGTTTAAGATTGAGCTCCAACCCGGTACGGCACCAATTTCCCGTAGACCATACAAGATGGCTCCCAATGAGCTAGCAATCTTAAAAGAGCAATTGAGTGAGCTTATGGATAAAGGATATATTCGCCCTAGTTCTTCTCCGTGGGGATGTCCCGCTCTCTTTGTGAAGAAGAAAGACAAGACACTACGTCTATGTGTGGATTATCGCCCTCTCAATGCGGTAACTATTAAGAATAAATACCCGCTCCCTCGGATTGATATTCTCTTTGATCAATTAGTTGGTGCTAAGGTTTTCTCTAAGATTGATCTCCGATCCGGTTACCATCAAATCAAGATCCGAGCCGAAGATATTCCAAAAACCGCATTCTCTACGCGATATGGTCTCTTTGAGTATCTCGTCATGTCTTTTGGGCTCACAAATGCCCCGGCTCATTTTATGTACTTGATGAATTCGGTATTTATGCCCGAGTTGGATAAGTTTGTCGTGGTCTTCATTGACGACATTCTTATTTATTCGAAGTCCGAAGAAGAGCATGCCGAACACCTCCGCATTGTTCTCCAACGGCTTCGTGATCATCAATTGTATGCCAAGTTTAGCAAATGTGAATTTTGGTTGAAGCAAGTGCCTTTCTTGGGTCACATTATTTCCGCGGAAGGTGTCGCCGTTGACCCAAGCAAAGTGGAAGACGTGCTTGTTTGGAAATCCCCAAGGTCGGTGAGACAAATCCGGAGTTTTCTAGGTCTTGCCGGCTACTATCGGAAGTTCATTCCCAATTTTTCAAGCATAGCCAAGCCTATGACAAAATTGTTGGAGAAAGATGCTAAGTTTAAATGGAGCCGTGAATGTGAAGAAGCCTTCCAAACTCTCAAGAAGCATTTGACATCCGCTCCGGTGTTAGCACAAGCCGACATCACCAAGCCGTTTGACGTGTATTGTGATGCGTCCGGCACCGGTCTAGGATGTGTGTTAATGCAAGAAGGTCGTGTCATTGCTTATGCTTCTCGTCAACTTCGCAAGCATGAACAACATTACCCCACTCATGATTTGGAGCTAGCCTCGGTTGTCCTTGCTTTGAAAACTTGGAGGCATTACCTACTTGGAAATCTTGTCAATCTTTACACCGATCACAAGAGTCTCAAATATATCTTCACCCAACAAGAGTTGAATATGAGGCAACGTAGATGGTTGGAATTAATCAAGGATTATGAGTTGGAAATCCATTATCATCCGGGTAAAGCTAACGTGGTTGCCGACGCCTTGAGTCGCAAGGATCAATGCAACCATATTACCGGTTGTTCTAAGGAAAACTCGGAAATTTCAGATTCTAGTGAACCGAGTTTTCGAGTCATTCCCTATGGTTCACTATATAATCTAGCTCTTATTCCTACCCTTCGCGAGGAAATTATTGAGGCACAAAAGAAGGACGAAGGTATGGAATTTATTCGGCAAAGGATTGAGAAAGATGAAGCTACATGTTTCCGACAAGATGACAATGGTGTGTTATGGTTCAACCAACGTCTAGTTGTTCCGAAGGATATGGGATTACGAAAGAAAATAATGGACGAGGCACATTTGTCTAAATACTCCATACACCCCGGTAGCAACAAGATGTATCGCGGCCTAAGAGAAAAGTTTTGGTGGACACGCATGAAGCGTGAGATTGCACGGTATGTGGCCGAGTGTGATACTTGTCAACGAGTGAAGGCCGATCATTTGAGAAAGGCCGGATTATTGAACCCATTGAAGATTCCCGTTTGGAAGTGGGAGGACATTGCTATGGATTTTATCGTTGGATTGCCTCTCACATCAAAGAAGCATGATTCAATTTGGGTTATTGTGGATAGGTTAACTAAGTCCGCACATTTCATCCCCGTCCATACTACCTACAATACCAAGAAGTATGCTGAGCTATACATCTCAAGAGTGTTATGTTTGCATGGAGTACCTAAAACTATTGTTTCCGATCGAGGTCCGCAATTTGTATCTCGCTTTTGGGAACAATTGCATTCTTGTCTTGGAACCACCCTCATTAGAAGCTCCGCATATCACCCGCAAACGGATGGACAAACCGAAAGATTGAATCAATATTTGGAGGATATCTTGAGAGCATGTGCTATGGAAAATAGAGGAAATTGGGATGATTGTCTTCCGTTCGCCGAGTTCTCGTACAACAATAGCTATCAAGAGAGTTCGGGAATGTCACCATTTGAAGCATTGTATGGTCACTCTTGTCGTACACCCTTAAATTGGTCGGAAGCGGGAGAGAGAACTACTTTTGGTCCCGATCTTGTCACTCAAGCCGAAGAGAAGGTCCGACAAATTCAAGCCAACATGAAAGCCGCACAATCTCGTCAAGTGAGTTACGCTAACAAGAGGAGACGCCCCTTGGAATTTGAGAAGGGAGATCACGTTTATCTTCGTGTCTCTCCGAATAAGGGCGTATCTCGGTTTGGAATTAAAGGGAAATTAGCACCCCGCTATATCGGACCCTATCCGATTGTGGAAAAGCATAGCGCGGTTGCTTACCGATTGCAACTACCGGAAAGTCTTGCTCGAGTGCACAATGTGTTCCACGTATCTCAACTCAAGAAATGTTTGAAGCCTCCGATAGATGTGGTCATTTCCGACACCGATCAACTAGAAGAAGATCTCTCCTACCCCGAATACCCCGTCCGGATTATCGATCAAAGCGACCAGAGTAACTCGCAATCGCACCATCACCTTCTATAAAGTGCAATGGAGTAATCACACCGAAGAAGAAGCAACTTGGGAACAAGAGGATTTTCTAGAGAAGAATTTTCCCGAGTTCCTCGCGTCACACAAATCGGTAAATTTTCGCACTCCCTCTCCTTAATTCGTAGCGATTCTCGGGACGAGAATTTCTTTAAGGGGGAGGGCTGTGACATCCCATGTCACGATTAAGGCTAATGTCGTAGTTAGTACCCTAATCACCCCACTAATGAAGTACTAACCCTAATTGCCCAAAGGAAAAGAAGGAAAATAAAAAGGAAAAAGGAAAAACCACCCCTAAACCCTAGCCCTAACCAAAATGCAAAAATTATAAAAACACTACCCACATATTTTTGCACCACTGGATTGCTCATGTAAAAAGATGAATTTACAATATTTTTACCAAATTTTTGAACCAAGATTTGAAAGCCCAAAAATTCAAATTCAAATCTGAAACACTGCTACTTGTGAATTTTGTATGAATTTTTGGAGGCAAGTTTGTGACTTCAAACTAAAAGATGAAAATTAAAGTGAATCATCCTGAACCTCCCCATATTTTTGGTTTTATTTTTGGAGCCCTAGAACTATGATTTTTATCCAAATTCCCGAACGGTAGTTCAAATCTCAAAAATTCAAACCAAGCAACAGTAGCCACCGGGCAATGGCGCCATGCCCGGCGGTCCTCCGCCTCCCGCGCCTGCCCCGGGCACGCCTCTGCCCCGTCCCATCCGCAGCTCCCTCTCAGAGCATCTCCCCAACCGTTTGTACCCGAGAACCAACAGGAGAGGCCGGCATTGAAGCCGCGCGAACCTCCCTCGCCGGCCGTGCGCCGCCCGCCCTCGCCCCATTAGAAAACGGCGCCAAGGGCCGCCAACTCTTCGCCACCAATTATTGGAAGCCCTCACGCTCCTCGCCGCACCACCGCCTCACTACCCCTCTCACCGCAGCTCGCGCGAGGAAAATTCGGCCGCCACCGCCATGGACGCCGCCCCGAGCTCCCGCCTCTAGGCAAGCCTGTCCCTTCCCTATTTTCTCCCTCAAGCGAGTGCGCCGGCACCCCCTAGACCTCCCCCTCTGACCTGGTTCCATTGGGTGCAGCCAGGGCCGCGATTTTCGAAGAAAGGGCCGCCGCCGCCGTCGCCACCCTCGGTCCCCGTCGAGCTCCCACACCCGGTCCCCTCCATCGCCACCCACACCGACGCCGTCGTTCCCAAAGGTGAGGCGAAGCTTTGCCCCCGACCGCACCCCCTCTCGCCCTCCGTGCGCGGCGCGCGACGCCGCCGAGTGCCGCCCGCCGCCGCACCGCGTCGCCGACGCTCCGGCCATCGCGCGGACCCCTCATCGCCACGCACGTGTTCCCCGCGCCATGCGCTTCATTTTCGCCAAAGGCCGGAGCATGAGCTCCAGCGCAGCGCCGCCGCGGCCAGCCTCGCCGGCGCCGGCCACCGCGGCCGGAGCCCGCGCCGCCCCCTCTGTTTAAAAGTACTCGATGGCATTTCCGTAAATATGTCCGAACTTCATTCAAATTTGAAAAATCCATATCTAGCGTTTGAATCGTCCAAAAATTACAAACTAAAATGTTTTGGAAACTAGAAGACCTGTACTTTCATAAAAGTAACATGAACTCCTCAGATCTGGTCATTTTCACATTTTTACAAAAATAACAAAAGTCAACCCCTGAAAACTTAACTAGGCCATAACTTTAAAAATATAGATCCAAATTAAAAGCCACTTGGCCAAAGTCTTCATCCTGGCACACATGAATTTTTGGCACTGGAAGATCTGCATTTCATTTCATATTTTTCAAGTTATTGCATTTCTTGCATTCTCTGTATTTAATTTTTAATTAAATCTGTATACATTATTTTTGCATGAAACTTGGCCATTAATTTCATTTTGGAACTGTACACATGTAGAAAATCCCATGATAAATTTTGAGCACGTTAAGTAATGATTTTTGCAAACCCTAGATCTCAATTTCAAAAGGGTCATTTTCAGCACAAGCGTAATTAGTGTTATGTCATTAAGAATCATGATCATGCATGTTGATGTAAGTTCTACTGTTCATTATGTCCTTTAGCACCCCATGGCAGGTTTAGTCAAAAGGTTTTATGTATTTCACCTATGTATGAATTTTGAAATCAAATTTCTATTCTAAAAGGGAATCGTCATCGCATGTGATGTCAAAATGCATAGGCCTAGATTTCTTCGTGTTGCACTATAAAAACTTGCTAAAATATTAGTGCTAAACCTACACTAACCACAGCACTCATGTCTATGCATCAAGTCATTGCTCATTATATTAGTATGGTTATGCTTGCTCATGTAATCGGGTTCCGTAAAAGAAAACAAGAGACATGTCATGCTTATTAGGGTTCGAACAAACAAACTTTTGAATTACATACTCATTTGAGTCTTTACAAAACAGCACCCATGCCTTACTCTCATCATCGACCTTGTACTCATATGACTTATGCATTGCATTTCATTCCTTAGGTGACGACGCCGAATTGAGCCCGCCGGAAGAAGCTATCGCCACGCTCAACGCTTGTGAAGCTAGTACTAACTTCGATCACTCTCAAGGCAAGCCCCGGTGCATTCCTCTTATTTTGAAATGTCTTTCTTTTATCACTATGTTAAGGATGATGAATGTGCATTTAAGTTTAGGCGTTGATTGGAAATCCACATGCATAAATTCCTATATGTCCTATGTCGCTTATGGGTCATATCCTCGTTAGAAGTGCTATGCTATGTTCATGGAGTCAACGATAGAATGGGGAATCTCACCTATGGTTTATGATTAAATGTGAACATGATGAATTTGGTTAAAATTGAGAACACCCCATTGTGGCTCCGCGAACAAGTTCGAGTTGTGTACCACTTGCATACCTTTCTTATGGGGATTGGTAAACCTATGTAGCTTGTAAGTTGTAAAGTGAGCCGGATATCTCACCGACCCGGAGGTGATGTGTTTGGCACGGTGGTTGCACGGGTTGAGGACCGTTGGAGAGTACATGGGTTAAGCCTTGGTCGCGTTGTTGAACGGTCGCAAGGGGACATGTACTCGGGGTCGGTGGCCCCGTGCTTTACTTTATGATGAACTCGCGAACGGTGGCCATACGTGTTCTTAAATGATGCGTATGTCGTGCATTTGGGTTCTTTCCTGCAGGATTAATAATTCGATAATTATCGCCGTTTCCTCTCGGTTAATGAGTACCACTTGGTTCGAGCAGTTCGCAATGTGTAGTAATGGAAGGAGATGGAAGAGCTTGCTATTTTATATTGATACTAAATTGTCTTGCAAACTCTTGTATTGATAGTATGCTCACTAAAGTTTCTTTTATGCAACAACCCTATTAATTTGGCTAAGTAATAAAATTGTCAACCTAATTAGCATAGGCGCTATTTATGCAAAAATGCCAAGTTAAACCGGTCAAGCCCCATGCATCTAGGAGTCGGTCTTAGATGACCAATTTGACGGGTAAGACTTGCGGAGTATGTTAGATACTCGGGCTTTGCCACTACATGTTGTTTACGGGTTATCCGTAAGCCGGATTTTGTGATTGTTGTGGTAAGGTGGTTTGGGATGGAGAAGAGCCCAAAGAGTGGACCATTGAATGGGTTCCGAGCTCTCCGACCCACGATGAGTGAGCCATGGCCTAGGCCGGCATGGTTCCTTTAAGTTATCTATGTATCGTCGAGTTATGTATTTCGCTTCCGCACTTTAAATTCGAACAAAGATCATGGTTATGTAAGACTTAATCTCGAACCTAATGTATCTTTTATTCGAACTCTATGTTGTAATCAAGACTTAATTATGTAACCTTGCAAATCGTGTATGTTTGTTAATGTGATGCTATGTATGGTTGCTTCGTCAATCATCTCCCAAGGCGATCCGTACCACACTTAACTATCTTTCGGGATAGGGGTGTGACAGATCTCACATCCGCCATCGATGAGATAGTGCCTCCAAATCTTCAACGCATGAACAACCGCTGCAAGCTCAAGATCATGAGTGGGGTAGTGCTGCTCGTGCTTCTTCAACCGCCTCGAAGCATAAGCCACAACCTTCCCGTTCCGCATGAGCACACAACCAATCCCATGAGTGGAAGCATCACGAGTACACCTGAAAATCTTGACTAAGATCCGGCAAGGTGAGCACAGGTGCGGTGGTCAATCTAGTCTTGAGCTCCTGAAAGCTCCTCTCACGCTCCGGGGTCCACTCAAAGGTGACATTATCCTGCAAGAGCTCCGTCATGGGACGAGCTATCCGAGAGAAATCCTCAACAAAGCGACGGTAGCATCCAGCCATCCCCAAGAATTTCCTCACATCCTTGACACACTGCGGCGACGGCCAACTCACAAGCTGTCCGAACCTTCCCGGGATCCACACACACTCCCTTGGCATTGATGACATGCCCTAGAAAAGCCACCTCCTCAAGCCGAACCTGCACTTGCTGAACTTGGCATACAACTTGAAAGTCGCCTAGAGGGGGGGGTGAATAGGCGATAATCCTGAAAAACACTTAATTTAACAAATTAAATACGCAGGAAAGATTTGTCCGACTCAAATGTCCGACTATAGTAGGATAAGTCCGACTATGGACTAATATCCGACTAGAGTAGGACAAATCCGACTCCCTCGTGCGGAAAGGGGAATGGGAGTCAAGATGGACAAATCCGCGGAATTAAAGCAACAAGCAACCAGCTAGTGACACTAGAAAGCTAAGGCTACAAGGGGACAAGCAAGCAAGCCACCTATGCAAGTAAATCTAGGAATTTAAGCAAGAACACCTTAGAGCTATAGCACATCTATTTGCAAGAAATAAAGAGAGACACAAAGACACACGATTTTTCACCGAAGTTCAGCTCCACCAAGAAGCCTACGTCTCCGTTGAGGAGTCCACCAAGGACCGGGTTGCTCTCAACCCTAAACCTCGTCAAGCCGCCACAAAGGCCGGCTTAAAATCCACTAAATCAAAGCTCCACGAAGGGAGGGGCAATACAAACGACCCGAGTCTCAACCACAAGCTTGGGAGCTCGCCGGGTAACACCTAACCGTCTAGGGGATGAATCCCCAAGAGTAACAAACACAACAAGTACCGGCGATGCAAAGAATCAAGTGCTCTTGAGTTGGAGATGAAGCTCAACGATCTTCTCCTCAATCTTCTCACAAATCCACCAAGGATTGGAGTGGGGAATCAAACTTGAAGAAGAGGAGAGCTTGAGTGAGTTGGGGAGTATTTTTGAGAGTGTGGGAAGTGCCAACCGGCCAAAAGTGGACGAGGTCCACTTTTATAGCCGGGGCACTCAAAAGAGCCGTTGGCTCGGATCCGACTCGGATATGTCCGAGTGAGTCGGATACATCCGATCGCTAGGGTTTCGAAAGATTGGATTTCGCTCCGGAGTCCGAGTCTTAAATCCGACATAACTCGGATAAGTCCGAGTACCCCTGTGGGGTCGGATATATCCGGTCGAGTCGGATTGTCCGACTCCTAGGGTTTCAAAAGTGTGTCACGGTTACGGAGTCCGACTCTCTGTCCGATCGAGTCGGATATGTCCGAGTCTATGTGGAATTTCTTTGGCTAGCTCTCCGGAGTCCGAGTCCAATATCCGAGTGAGTCGGATATGTCCGACTCCAAATGATATTTTGTGTTTGGAATGAGTTTTGAGCACTTTCATTTTTCACACTTCATACTTGTGTGTCCCTCTTGATAGTACGGTGTTTCCTATACTCAAGACATAAATAAAAGGCTTCATAGCTTGATCTTGAGCATGAGTGATCCATTTTTCAAATCTTGCACGTATGAGCGAGTATGACCACTTCCTTTTTGTGTTTCTTTGCTCTCAATTGAATTTTAGTTATGCACTGCGCACAAGCTCATTTAGAATATTAGTCCTTTTTAATTGTATTGACGTCAATCACTCAAAACCATAATTAGGGGCCTAGATGCACTTTCAATCTCCCCCTTTTTGGTGATTGATGACAATACAACTAAAATTCACAATTAAGTATAAAAAGAGCTTGAACAAGAGAGCAAGTAGAAGAGAGCTCCCCCTAAATGTGTGCATGAGTTGAATTCAATATTTGGTCATTTTAAAACCAAAAGCACATATTTTGAGAGAAAACAAGAGAGCTCCCCTACTTCCATGCATTTTACTCACAAGGCATATAATACAAAAGGACAACAACTATGCATATGACATGTGAATCACACAAATGCAACTAGAAATTAACAAAAAACATTACACCATCCATCATTCATAGAGCATAGCTTATCACATAAATAATTAAAAACGGGTTATTACAAATAAAGACACACCACATAGTTCACCACGATTACAACTCAAAAGTAGCAACATGTCCATAAGAAAGTCCATAAGTAAAACAAGATACAAGAGCAACTCTCACTTGCTCTACTCACAACGGAAACTCGGGAATTTTTACTTCTCCCCTTTGGCATCAAAACACCAAAAAGGAGGAGAGGAAGCCTACTCATCATCGCCCCAATCCTCGTCGTCGTCGTCGTCTTCTTCTTCTTCCTCGGCGGGGCCCTTGCCTTTGGGGTCCTCCTCTTCTTCTTCTTCTCCTTCTTCTTCTTCTTCTTCCTCGGAGGCTGCTGCCACGGGCTCATCCTCCTCATAGTGAAACCGAGTGTGTGTGGAGGTACCGGTGCTAGGGCCGGTAGGAGCGATGGTAAAGCCGGAACCCGAAGAGAAAGGTGGAGGAGGAAAGTAGCCAAAGTAGAGCGACTCATCCGGGGTGAATGAGTCCCAAGGATACTCAAGCTGGAGGAGGAGCAGGTGCGGGCTGCGGAGAGGGAACTCTAGGAGTAGTGATCCGAAGATGATCAAGAATAATCTTCTGCCTTGCCTTTATCACCTCATTATCCTGCTTAAGACTGTCCACCTTGGCATCAATCCGCCGACACATGCCGAAGAGACCCTTAAGCATCTTGAAGAGAGCGCTCTTGCTCTTCGTGCTAGCACCACGACCACGGGCTCTATCCGGACGAGGAGCCGTGCTAGAGCTAGGAGCTGAAGAACGGGTCCGAGCTGGAGCGAGGAGCAGGCTGGAGCAAGCTGGAGGTATAGCCTCGAGATGAAGTCTTAGGAGCATTGGCCGGCATCCTAGGCTGAAGGGGTTTGTGCGTGCGAGTCCTTGTTGAAGGTCTTCTTGGAGATCTTCTCAATCATGCACATCACAAAAGGTGCATACACACAAGCACGTCTAGCGTCCACGGAGCGAGTGCCACATCTCACTCGAAGATAAAGTCCCACACATTGAATTTCCTTTGAGTGGGCAAGATATGAAATAAATCCTTGGCATATGATGCAACATGATCTGCATTGCCACCCCTAGGTGAGAAGATGGGAATAGGGGAAAAACCTTGAGGCCAACAATGGAGTCGGATAGAGTCCGAGTAGGAGGAGCCTTTCCCACACAAATCTCTCCAAAACGCCGGTGGAGAAGGGAGATCGCCGGAGATGAACTTGCGCCGCCGGTTGGAGAGGAGAGAGAAAGGTTGGAGTTTGAATGAGGAGATAGGGTGAAGGGGTAAGTTGGATTCGGGCTTATAGGTAAAAATCCCGTGGAGTCGGATATATCCGACTCCGTCGGACATAGTCCGACTCCTCGGGACAGTCGGATAAATCCGACCGGGTCGGATAAATCCGACTCTGCGGTTTTTAAACTGCCTTGCTCCAAGAGCAGAAAGATCCTTCACTCTTCTCTCTCTTGATCTCAATTAAACTTAAGGACATGTGCTAAAACTTCATTGGATGTAGCCAGCTACAATCAATCATTCCAACAATGATTACATCCAAATCCGTATGATCCAAGGATCAAGAACCAAATGTTTTCGAAGAACAAAACATACAAGAGTTTTCAAGAATTTTATTTTTCAAAAACAATTACTCTAAGTCACAGCAGATATGCAAGCTTTCAAGCCACATTACTAGAGTCAAGGATATTTAGCTCACTCCTTAAGTAACAAAAACGGGTTTCGTCTAGTGGCTTGGTGAAAATATCGGCTAATTGTTCATCGGTTCTCACATGACTCACTTCAATATCCCCTTTGATAGAATGATCTCTCAAGAAGTGATGTCTAATGTCTATGTGCTTTGTGCGCGAATGCTCAACGGGGTTGTAAGCTAGCTTTATGGCACTCTCGTTGTCACATAGGAGTGGAATACGGTTCAACTTGTAACCATAGTCCCTTAGAGTTTGTCGCATCCATAGTAGTTGTGCACAACAACTACCGGCTGCCACATACTCCGCTTCGGCTGTGGAAAGGGCAACGGAATTTTGTTTCTTGGACGACCACGACACTAGGGACCTACCCAAGAATTGGCACGTCCCGGAGGTACTCTTCCTATCCACTTTGTCCCCGGCATAATCCGCATCGGAATAGCCTATTAGGTTGAACTTTGAACCCTTGGGGTACCAAAGCCCTAGGTTGGGTGTATGCACTAGATATCTCAAGATTCTTTTAACGGCCACCATGTGGCACTCCATAGGAGCGGCTTGAAAACGTGCACACATACACACACTAAGCATGATATCGGGCCTAGATGCACAAAGATAAAGCAAAGAGCCGATCATAGAGCGAAAAACCTTTTGATCAACCGGCTTGTCTTTCTTGGTGAGGTCGAGATGGCCGTTTGTAGCCATGGGTGTCTTGGCGGGCTTTGCCTTGTCCATGTCAAACTTCTTCAATATGTCTTGAGTGTACTTGGCTTGACATAGGAAGGTGCCCTCCTTGAGTTGCTTGACTTGAAATCCTAGAAAGAATGTCAACTCTCCCATCATAGACATCTCGAACCTCTTTGTCATTATCTTGCTAAAATCATCACAAAACGTTTGATTAGTAGAACCAAATATTATGTCATCGACATAAATTTGGCACACAAATATATCATAATCAAAACGCTTAGTGAAGAGGGTTGCATCGGCCTTGCCCATTTCAAAACCCTTTTTCAAAAGGAAATCCCTAAGGCATTCATACCATGCTCTTGGTGCTTGTTTAAGCCCATAGAGCGCCTTATGGAGTTTGTACACGTGGTTAGGATACTTGGGGTCTTCAAAGCCCGGTGGTTGCTCCACGTACACTTCTTCCTTGATTGGTCCGTTGAGGAAAGCACTCTTCACGTCCATTTGATACAACTTGAAGTTGTGGTGAGTGGCAAAGGCAAGTAGTATTCTTATTGACTCAAGCCTAGCCACGGGGGCATAGGTTTCATCAAAATCCAATCCTTCTACTTGTGAATATCCTTTTGCCACCAATCTTGCTTTGTTTCTTGTCACAACACCGTCTTCATTTTGCTTATTGCGAAACACCCACTTGGTGCCCACAACATTCTTGCCTCTTGGTCTTTCTTCTAATGTCCAAACTTCATTTCTTGTGAAGTTGTTCAATTCCTCTTGCATGGCCATCACCCAATCCGAGTCCTCGAGTGCTTCTTCTACTCTAAATGGCTCCAAAGAAGAGACAAAAGAGTAATGTTCACAAAAATTGCAAACACGAGAACGAGTGATTACCCCTTTTCTATGTCACCAAGAATTTGTTCCACGGGGTGATCACGTTGCACACTTTGATGCACTCTTGGGTGTGGTGGATGTGAGCTTGTTTGACCGCCGTCTTGTTCAACCTCTTGATCATGCGACATGGGTTCATCATCTTGTCCTTGAGCATGATCTTCATTGCCAACCTCTTGATCTTGATCAACTTGATCATGATTTGTGCATGGTTGGTCTTGACTTGAGGGGGAGGTTGATCTTGATCATTTTGCGGTTCTTGCGGTCTCACATCACCAAGTGCCATCCTTTTGATTGCTTCCCTAGGAGCCTCAACATCTGCATTGTTAATAACAACTTGCTCCCCTTGAGAGCCGTTAGATTCGTCAAACGTCACGTCCCGTGAAACTTCAACGCAACCGGTGGTTTTGTTAAAGACACGATAGGCGTGACAATTTGACCCATACCCAAGCAAGAAACCTTCATCAACTTTAGGGGAGAACTTTGAAGTCTTGGGTTTCTTGTTGAGCATGAAACATTTGCTCCCAAAAACTCGAAAGTACGAGATGTTAGGCTTTTTACCGGTTAGTAGCTCGTATGGCGTTTTCCTCAAGAGTCGATGGAGATACAACCGATTTGAGGCATGGCATGCGGTGTTGATTGCTTCGGCCCAAAAGCGATCGGAGGTCTTGTATTCATCAAGCATGGTTCTTGCCATCTCTATGAGAGTGCGGTTCTTTCTTTCGGCCACCCCATTTTGTTGCGGTGTGTAGGGTGCCGAAAACTCATGCTTGATGCCCTCTTCATCAAGGTACTCTTCAACTTGAGTGTTCTTGAACTCGGTACCGTTGTCGCTTCTTATGGCCTTGATCTTCACTTCAAATTCATTTTGTGCTCTTTTCAAGAATGTCTTGAGTACATCTTTCACTTCACCTTTATCACATAAAAAGAATACCCACGTGAAGCGAGAATAATCATCAACAATAACAAGTCCATATTTGTTACCGCCAATGCTTATGTAGGCGATGGGACCAAAAAGATCCATGTGAAGCATCTCCAATGGTCTTGTAGTTGTCACTATGTTCTTGGATGGGTGTGGTGCTCCAACTTGTTTTCCGGCTTGGCATGCACTACAAATTTTATTTTTCTCAAAGCAAACATCCGTTAGTCCAAGGATATGACCGCCCTTTTGGAGTTTGTGAAGATTTCTCATACCGACATGGGCTAGTCGTCTATGCCACAACCATCCCATGTCGGACTTTGCAACTAAGCATGTGTCAAGTTTTGCTTTATCCGCGGTAAAATCCACGACATAAAGCTTCCCTTTGAGCACACCCTCAAAAGCAATCGAGCCATCACTTCTCCTTGAGACAATCACACCCTTGTCGTTGAACAAACAATTGTAGCCCATTCCACAAAGTTGTGAGATAGACAACAAATTGAAGTCAACGTTATCCACAAGCATAACCTTCGAAAGTGAATGCGGAAAAGTTAAAGGAATGTTACCATATCCCAACACATAGCCTTTTCCGTTGTCTCCAAAGGTGATATATTCATTTCTTTCTTTGCTTGGCTCGAATGACTCGAACATTTTCTTGTCTCCGGTCATATGATTGGTGCATCCACTATCCACCACCCATGATGAGCCACCGGAGGAGTATTCCTACAAAACAATTTATGCTTTGTTTTTAGGTACCCAAATTTGTTTGGGTCCTCTCACATTAGTAACAAGTGCCTTGGGCACCCACACACAAGATTTGTGTGTCTTGTTGCGTGGCCCAACATATTTCGCATAAACACGACCATACTTGTTTCTCATTAGCACATAGGTCGCATCAAAATCATTAAAGAGAGCACAAGAGGGGTTAGGCACATTAGTATGCAAATCATGAATAAGAGAAGATTTGTTAGTGTTCTTGATTTGCTTCTCCGTCTTGACTTGCTTCTTTTGGTGTCCACTCTCTTTGGTGAACTTGATGAATTCGGTGCCGTTCTTGTTGATTCTTGCATTATGCTTGTCACCTTGCTTGTACCCAATGCCATCCTTCACATGTGACCGTCTCACATTGGTGTATGCACCCCTTGCATACTCGGCCTTGGCGTCATCAACGACCTTCTTCTTCTTTTGTGCTTGGTCTTGAAGCTCTTGCACTTGCTTCTTCAAGTCACCAATGGTCTTGATGTTTCTTGTACAAGCTTCAACATCAACCTTGAGACACCTAGAACACTCAATGCTAGTACGGGGGCAAGACGAAGATTGAGAGGAAGTAGTGTTACACTTAATTTCCTCAAATTGCACTTTAAGAGAGTTGTGATCCTTTTGCAAGTTATCACACTTCTCTTGAAGTGTCACATTTGTGACTTTAAGTGTCACACTTTCATTTTCAACCATTTTTAGGGACTTCACTAAGTCCTCATTCTTCTTCCTCTCAACTTCTAGGAGCTTCTCAAGTTCAAGCACCCTTTGCTTCTCTTGAACAAGCATTTCTTCTTGTTTCTCAAGAAGCTCCTCTTGCCTCTCATTGTTCTCCTTTTCCTGCTCAATAATGTCCAACAAATCAAACATGTTAGGAATTTGAGAACTAGCATTAGTGTTTACCTTGGAGCCTTTGGCCATCATGCACTTGTGCCCGGTGTCATCTTCATCATCGGTTAAGCTTCCAAACAAGGAGGAGTTGGTCGGTGTTAGCCCTATTGCAAGTGAAGCAATCCCTCCCTTTTCTTCATCGGATTCCGACTCGGAGGAGGAAGATGATCCATCGGAGTTCCACTCTTGCCCAATGTGTGCTTCACCCCGACGGTACTTTCTATGCTTCTTGTACTTCTTGTCACCCTTCTTGTTTTGCTTGTTCTTGTAGTTTTCCGGACACTCCGCCATGAAGTGACCTTTGTCTCCACAAATGTAGCACTTGTTTTTGGCCTTTCTTGACTTGCTCTTGTCTTGATCATCCTTCTTGAAGCTTCTCTTTGACATGAGCTTGTTGAATCTTTTCACGAAGAGAGCCATCTCATCATCACTATTATCATCACTCTCCTCAACCACCTTCTTTTTCTTTTCTTGTTCGGCGTTGAGAGCCAAATCATTCTTGCTCCCACTAGCCTTTTCCTTGTCTCTAAGCAAAGCGTTGATTCTATTCCCTTGATCAATTTGCTGTTTTTGGGAAAGCACCTTTCCAATCACTTCATCGGTGGTAAAGTATCTAAAGCCATCTTTGTCCCTTATGTTGGATACTATGTTTGCATCCCATGCTTGCAATGCTTGTAGTAACCTTCTATTCACATCCAAGTCCAACACCTTCTCTCCAAGTGCTCTTCTCATGTTAACTATCCTCATCATCCTATCATGGGCTTCCCTTGGCCCTTCATCCGACCTCATAACAAAGTAGTTAAACTCTTCTCTAAGCCCTTCTAGCTTAGACTCCTTCACACTATCAATGCCCTCATGAACCAATTCAAGCTTCAACCAAATTTGATGGGCATCCTCCAATCCGGTTACCTTCTCATACTCGGCGGGACTAAGTGCGGATACTAGAGCACTAGCTGCCGCCACATTGCATCTTACATTGAACAAGTCTTGTGCGGTTGGCTTGCTTCTACATTCCCACAAGAATCCATTTTGAGTTACACTTCTCACATTTTGATGCATTGAGTCCAAATGTAGCAGCATCTTTGTTTTCCAATGATCAAAGTATTGACCATCAAAATATGGTAGTCTACCGGACCCTTGTCCAATATGCTCATCTCTTCCGTCATTGTAGGAGTATGGTGTTTTGTTGTAGCTTAATGGCAAAGCACTTGGCACATTCCCATCCTTGGCAATTCCTTTTCCACTTCCTTCTCCAAGCATCACCCGGTGAGTTTTCATGCCTTCCTTCATCGGTTACCTTAGGTGGTGCTTCACCACTACCACTAACGGTTGCATCTTTCTCATTTGCCATCTTTAATCTTCAAGCGGTGAGGCGTCAACGAAGATACCTGCTCCGATACCAATTGAAAGTCGCCTAGAGGGGGGTGAATAGGCGATAATCCCGAAAAACACTTAATTTAACAAATTAAATACGCAGGAAAGATTTGTCCGACTCAAATGTCCGACTATAGTAGGATAAGTCCGACTATGGACTAATATCCGACTAGAGTAGGACAAATCCGACTCCCTCGTGCGGAAAGGGGAATGGGAGTCAAGATGGACAAATCCGCGGAATTAAAGCAACAAGCAACCAGCTAGTGACACTAGAAAGCTAAGGCTACAAGGGGACAAGCAAGCAAGCCACCTATGCAAGTAAATCTAGGAATTTAAGCAAGAACACCTTAGAGCTATAGCACATCTATTTGCAAGAATTAAAGAGAGACACAAAGACACACGATTTTTCACCGAAGTTCAGCTCCACCAAGAAGCCTACGTCTCCGTTGAGGAGTCCACCAAGGACCGGGTTGCTCTCAACCCTAAACCTCGTCAAGCCGCCACAAAGGCCGGCTTAAAATCCACTAAATCAAAGCTCCACGAAGGGAGGGGCAATACAAACGACCCGAGTCTCAACCACAAGCTTGGGAGCTCGCCGGGTAACACCTAACCGTCTAGGGGATGAATCCCCAAGAGTAACAAACACAACAAGTACCGGCGATGCAAAGAATCAAGTGCTCTTGAGTTGGAGATGAAGCTCAACGATCTTCTCCTCAATCTTCTCACAAATCCACCAAGGATTGGAGTGGGGAAACAAACTTGAAGAAGAGGAGAGCTTGAGTGAGTTGGGGAGTATTTTGAGAGTGTGGGAAGTGCCAACCGGCCAAAAGTGGACGAGGTCCACTTTTATAGCCGGGGCACTCAAAAGAGCCGTTGGCTCGGATCCGACTCGGATATGTCCGAGTGAGTCGGATACATCCGACTCGCTAGGGTTTCGAAAGATTGGATTTCGCTCCGGAGTCCGAGTCTTAAATCCGACATAACTCGGATAAGTCCGAGTACCCCGTGGGGTCGGATATATCCGACCGAGTCGGATTGTCCGACTCCTAGGGTTTCAAAAGTGTGTCACGGTTACGGAGTCCGACTCTCTGTCCGACCGAGTCGGATATGTCCGAGTCTATGTGGAATTTCTTTGGCTAGCTCTCCGGAGTCCGAGTCCAATATCCGAGTGAGTCGGATATGTCCGACTCCAAATGATATTTTGTGTTTGGAATGAGTTTTGAGCACTTTCATTTTTCACACTTCATACTTGTGTGTCCCTCTTGATAGTACGGTGTTTCCTATACTCAAGACATAAATAAAAGGCTTCATAGCTTGATCTTGAGCATGAGTGATCCATTTTTCAAATCTTGCACGTATGAGCGAGTATGACCACTTCCTTTTTGTGTTTCTTTGCTCTCAATTGAATTTTAGTTATGCACTGCGCACAAGCTCATTTAGAATATTAGTCCTTTTTAATTGTATTGACGTCAATCACTCAAAACCATAATTAGGGGCCTAGATGCACTTTCACAACCGATGCTCCTTTAGCCTCTCCAAGACAACCCTCAAGTGATGTGCGTGCTCTTCGGCAGACTTTGAGTACACAAGAATGTCATCAATGAAAACCACCACAAACTTATCCAACTCTGCCATGAAGACCTTGTTCATCATGTTCATGAAGTAGGGAGGGGCATTAGTCAAGCCAAAGGAAGCAACGGTGAACTCGAACTGCCCATACCTGTCCGGGAATAGTTAAGAAGCAAAATTCAAGGAAGGGCGATCATGCAAGGAAGATAACAACGAAATTGATAAAGCGGTAACAAAGATCCATACCTACTCACGAAGGCGGTCTTAGGAATGTCACACTCGCGGATTTTCATTTGATGATAGCCGGATCTCAAATCAATGGAGGAGAAATACTTGGCACCCTTCAGCTGATCAAACAAATCATCAATCCGTGGCAAGGGGTACTTATTCTTGATGGTGACCTCGTTCAAGGAACGATAGTCAACACACATCCTGTCGGTACCATCCTTCTTCTTCACAAACAGAACAGGGGATCCCCAAGGTGAGGCACTTGGGCGAATGAACCCCTTACTCAACAAATCATCAATCTCCCGCTTCGGGAGGATCAACTCATCGGACGACATCCGATACGGCCTCTTAGCAATAGGGGCCGTGCCGGGAGAAGATCAATCACAAACTCAACATCTCGATCCGGCGGATGCCCCGGCAGATCATCGGGAAAGACCTCGGGATACTCACAAACCACGGGAATCTGCTCCAAAGGCAAACCCTCAAGGTGACAAAGCTGCTCCGGCAAACGAGGCGCTATGGGGGTGAACCTCACGAGTAACCCCACGGTGACTCACCAAGGTCACTATCCTCTCCTCACACTGAATCACACCCTTGTTCCTGGTCAACCAGTCCATACCCAAGATCACCTCAATACCATGCGAGGGCAAATGAATTAGGTCGGCCAAGAACCGCTCTCCCTCAATCACAATCCGAACTCCTCTCGCAACCCAAGTGACACTTGGCCACCCCAAGTGGTGAAGTAGTGACAACAGGAGACTCAAGCAAGACAGTAGGAATCTTAAGCCTCGAAACGAACGCGAGACGAGATAAACGATCTAGTCGCACCGGTATCGAAAAGAACGAAGCTAAACAAGACTCAACCAAGAACTCACCAAGCACAACGTCGGGGCCTGCCGAGCGTCCTCTGCGGTGACGTGGTGAAGTCTAGCACGGGAAGCACTCGTGCTGGTGCTGCGGCCTAGCTGCTGACCGAACCGGGCGCGGTGCACCTGCGGAACTGCGACTCGCTGCTGCCGAGGTGGTGCTGCTGGCCTGGGTGTGGTGAAGGTGGTAGGAGCTCTCGACCCAAGTTGGGACACGCGTAGTACTTGTGTCCCGCCTGGCCACACCGGAAGCACCTGTTGGCGAAGGGCAACCCATCGCTCGGGGCCCTCCACCCCGACTCGCCGTGGCGCTGGAGCACGCCGGTACTGCTGTCCCTGTGGTGCAAACCGCCTCTGTCCGGAACCGCCAAACTGCCCCGGTGGCGGACGTGCGAACTGCTGCTGTGGCCCACCAAACCTCGACCTCTGCTGCCCTCCGGAACGGTCCATCCGACCAGCTGTCCTCTTGTGAGACTCGGTGCGTCTCACCCTCTCAAGACCATCCTCAACCTCAATGGCCTTATCCACAAGCTCCTTCGGGGTAGAGCACCCTGCCACGTGGAGAGCAATCTCAGCCCTCGATCCCTTCTTGAAGTAGTAGATCTTGTCCCGCTCCGTGGACACGTCACGCGGTGAGTAGCGTGACAGCTCGGTCCACCGGTGGTAGTACTCAGAGCACACCCATAGCTCCCATCCTCGGGTTCCCGACCTCGTCGGACTTCCTGTCCATCACCCCCTTGGGGATGTGCTGCGCTCCGAACTCCTGCTCGAACTCGTCCCAAGTGATACTGTCCGGGTCCTGGTGGTTGGCCACGTAAGTGTCCCACCACGCGCCGGCTGCACCTCCGAGCAAGTAGGTAGCAAGTGACACACACTCGGCGTCGGTACACTCCATCATCGCTAGCTGCTTGGACACCGTCCTGAGCCAGCTGTCGGCGTCCAAGGGATCGGTGCGGTGAGAGAACGTCTGCGGCTGCAGCCTGCGGAAGGCCTCCTTCCTCAAGTCGGACCGGCTGCGGCCTGCGTGCTGCTCGTGGCTGCTGCTGCAAGACCTGCTCGTGGTGCTCCTCGCTGCTGCTGCTGCTGTAGCATCTGCATCGGACCTCCAAGGATGTTGGTCCGGTTCGCCATCACGTCGGCAAGAGTCCGAACAGGGGAGGCTGCGGTGCCTCCTGCTGCCCTGCACCCTCCTGCTGCCCTGCACCCTCCTGCTGCTCCGGTGCCTCCCGCTGGTCCGGTGCCTCCTGCTGCTCGGCACCCTCCTGCTCTCCGGCAGCCTCCGCCTCTCCTGCCGCGGGGTCTAGTGGTGCCTCTCCACCACGACCACGCCCACGGCCACGAGCTCCCACGGCTCCTCCTCCACGACCACGGCCTCTCGCACCGCGGCCTCGCGCAGCCTACTGCGGGAGCTGCACGACCTCCGCCACGACCACGACCACGCCCACGACCTCGGGGGCTGGCCGTCTCCGTCCATCGCGGCCTGCTCAAACTGCACGTGGAGACCCCTTCCTCTCGGCATCTGCTGTTAGGACAGAAATCCAAGGTTAGAGTGTTACTCAAGAATCATCTTCAAATCTTGAAATAAAACTATGATGCATGCTAGAACAAGTGTCCAAACAAACATAACAGTCATTATCCATTCGGTCTATCTTGCGTAGATGACTTTGATCAACGAGAGATTTCAAAGTGTGGTGAATTGGAGTTTAGCTGATTAGAGTACTAGATCATGTCCTTAAGGGTATGTTTACTAACGTCGGTTCTCGTTCCTACGGACAAGTATGGCTCCGATACCAAGCTGTAACGACCCGATTTTCACCGGCTAGTGAAAACCGTGCCTTGTACCTCTATGTCACTCCCGGGAGTGTGACACGTACATCCCATACGGTTAACATCATAAAAACCATAAGAAGGAATAAATGCAAGGCAAGATAATAGAATCTCCAAAGTACATCATCTTAATTTAGTGCTCAAATCTCATGGATACAAACACGCGGCACGCAGGCCACGAGAGAACATGAAGGAAACTAGCGGAAGCGTCTCACATGAAGATCGGCGGTGAAGACCCAAAGCCCACATGCACTCGTGTGTAGGCGAGAACGTCACTCCTCTCCGGCGGCTCCGTCGGTAGGTACGGCGGGATCCTCCGAGTCGGCGTCCGAAAAACATAGTGGGGAAAGCCGTGAGTACTACGCGTACTCAACAAGCCGCAACTACCTAGCAACAATGTATGCATGTTAGGAATTATTCAAGGAAAGGCAAGGGCTAGCACCTAAAGCAATTATTTCTCAAGTCTATGTGATTCACATTTTATTAGTAGTCAAATTTTATAAGTGGCCTTGCAGGAAACAACACAATCCTACAAGGGTCAAATTTTATGTCCAGACACACCTCCACCGGACCACAGCTCCAAGCCGGAAGTAAAACCTATCGAGGGGAGAAGTAGTAAATGCTAATCAAGCGTGTCGCTCAATGGTGTTGCCCCCTTACCCGAGGGCTAGGCTATACGTATAGATTATATATCTCTGCAGAGAGTAAGCAACTCGTACCCACGTGAAGAGGTACTATAACTACAGCCACCGTCGTGGCTAAAGCACAGACAACACTCACAAGATCAATAAACAAAGCATCGATCGCGGCGCGCCGTCCCTCGGGTCCGGGATCCCCAACCACAACGTAGAAAAGGGTCCTGAAGGTGTGAAAGGTCTACCACGGGCCAGGTGGGATATCCTCTACTCATGGGTCGAGACACAAGCTCCAAAAACCCACTAACACTAACTCTACTCCACGGCGGGCCCACCAGTCCTCCGCTAAGCGTCTCAATCTAGCTCGCCCATACGGGTCACGTGGTAAGCTAGTATACCAAAGAGCGAGCAACCAGGAACCGGTCCTTATGCTGCCGGGCGAGTCACCATCCCTCTCCTCAACAACGGTCTCAACGACAGCGTCACCACAACAGGGGCCCCATAACCCAAGGCCCCTACACAAGCTGCGCCCGCAACGGGCGCTCTCCAAACAGAGACTCCCCAAAAGTCTCCCAGCACCTAACCACCTACACTCGCCCCCGCAAAAGTCCTACGGGGTATCTAGTACGAAACTCGACACCTAAGAAACACCTACAATTTATTTTACACAAAAACATGTATAGTCATCATGGGGTTCAATTAAGCGACTAAGCGGATTCTAAGCATGCGAGTAACAGTAGAACAACCTATGGCAACGAGTGGCAAAGATGACATAGTATGGCATAGGTAAACTACAAGTGCAAGTAACCATTAATCATGCATGGATCAATTTAATGCAATTGCTAAATAGGAGCAAGAGTGGTCAAGGATTGCGGCTTGCTCGCGAAACGCCGGTCCCACGCCGGGTCGGGGTACTCGTACGGCTGCTCCGGCGGGAACTCCTCAAACTGCGGCACGGGCAGAAACTCTTCGTAGCTCTCCGGCGGACGGAACGTACGAAACGGGTTAGGCACGCAAAACGAGAAAAGTACGAGAGTAACGAAACGGACGACGGAATTTACGACACTAGAACATAGCTAACAACTACACTAACGCGTAGATCTCGTCGCTACGAACCCAACGCAACCGACCGCGTATTTTTCCGACGCTCCAGGAAAAAGATATGAATTTCCAAAGATTAACGAATTATGGAAATTCAGGAAAATCCAATTAAAAGGAAAAGGAATATTCCCTGGAATATCCTTCGCCACGTAAGCGCCACGTCAACTCCACGTAGACGCCACGTTAGTGCCACGCCAGCGCCACGTAGGTCATAACCTCATCAGGTCAGCACCACGTGGCATTACTCCTGCCACGTAGGTGCCACGCAGGCGACACATCGGCGCCACGTTGGTAGAAATTCCGCCACGGTGGCGCCACGTCGCAGCAAGCTACGCCACATGGGTGCCACATCAGCAGAATTTCTGCCACATCACCCGCCACTCCAGCAACACCGGAGGGGGCGGCGCCGCCCGAGCGCCACCGCACGCCTCGCCGGAATCGCGTCGCCCGGCCGGCGACCAAACGGGGACCAGCCACGGACTCACCCGCCTCGCGCGCACCCTCCGAGTACCTCTCCCGCACACTAGCTCGCAGAGGAGCGCCGGTACGGGCTCGCCGGAGTCCTGCCGGCGGAGGCGCGAAGAGGGGAACGCCCCGGACTCGGCCGGAAGACCAACTAACCGCACCAAAGGGGAGCTCAAGTTCCCCCGAACCTCCTAGCACTATGCGTGACCCAAGGCGACCGCCGGAGCATCACCGGCGGCGAGTAAACACGGCGGCGGAAATCCGAGCTCGACGGCAACCGGAGAAACGAGCCCCTTTCGCCCCTCTCACGCGCGCACGAGCAGCAGCCGACCACCGCGGGGCCACAAGACTCACCAATCGAGCATGAGCACGGCGGGAGACGAGGAGCTCACCGGCGCTCATGGCGCATGGCGGCCGGACTACGACGGGACCCCGCAAATCGAAGCTAATCCAAAGGGGAAAGGTGGGGGATCGAGGCGGTGGCTCACCGGGTAGCTCAAGGCGGCACCGGCCTGACGGGAGGGGACCGGAGACGACGAGCCGGCGACGGGGACGGTCGGCGGTTGAAGAACGACGGGCGGTGCGGGATGGTGACCACGCGCGAGGGCGTTCTTGAGCTACCAGGGGTCGACGGACACGGGGTGAGCACCGAGGCGATAGAGCGAACGGTGAGGAAGACGGAACGGGCCTTGAGCTCACCGGGGGAACGACGACGACGATGGGCGACGGCGGAGAAGGAAGCGGCCGCAAACTCCCTCGACCCGCTCGTGCTCCTCCTGCGATGAGACGCTAAGGCGTTAGCACCACGGAGACGAGCGACGGAAGGAGAAGCGAATGGTGGCGACGAGACTCACCCGCGAGGCCGGCTGCACCGACGGCGTTGCGAGCGGGGAGGACGGCGGTCTAGGGTTTGGGGGTGTGGCCGGTTTAAAAAGGAGGAAGGGAGCACGGGACGGCGAGAGGACTCGCTAGAATCCAGGCGGAGTCGGGGTTGCGGGGCCGAGTGACGCAGGGCGGCGCTAGGCGACAGCTCTCCGACGTGGCGCCGCTCACGGGCGCGCGCTCGCGTACGGGCGTCGCGGGGAAGAGAAACAGGAGCTCGGGCCCGGTCGGGCTGCTGGGCCGCTGGGCCGCGTGGAGAGAAAGGAAGAGGGAGAAGTGGGCCGCGCCGGGAAAGGGAAAGAGAGAAGCTGGGCCGTGGCGGAGAAATCGGCCCGGGTGCGAAATAATTCGTTTTCGAATTTTCTCTCTTCTCAAACTTGAACCAAATTCAAATTTAAAAACGTAGAAATTTGAAGGGGAACATTCTTCCTTTATTCAACATTTACATGGGCTGTTACACATAATGTATCTTGCAGGGTCCTCACCAAACCATCACAGCGGATGGCACGGCAAGCTTCAAGAAGTCAGGGATACCACGGAACGCCTCCCGGGAGAAGCCTTCCCAGGTGACCTTGCACGATGGCGATATCCTGATGTAGAGTGCCAGGAATGACAGGTTCAGAAAGTTGGTGAGGACGACGGCCATGGCCGCGCCTTTGGCGCCCAGGCGGAGCGTGAACACCAGGAGCCAGCAGACAGCCACGTGAGCCACGGCGGCGACGCCGGAGCTCAGCATGACCGGCAGCACTGCGTTCTGCGCCTGCAGGAACCGGACGTGGCACTGCAGCAGCCCGAAGAGAAAAAGCGCCGGGATCATCCACCGGATGTAGCTCCCGGCCCCGGCGGCGATCTCCGGGTCCTGCCGGAACAACACAAGGATCTCACCTGAGTACGCCCAGATCATGGAAACCGGGATGCACACCAGAGTGAGCACCAGCATCGCTCGCTGCTTGTAGACACCGACCAGGCGGTGCTTCTCTGCGCCGAACGCCTGTCCACACAGCGTGTCTAGAGCGCTCGCCAAGCCCGTCTGACAACAAGTGCAGATGTCACCTCAACAACCGAAGCGAAATGAGTTAATTTCATAAAACTATAACTTTTTAGTTCCTTGTTGTAAAGAATCGCAACTTTTGAAACCAGATTCACAAAATAGAGTACTTGCACCACCTATTTCACAAAACCACAACTTTTAGTTCTGGTCCCACATGTCATCATCTGTAAAAGTGCATAATGCAACAGAGACTGGCATGTGGGACCGAACTCAAAGTTGTGCTTTTGTGCAACACTGCAACACATGACGCAAATATTTATGGTTTTGTGAAACTGGTTTCAAAAGTTTTGGTTCTTTGCAACAAGAGACCAAATAGTTATGGTTTGATGAAATTAACTCTATGGTGAGATCAGGAAAACGGCAGAGAATGAGAGAAGTCGAGTTCGTTTTGCGGTGTTCACCATCAAGAAGAAGCCAACGACGCTGACAAACGAAGTGGCCAAGGAAACGCTGGCGAGAAACAGTTCACCTAGATGTCCGGCGAATATCAAGGAGATTGTCAAGATGATTTGCTGCAGGAAGCATCCGGCGACGAGTGGCCCGGCAAGGCACAGCTGCTTCTTGACCTCGCTCATGACTGAGATCTCCTCGGCTGCTGATCCTGCTTCCATGCCGCATCAATGGCGGTGGAAAGATGAAAAGGTGGCAAGGGTGATCAAGACGGATCTCGCTGATTAAATTGATCATCTCCAGTTTTTATAGATAACAGGAGCCTGCAATTTTATACAAGGGAGTAGTTTTCACTAGTCGGATCGATGCACAAGGTCTTGGAAGAAAATAGTGGCTCTGAGGTACGTCGTTGTTCAACAACGCACGGGCATCTAGTTGCCATATATGATGTACCTTGCGTACAAGCAAGCAATGATAACTCAATTGTAAATCTGAAAAACTTTCGACACTGCCCAAAAAACTTTTGATTCGATTTAAAACTTTTTACTACTTGGGCACCTGCAAATGCTAAATCTGGTGACTTGCCCTCAAAAAGGAAAAACATTTCACTTTTTATTTTGAAGGCCTCCTGCATCAAAATAAATTAATTACTTTATCACCACAAATATCAAGAGAAGAGAATAATAACATTCAGATAGCAATGCAAAGACATCAGCCAGAACACTGTACCTGCCGTACCTTTGAATTTAAACCTCCCCACCATATAATCAACGACTTGCCGAAGCATGCCGTGCCACATGGCAGATAGATCTTACGTCGTAAGTGAGGTACACTATCTGAATATTTGATATTTGCATTACATATATAGTTGCAGCGGTTGACGTTGGATCTCTCTGATCCACTCTACCTTAGCCACTACCATGTCGTTCCTTTAGGCCCTGTTCGGTTTGGCCAGAATGAGGCCCATTTTGGCTGAAATGAATCAACCTAGAATCAAATCGTGTGTAGGATAAAAAAAAAGGTATTCGGTTACAGCTAGTCCGGAATGAAATAAGGCATGTTTTATTCATTTCGTCAGTTCATGGCCCAGATTGATTTTCCACCTCTTGAGGTCCAGAATGAAAACAACCGGTTCACTTTTTCCGGCTCAGAATAAATAGTTCTTGAGCCTATTTCAATCGGTTGGAAAAACGAACAAGGCTTTACTCTACCAGGCTACCATATGAAGGAAATTTCATCATCTATTTACACAATTTGCCTACATTTCAAGTTGTGGCCAGCAAACCTCGGCGTCATTATCAACCTGGCAGCCTGTTAGAATGTTGTTGTCCCTGCGTCATTCTTTTTTGCACTCATGTGCTATCTAAGAAGGTTGACTTTTTTCTCTAGGAAATTAAATCCTGATAATAAGAAGTTATAAAAGTTTGAAATCCGCAACAGGGGCTCTAGTTTGGACTCCTATATGTGGACTGGTGGTGGTAGATGCTATTGCTTCTTTCTGTCAGATCGTGCACCAATCGGAGCCAATACGTAGGAATTGTCTTATGAACTCTTAATGAAATTAGTTTGGTTATTATTACAAAGGCTAGTTTTCTCGGAGTTGCTAGTAAGGTATCTAGTTATTGTGACAAAAATACGGGTGCCCGTCTTTCGATGAGAGAAATAAGTTCGATTTGAATTAAAGAGACATTCACGACCCAGCTATAGTCATCCAAGAATTTGCCATTAGCGATCAATACAACATCTTCAGTGGTTAATTAATCATGATCTTGTAGATCGCGGTCAACCAAACCACCAGTATAATTCCTGTAAACAATCGAAGAACAAGCAACTCAATTGCATATATAGATACGAGAAGCAATTGGAAATTATCATTGTGGGATTCTAAATCAAGTAGAACAGATGGTCTGACCGACACACACATCTATAATGTAGTAGCGATGGTTTAACTATCAACAAAACAAAACCCAAGTGTTCCCAATGGTGACTAGGACATATATGAATGTGGGAGGAGTATTTGCACACCCCAAACAGAGTCCATATGTGTTCATGGCGGCCATCGCAAGCTGGCTATGTTTTCCAGTCCGAATCCAACTCTGAAATAGGTTGGATTTGATCTCTTTCTTTCCTTGTCCCAAAAGTGATGTGGTGGCCTGGTGAAAGGAATACTTGGATTTGATCTTCAATCTACTTCTTTTGGTCCCCCATATGCCTTCCATGTGTGTTTAACACTCTTTTATCCATGTATGTATTTTTAAAAATGACAATGAAAACACTTTATGGTGCATCATCAATTCATAACGTAGCAAAGGTAATTATGATATAGAATTGATTCACCTTTTGGTTTGAAAACCATTAATATGGTCGTATTCGAGCAGGTGATGTAAGAAATTATTCTTTTACTAAAAGTTAACTGCCTCTTAAGATTCCTTAAAAAAAACTGCCTCTTAAGACATTCTTTGGATAGTAGCTACTGCAAGGCTTGTTTGCGTGGTAGCTACAATATCATCTAGCTCGGCTCTTTGTATGGTAGCTAGTGCAAGGCTTCTTTGGGTGTTTTTCACCTCTGCGGCCCTGCCATCACTCGGTAAAAATTTCAGAAGAGTTTATATGACCTTACTTGTACCCCTTTGTTTATACTTGTTATTATAAACATGTGAACCTCGCTGACAAGGCCCTGGAGGTGCGCCGCAGTATTGAATAATTCAGGATCCTACTTGTTTCTGACTCTCACATATAGAAATTGTTGAGCTCCGATCCACCGGAAGCAGATTGGAACCTGGGCATATATAGCAATATTAACGAGTGCGATCCGGATGCGATCGCCACACTGCCCCTTCCTCAGTTCCTGACGCAGTGAATCGAAAAAAAGAAAAGAAAGGTGCCGGCATGGACGCGCCGCTCCTCACTGCGAAGGAGGCCACCGAGACGAAGAAGCACGGCGGAGATGAGGAGAGCCAGGTGTGGAGCGAGGTCAAGAAGCAGCAGCACCTCGCCGTCCCGCTCGTCGCCGGGCACCTCCTGGTGAACGCCGTCGAGATGGTCTCCATCATGTTCGTGGGCCACATCGGCAAGCTCGAGCTCGCCGGCGCCTCCATCGCCATCGCCTTCACCACCGTCACCGGCTTCGGCCTGCTGGTAATTAATTACGTACACATCTGCAAGTGTGCGTTTTGGTCTCTGCTCAGGTGTAATCCTTGAATTGCCATCTTCAGTCCGGCATCGCGACGGGCTTGGACACGCTGTGCGGGCAGGCGTTCGGAGCAGGGCAGCACCACCAGCTGGGCGTCCACAAGCAGCGCGCGATGGTGGTGCTCGCGCTGGTGAGCGTCCCGGTGGCGGCGCTCTGGACCCACGCCGGCGAGATCCTGTCGTGGTGCGGCCAGGACCGGGACATCGCGGCGGCGGCGGGGACCTACGCCACGTGGCTGATCCCGGCGCTGCTCGTGTACGGGCCGCTCGAGTGCCACGTCAGGTTCCTGCAGACGCAGAACGTGGTCGTGCCGGTCATGCTGAGCTCCGGCGCCGCCGCGCTGGGCCACCCGGTGGCGTGCTGGGTGCTGGCGCGGAAGCTTGGCTTGGGCAGCAAGGGCGTGGCGCTGGCCGACGCGGTGGCCTACGTCATAAGCCTGTCCTTCCTGGCGGTCTACGTCAGGGTCTCGCCGACGTGTAAGGACACGTGGACCGGGTTCTCGCGCGAGGCGTTCGGCGGCATCCTCGGATTCTTCAAGCTCGCCGTGCCCTCAGCTGTCATGGTCTGGTGAGGCTTCCATTCTATTCATGGACCTGTGATTAGAACGAGCTTAATAATGTGATTCTATATGAGTTGCCATTGCTCTGACGCGCTGATTGAGTGCAGCATCGAGTGGTGGTCCTTCGAGCTCCCGGTGCTGCTCTCCGGTTTCCTCCCTAACCCCGAGCTCGAGACGGCCGTGCTATCCATCTGGTGAATTTCTATATTAGCCATTTTTTCCTTGAAATTATTTGAATAATTTCTGCCCTCTGATACAATGGATTCCTCTCTGTCAATTCTTGTAGCCTGCACACTTTCGCATTCGCGCTCATGATCCCAACTGGACTCGGAGCTGCCATAAGGTCAGTGTAGTCCCCAAATCCAGACAACACATACTCTCAAACAACCACGCTGACGACGATTGCTCCGTTTTTGCACTTGCAGCACACGCGTGTCGAACGAGCTCGGCGCCGGGCGTCCTCACGCCGCCCGTCTCGCGACCTGGGTCGTCGTGCTCCTGGCCTGAAAGAGATAGAACTGCCGATAGTTGTATTGATCATGAGCAAGCCTTATATAGGCGGTACAAGGACGCGCTGGACTGATCCATGCACATAACAGTCGCCGTAGTGGATCCTATACATGCGCTACCGTTACAGAATGAGTGGTGTACAAAGCGCTGAAGAATAGGTCATGGCTGACTACTCAGGTCAGTGCATGCCTGTACAATCGGAGATGCTGAACTGACTAACAAATTCTGCTAACAGCCCCCTCAGCCGGGACACGGGTAGATGTTCAGGCTGTTCCGAAATTCAGTGAATACTGGTGCCGGCAAGCCCTTTGTAAATACATCAGCGAATTGTAAACTGGAAGGAACATGCAATACCTTGACCTCTCCAAGAGAAACCTTGTCTCGCACGAAGTGTAGGTCGATTTCAATGTGCTTTGTACGTTGATGCTGAATTGGATTTGAAGACATATACATGGCACTTATATTGTCACAGTAGACAACAGTTGCGCGTGAAGGAGGACACCCAAGATCCTGTAGTAGTTGTCGTAACCAACAGGACTCTGCAACGGCGTTTGCAACACCCCTGTATTCAGCCTCTGCGCTAGATCGTGAGACCGTCGCTTGGCGCTTGGATGACCAAGAAACAAGATTGTTACCGAAGTAGACGCAATATCCTGAGGTAGAACGTCTGGTGTCTGGACATCCAGCCCAATCAGCATCGGAGTAGGCTATAAGATCTCTAGAAGAGGACTTGTGTATGTGCAAACCAAGATCAAGAGTGCCGCGGAGATAGCGCAGAATGCGTTTGATGAGATGAAGATGATGTTCCTTTGGGTGATGCATGAATAAGCAGACTTGTTGGACAGCGTAGCTGATATCTGGTCGGGTAAGTGTTAGGTATTGCAACGCCCCAGCTAACCGGCGATATTCAGTCGGATCAGATACGGATGTACCATCTGTGGCAGATAGTTTGGCTTTTGTATCAATTGGTGTGGTGCAAGGGTTGCAGTTCAGCATGCCTGCTCGATCAAGAATTTCTTTGGCGTATTGGCTTTGACTGAGGTGAAGGCCCAACTCTGTGCGCTTGACAGCGATGCCAAGGAAATGCTGAAGAGGGCCCAGATCGGACATAGCAAACTCATGTTGCAGTTTGTCTATGAGTGCAGATAAAAGACTTTTGGTGTTGCAAGTCAAGATGATATCATCGACATAGAGGAGAAGATAAGCAACAGAAGCACCGGTGTTGTAAACGAAAAGGGAAGAGTCGGCTTTAGATGGGCGAAAACCAATGCTCTTGAGAAAATTAGTGAATCGGATGAACCAAGTGCGAGGTGCTTGTTTGAGGCCATAAAGGGACTTGTTAAGGCGACAAACAGAAGAAGGAAATGCCGAATCAACAAAACCACTAGGTTGCTGAGCATAAATTGTTTCGGATAAATGGCCATGGAGGAAAGCATTTTTAACATCTAATTGATGAATTGGCCAGGAGGAGGTGGTGGCAATAGATAGTACCATGCGTATTGTAGCCGGCTTGATCACGGGACTGAACGTGTCGCTGTAGTCGATGCCGAATTGTTGCGTGAATCCACGGACCACCCATCTGGCCTTGTACCGTGCCAAGGTGCCATCTGCGTTGAATTTGTGGCGAAAGATCCACTTCCCGGACACCACGTTAGCACCTGCAGGACAAGGGACAAGACTCCAAGTATTGTTCGAAATCAATGCATTATATTCTTCTACCATAGCATTGTGCCAATTGGGGTCCTTGAGAGCAGTACGGTAAGTAGTGGGAATTGGGGAAATTGAGGTAGAAGCTGAAAGATTGAAAAGTTCTTTGGGCTTAAATATGCCGGATTTAGATCTGGTATGCATTGGTGTGAAAACAGCTGGTTGGGTGATGTGATGTTGTGGTATTGGTGCGGCTGTTGGAAGAGAGGAGGCAGGAGAGACAGATGACGATCCGTGGCTGATGGGCGAAGAAGGGATAGGCATTGATGGTGACACAGTTTCTGAACCAGGTGGGGAGGGCAGGCGGTGCATCGCACTATTTTCGGGATCAGTTGACGAGGTAGGTGGGATTTGGCGCAGGGGAACGATGTCCAGGAGTTGGTGAGGAGGATTTGTTGTGTTGGGTTGGGGTGATGGCTCAGGTGTGGAGTTTTGGAAAGGAAAGGTATTTTCATCGAATATGACATGTCGTGAAGTGATGATTTTGCGTGTAGAGATGTTTAGGCATCTGTAGCCTTTGTGCTCGTTGGGATAGCCCAAGAATATGCATGCTGTAGAACGAGGTTGAAGTTTATGTTTGGCTGTAGCGGCAAGATTGGGATAACAGAGGCACCCAAAGACTTTCAGGTGAGAATAATCAGGAGGTGTGCCGAAAAGAACTTCATATGGCGTCAGTAAGTTGAGTGGTTTGGTGGGGCGTCTGTTGATGAGGTAGGTTGCGGTTTGTAGGGCTTCAACCCAAAAGGAGGATGGCAGATGAGCTTGAAACAGAAGGGTGCGCGTGATGTCATTTAGAGAACGAATGGCTCTTTCAGCTTTTCCATTTTGTGGAGAAGTGTGAGGGCAAGAGAAACGAAAAGTGATGCCACGGGAGAGTAGAAAGGCACGAAGAGAAGAGTTATCAAATTCACGCCCATTATCACATTGTATGCTTTGGATGGAAAGATGAAACTGATTGAGAATAAGAGAGTAAAAGGTGCACAAAATGGAGACAGTATCAGATTTTTGACGCAAGGGAAAGGTCCACATATAATGAGAAAAATCATCAACAACTACTAAATAATATTTATAACCAGTAAAACTGGGATCGGGTGAAGTCCATAAATCACGATGAATTAATTGAAAGGGAAAGTAAGTAATGTTTATAGATGAATAAAAGGGAAGCCGCACATGACGTCCTAACTGGCAGGCCTCGCACAAATGAGGCGGCCCTACATTATTTGTATGTGGAATTGAAAATCTAGAAAGCAAGGACGACAAGGATTGACGACTGGGATGGCCGAGCCGGCGATGCCAGAGATCTGAAGAGGACTGCGCTGTGAGGGCATGCTGTTTGGTGACGATGGAGGAGCCAGGAAAAGTGTAGAGATCACCCGAGCTATTTGACCTCAGGGTCTCTTTCTTGGTGAGAAGATCCTTCACAGAGAAACCAAACGGGTCAAATTCGACAGAACATATATTATCTTTTGTGAATTTACGCACAGAAATTAAGTTTTTAACAAGATCGGGAGTGTACAGGACATTTGAAAGATAGAATTGAAAAAGAGGTGAAGAAAGAATGGTAGATCCATGACCAGAGATAGGAATAGAGGTCCCATTGCCAACAATGATACGAGACGAATTATGCAAAGAAGACGGGCAATAGTTGGAGAGCATACCCGAGTCACCTGTCATGTGCGAGCTCGCACCGCTGTCCATGATCCAGTCGTGGCCGCCATTCTGCGGCATGGAGGCGGCGTGGAGGGCCTGCAGGAGGCCGGTGGTGTCGAAGGAGTTGTTGTAGATGCCGGGTGGCGGTGCAGTGGACATGGCGAAGGCCTGGCCACCGGGCAGTGGTGGGCGGGCGCCGAGAACACCTGGACCGGTAGTACCAGTCCAGGGCGCACGCCATGGCGCGCCCCATGGTGCACCCCAGGGAGCGCCCCAAGAGGCACCCCATTGAGGAGGAGCAGGTTGGCCGCCACGGCCGCCGTTGTTGTTGTAGTACGAGGAGCCGCGCCCAGAACGTCCACGGCCGCGACCGCGACCACGCCCGCGGCCGCCACGGTCGCCGCGGTCACCGCGATCTGCTGGATCTTGACGCGGAGGAAAGGATCCCCCGCGGTTGGCGTCGTTGTTGTTGTTGCGACCTGGTGCATCAGCCACCAGCGCCGTCTCAGTCGCTGGTGACGCCGAGTGGAGTTGCGCCTTTTCTTCAACTTCAAGATAACCGCGAGCCTGCATGAAGGTGGGGAAGGTGGGCAGCATGGGCAGAATAGTTTTCAGAACAGCAAACTTGGGATTGAGGCCTTGGATCAACTGCAGAACGAGCTGTTTGTCGGTGACAGGCTGGTCGCAGTCAGCGAGAGCATCGGCTAGGGACTTGAGGCGGTGGCAATAGGCAGCGGCAGAGAGATCACCTTGAACAAGGCCTCGGAACTCAGCTTCGATGTGAACAGCACGACTGGCCTTGTTGTTGCAGAAAATGTCTTGGAGTTTGGTCCAGGCCGCCCAGGCGGTCTGCTCGTTAGCGCGAATGTCGTCGTAGAGCTGCTCACTGATTGTGTTGTAGATCCACATAAGGACAGTGATGTCCTCAGTGAACCAATCGCCATCATTGAGGCCAGGATCGTTGCCATCAATGTGGTTGCGGAGATTGAAGCGATTCAGGAGAAGAAGAAACAGATGGCTCCATTTGCTATAGTTATTGGCGGCGATGTCAAGCTTGTAAGGAATTAAGGCAGTGATGTTTACCGACTGCACGGCCGGTAGGATCGATGGTGCTTGCGCTGGGCTGCCGGCGCGAGATCCGGCGGAGGCGGAGGCAGCTGCGGCGGCGGCTTCGGCGGCGGCTGCGGCAGCAGTGGCGGTAGCGGCGGCAGCTTCAACGGCAGCTAGGGTTGCTGCAACGGAGGAGGCGGTATCGTCGCTGCTCATGGTGGTGGGATGGGAGGGGAAGAAGATTAAGAGTAGAAGATAGCAGTGGCTCTGATTACCATGAAAGAGATAGAACTGCCGATAGTTGTATTGATCATGAGCAAGCCTTATATAGGCGGTACAAGGACGCGCTGGACTGATCCATGCACATAACAGTCGCCGTAGTGGATCCTATACATGCGCTACCGTTACAGAATGAGTGGTGTACAAAGCGCTGAAGAATAGGTCATGGCTGACTACTCAGGTCAGTGCATGCCTGTACAATCGGAGATGCTGAACTGACTAACAAATTCTGCTAACA
>JAUNZO010004611.1:0-13491 GCA_031894775.1 Chloris gayana | reverse complement strand
GTGTGGTGGAGACATGTAATTCGGAAGGAAAAGTTATGGGAAGGTTCAGTAGAGGGTTGGCGGTGTGGTCTACGCGTTTCTGCAACCGACAGAGAAAAACGCTGCATTCTTCTTTCTATTTTGTATGGCTCATAGATTGTTGCGCCTTTTTTTCAGGAAAATATAAGAAAACAAAATATCGTCAGAAGTTGCGGTTGTAGGATTAGGACTGTGGTACTGAACAGTGATCCCCGTATATAAAAAGTGGAATCCTGTTTCACGTACGCCCTGCACCGAACAACTTATCTTTACACTTGATTACCTCAACAAGAACGGTACACGAGTACTCCTTCCTGCGTTGGTGCGGTAGGTCTAAACACCAAACGTAGCAGCGCATTCAGATCCTCTGCCATGTGAGCAGACTATTCTATCAGGCACCCCCGATCGCGAGGACGGTGATTTTTTTTTTTGGGGGGGGGTTGATTTGGTGATGTTTACTGATTAGATGCTCAGAAATCATATACTAAACATTCACCCGGAGAGAATCGTTTGGCCACGCGAAGCTTCAGAAGAATCTGATGATGTTTTATTTGGCACATCTTAGGTGCGCAATATCTCCGTCGCGTCGATCCACCATCCTCGCAAAAGTGCGGTTTGTGAATTAATTATGGCCTGATGATGGCATCCCAAAAACAAAAGGCAAAGAGGCAGGCAACACCTTATGGTGCTCCTGGTAAAGAAGCTACAACATCATTTTGGCTAAAGAAGCTCGGCATTATGATTACTGCTAGTAAAGCCCTATGGAGATATTCTTGCTTCTTGCTTAGTCCTTGTACTTTTTTCCAGCTTTTGAAATCATCAGCTTTGTACACTCCGTGGACGACGTTACCACAGTATTATGTGTGCGTGGTCGTCGTCACTGAGCAGAAACAACTTGATTCACTTGCACACAGATTGCATATAGATCTCGATCGATCGGATGAGGAGTGACACGGTTGACCCGGTTAAAGCGCGGAGCCGATTCACCTCTGCGGATGGACGATTATAAAAAAAGGAAAGAACACATAAGATCAGATCAAACTCTATTCTTTGGCATGTCACCAGGAATCCAACCAGCTACTTGCATCTTTCTCTGTTGTTTACAGTAACATTACTATTAGTTACAGCGCGTTTAACTAGGAGGAGTACAACGGGTAAGATCATGCATGGACGATCCAACTGCCAGAGGTACCACTAATAAACAGTTGGCGGCTAATTTATTCGCGCAACGACTGCGGGGTGCTGGAGTACCGGTAATCATCGAACTATCATGAATGCCATTCGTGCACGCTGGATCGGAGGAGCGAGAGAGCCTGTCCTGGCGAGATCCCATCACCGGAAGTGCTCGTACGCAGCTGAAAAAATGGCGCGCGCATATCGTCAGATACGCATGGTCATGAGATGACCTACGACCACTACAGCGTCAGTAGCTGGGGAGATACGCAAACGCAAGGCAAGGCAAGTGGGTACAAAATCGCCGCGGGCGAACGCAAATTTGTCGGCACGTATGCAGATGGCTTGTTGCATTCGGCGGACGGAAGGGGAGGAACCGGACGAGTGACATGGCGGCGGGGTTGTCGCCACCTCCGCGAGAGCTGAGAGAATCGGGTGTTGTGGTGTGGGCGAGCCCAGCTGCGCGTGCCCCAACGTCTTGCCAGTCAGCTGATGGCGATTCGATTCCGCAAGGTAGAGGCGGCGATGACGGCGCCATGGTCCATTTCCCGTCTCGACACGCCATATTATCGAACTCACTCCAATCTCAACGCTAGTTCAGTAGTAACGGACTCACGACGTCCGTCCTGGAATCCCTGTCCACCGCCAGCATCGTCATCCCAAGGAACGGTCGAGTCCTGCGAACTCCTTTTCAAGTGCCGGCATCCAAAGTTGGGTTCCTGGCGGCACGCGGCATCAGCAATTGGCAATGGCCGCCGAGCCGGGCAAGGAGCCACGGAGGAGGCCGCTGGTGGCTTGGCCGGACGCGGTGTGATGATGACGAAGCGAGTCAACATCCACTTGGCGAGCCAGCCGACACCACTCGCAGCTTCCATGCGGCCCGGCCGTTCCTCCTCTCCTCTTCCAGTTAAGAAATCGCTCGAACGCACGTGCGCGCGGCAGCACGAACGCCCAGGAAAAGATCCAGATATATTTTTTACAGGCCATGGGCAGGCAGGTCTGACGCAATCGGTGGCGAAAGTGAGGACGTGCTGATGTTACCGTTGCAGCCTGCCTCCTGCCTCCTGCCGCCGCCGTCGAGGAACACGCGCACGCATCTCTTCCTTTTTCGCGTTCTTCTCTCTTTTTACCCACCCGTCCATCCATCTGGTCTGGCCGTGTGTGTAGGCGTCGGTGCCGCGACTCGATCGTGGGTACGGGGTGGGTGGGTGCCGCGTCGTCACCGGCGCGCGGGCCCCGGCCGGGCGCAGTAGGTTACGCCGTCGCTTTCCGATCACGTCGCCGCCGGTGCCGTGGCGGGGCCCGCGCGTGCCGACGTGGGGAGCTCGCTCGCGCGACACGTGGCGGTCGCGCTGTCGGTGGCGTTCACTCGCGCCCGCAGACTGGTGGGCCTGGGGTGGGGTGGGGTGGTGCCTGCCTGTGGCGGGTGGGTCCAGGCGGCGGCCTGGTTCGGTCGGTCAGGCTGGCGCGCGGTGACCTTTTCTGGCTGGGAGAGACGACGGCCCGTGCGAGCCAGACGACACGCCACTGGCCGGCCGGCGCGGCGTGGGCCCGGATCAGTTTGCAGGAGCCTCTCCTCCGCCGCGTGTGGGGATCGACCACGGCGAAAAGTCTCCGCGTTCTACTACCACTACAGTGCAGACCAACATCTTGGTCGTCAATCGAACTCGACTGCACTAGGAGTGGAACAGTAAAAAACGACGGGTTTTTATTTTTTAACCGGTTCAGTGACCAGTTGGTTCGGTTGCCGTTTCTGGCCAGTCAGGCCGCATCGCGAGCCGCGCCCGTGTCATGCCGAGACTGCCAATCCCGCCATGCAGCAAAGCGCGGCGCAGGCAGACAGACGGATTCGGCAATGACGAGGAAGGCACGCTGACCGCCCACCGTCCCTGCTGCGTCGCGCTTCGATTGATTTGGAAACCAAGGCCGTTTCCATATCCGGCCACCGGCGCACGCCACCAGGAGTCGGGAGCCGCCATTATGATGAATTCGGGCCTTGTTTATCACCCGGAACGTGAGCGGTCCCACTGACAGTACAACAAAATTAGCCGGTTTCATCATACCGTGAAGTAGAGTGCCAGCACTCGTCTCGCGTGCCGTAACAAATTGTAGTACTAGCCTACTAGGAATGTGTTTCCGTGGAATGGAAATGGATCCTTTTTCGTTTGGGAAACTGGATCAGACGAAGCCGCTTGCCAAAGGTTGGCGAGATGGATCGCCTTCCGATCAAGTGGTATTACTCCGGGCAACACCACACTTGGGGGTAAAGGCACCGGCAGCTTTGTTGCGGTTGCGGCAGACGTGCAGTGTGCGTGAAGCCCTTGTTCTCGTTCCCTTTGGAAAGCGGCGAGCACCGGCCGGGGCAGGAGGACGGGGAAAGCGATCGTCGAGGTGGAAAAGCAGAGGTTGGTGCGCGGCCAATCGCCGGCCGGTAAGTGGCGCGCGCGGTTGCTTGCAGGCTAAGGCCGCAGGCCGGGCACCACACCCGCCGCCGTCACGGCCAAGCCTCCATTTTTTCACCGCGATCTTGTCTCCTCCCCTCCCGCGGACGGGGAATAACCGCACGCCACGAAACGGAACGCGGAGAGCAGGTGTGCCTTTTCTGTTCATCGTGTTGTCGCCGTGTTTTTTCTCTTCTCATCATACCGGTATATAAATATTCTGCTGGCCTGTCCCTGAGTTGTACGCCGTGTTTTTTCCGCTCTCCTTTTCTCTTTCTTCCCCACCTCACCTCCTAACCCCCCACCTACCTCTCTGCCTGCCTGCTGCCGCTGCTGCTCTGCTCCTGATCCTGATTTCCCCAATTGAGGCGGCACCTGCGCTGCAGCTGCAAACCGCGTCTCCCAGATCCGGCGCCTCCGAATTCCGCCTCGCCTCGCGCCAGGGGGGACTCGTCTCCGCCGGCACAGCAGAGATCTTCCCCCATTTCTGTCGGGGAGCTCGTTTCGGGTTGCCGCTGTTCCCGGGAGCGCGCGGGGTGCGTGGGCGTACCATGAGAAGATGATGCGCGCCAAGGCCAAAGGTACATTCCCGGCCGCGATGAAGGAGACCTCCGTCCCTCCGCCTCCTCCTCCTCCCGCCTCGATGGCGGCGGCGGCCAAGGAGGCCGCCAAGGAGGACGAGTGGGAGGTGCGCCCCGGCGGCATGCTGGTGCAGAAGCGCAGCCCGGACGCGGACGCGCCCGCCGCGCCCGTCCCCAACATCCGCGTCAAGGTCAAGTTCAACGGCGTCTACCACGAGATCTACATCAGCTCGCAGGCGTCCTTCGGCGAGCTCAAGAAGCTGCTGTCCGCCAAGACGGGCCTGCACCCGGAGGACCAGAAGGTCGTGTACAAGGACAAGGAGCGCGACTCCAAGGCCTTCCTCGACATGGCCGGCGTCAAGGACCGCTCCAAGATGGTCATGCTCGAGGACCCCGCCGCCAAGGCCAAGCGACTCCTCGAGGAGCGCCGGACCAGCAAGGCGGAGCGCGCCGCCAAGGCCATCTCACGCATCAGCCTCGACGTCGACAAGCTCGCCGCCAAGGTACCCACTGTTCACCACGATTCGCGTCCGTTGGCTCTCGAATCGCCTGCTTGATTTCAGCTTCCTTCGTTCCTTCCTCGATTTAGGTGTCGGCGCTGGAGACCATCGTGGGCAAGGGCGGCAAGGTCGTGGACGCCGACGTGGTGACGCTCACCGAGGCGCTGATGAACGAGCTCGTCAAGCTGGATTCCATCGCCGCCGACGGCGATGTCAAGGTGCAGCGACGAATGCAGGTAAGCGCCGCGTGCCCGTTGGTGCTCTCTGGAGAAATTCGCGCCGCGACTCTGAACCGTGGTGCTTTGCAGGAGAAGCGGGTGCAGAAGTACGTGGAGACGCTGGACGCCATCCGCGCCAAGAACGCCAAGGCCAACGGCAACGGCCACGCCAAGCCCCGGGCGCAGCACCTCCCGCCGCGCCCGCCGCCCGTCTCGCAGCGGCGGAACTTCCAGCACCAGCAGCAGCCGGCCGCCGCCGCGCCGCCGCCGCCCACGGCGAGCTGGGAGACGTTCGACCTCCTGTCGTCGGTCCCGTCGACGTCCTCCGCCACCGCGACGACCACCATGGCGGCGGCGACCACCACCTCGCCGGCGCCCGCGACGTCCCCGATCCCGCGGTTCGACTGGGAGCTCTTCTGAGCCCCCGCGCGGGGCCGATCGGTCAGACGACGGTACCTCGGTCCTTGTCCGTTGATCGGACCCGCTCTGCTCCGATCACCATTAGTGCCGAAATTGTTTCTTCCTCCTGTTGATTCATTCCATTTCTTTCTCCTCCCTCCCCCTGTTCCATTCTTCTTCCTTTCGATTTGTATATCTATATCTACAAAAGAACAGAGATCCCCGGTGAGTGTGTTGGGCCAGTCAGTGAGTGAAGTCGTCACCATATCAGTCAAGTTTACTTACTGCTCCTCGCGAGGATCCATCCAAGCTTGTTCAAATAAGTGGTGGCGGTGGTCTTATGGCGACGAAGAGGATTTTTCATGACAATACATACACATACTATATAAATACTAGTAGCATGTAAATGTGGTTCATACGCTTGGTGTGTGATTGTGATGATTGCTTCATTACCATTCCAGTGCAATGTGGCGGACTAGTACTCCAAATGGCTAGAGTGGTGAGGTGAGGGAGCGAGATTTGGTGTGCAGTGCAGAGGCATCATTGATTGGGCTGGGGGCTTGTGTTATGTGGGCGCCGGGCACCATTATTGCCGCCCATCCCGCGTGTGCCAGTGCGAGCGGAGGGGATGCGCTCGCTCGGTTGTGTGTACTGTAGCATTGCTGAATCTTTTTTATCGATCTTACGGTGAATGAGAGATGCAACTTTTTTTTGAGTACAATGCATCAGTTTGCTGTCTAGATTTTGCCCTGTTTGACGAGGAGCGAGCTCAATCATACCCTAATCCTGGATTCGACGAAGTGCAAGAGCCGAATCATATCCTAACCCTGCATTTTGCTCGGACTCCCACCCTGTCTCGCAGCTTCCGGTAAAGAGTTCATTCAGGAGACAGTAGAGTACAATAATGCAGGTCACGATTTAGATCTGGAGCTCTGTAACTGTAATAATAATAGTATAATGCAGGTCGCAGCTGATCCGTCGGCTTGTTTCCTCCTCCCAATGGAAGAAGAGAGACGACCGTGGACTACAGTAGTAGACGTTAAAGACCAAGCCAGAGGTGTTTCTGAAACACGATTTCCATGGCCCAATCGGTAGCCGTGCCCAAAGGCTGACCTGCAGCAGCTGTGTGCTACTACACTACAAGTCGTTACCCGCCCGCCATAGGTTATTTGCAAGTTGCCGGCCGCCAGAACGGTAGTAGTATCAAAAGCTCATCATCCAGCACGGGAAGGTGAACGAAGGGGGCGAGTGGGCACGGAAAGAGAAGAGGGGGTGATGAGTTGGCAGACGGCAATGATGAGGTCGATGGAAATGGACTTTTGGCCCGTTCATGCGAGCACGGACGGCCGCCGCTGTTGCTCTGCTCTGCTACCCGTGTGGCTGGGGCGAGCGGAGCGAGAATTCCGGCCTATAATTCCGTGGAACTTGATTGGCCTGTTCCTGCCTGCCCCCGTCGGCCTCCATGCACGCGTTGATTGCGCACTGCTGTTATCCGGTGGTGCGGACGACGGAGCGGTCCTTGTCAGCCATCAAATTTCATTAGCGTGTAGCGGAGACACCGAGCTTCAGAGTTTTGTACTGATACAAGAGTGTGCAGTACCATGTGGTCGAGCTCGCCCCGCGCGGGGTCAATCGGGCACGTTCCGGATCGCGGTCTCCAAACCCAGCACGCGCCGCCTCCCTTTCCACCGGCGCCCGGCGGCAGCCTGATCTGAAGCTGCCGGTCGAGCCACGTGCCGCTTGCTTGCGGGTCGGGGATGAGACGACGAACGGAGCAGGTGGGGGGCGAGAGAAATGCCTGTCCACGCCGTGGCGTGCGCGCGCGGCCCAAGTCACCGTTCACCGACCGACCGCGTCGACGACCTGACGAGGTTAGGAATAGGAATCCCCGGTGGTGTGCTGGCTGGCCGGGACGGGGGTGCTCCCACATGAGCAGCAACCGAAAGCGGCCGCGCTCGCACATGTATTGGTAACCGGCATCTCGGCACGCACCAACTCCTCCTCCCCCTCTCTCCGGGGCCGATCCCCACAACCAGACCTGCTACAGCGCAGTGTGTTTTGGTACTCCGAACCAACCAACCGGTAGACGGAGCATGATCTGACCTGCCTGCATCATATATGCCCCGGCCGGCGGACAGACATATACCTCGGCGTCTTCCCGAATCGCACACGGCAGCGTACATAAATACTACCACTCTCCTGCGTACATAGCTGTCTCTGGGGTCGGCGCGCTGGTGGGTCGCCGGCTGCTGCGTACGTGCTCCGGCCGCATTACAGCGCGCGGCGTTCCTGGAGATGGATGGAATTGGCTAGGAGCCCGTTGCCGTGCACTGCTTTCTGCTGGAAATAATGCTACGCGTCTGAAGTGTTCCGGGAGAGGACGCACGCGCAAACCACACGCAGGGGACGGACGAGACGGGACCCGCCCGGCTGCGTTCGCGCGTCTCTCTCTGCACACAGCTGGAAGGGGGATCCGGCCCACCGGATCGTCGCTGCGAGACCACCAGCGGTGCGTTTTATTGGGGAACCGGCCACATGCCACGCCTCGGTGCGAAAAATAATTGGACACGGCGGTATGTGGCTAGGAGTGTTAGCGCGCCGCGGCACTAGATGGCAAGTGTTCGTCTGCTCCGCTTGCTTGTTTCGGCGGGTTTAACCTGTGGGCTCGCTACCAGGTACACCACTGGAGACTGGCCCCAGCTCCGCTTTCTTGCTTGCCTGTGTCAACTGGATCCTGTTGTGGGCTGCGTCCAGGGGAGGAACGGAGTCTATGGGAACGGCCAGCGTCACGAGAAGAGCGCAGGATAGGTTTGGGGGTTTCAGGTAGGTGTGGGACTAGAGATACGCACCACCCATTGCCTGCACGTACTGATCGATGACTGCAATGTGGGAACACTACTGGCTTTTCGAAGCATCTCTTTGTCACTGTTTCCAGAGGTAGGGGACCTTCAACTTCAAGATGTCCCTTGCTTGCTTCCACCACGTTGCAGCTGCCGTTTCTTGTCGTTGCAGCTTTCTCGTGCAGCTAGCCTAGTGGCGACCTGATTACGGAGGACAGAGTCCACCTGCAACGAGCAGCTTCGTTTACTGTCTGTCCTGTTGAAGTAGTAAGCTTCCACCATTGAAACCCACACCGATGAATGCCCTGTTCGTTTCCTGCCTCTAAAATTTAGCACTATCACATCAAAGAGAATTTTACTATTTATGAATATTTCGATCAATTTAATGACAAAACCCTTTTAACAGATTGGTGTTAATTTTCGAGATGAATCTAATGAGCTTAATTAATCTAAATTTTGCTAAAGTGATGCTACAAGTAACCGTCTTCTAATCATGACTTAACTAACGTCATTAGATTAGTCTCATAAATTAGTCTAGGGGTCTGTAATTTATTTTATAATTAAACTTTATTTAGTACTTCTTAAAAAGTAAGATTCTTTTTGATATGACAGTTATAAAGTTTAGACTCAGAAAACGAACACACCGGAAGTACTCATTCTTGGTCCAAGAGTGTAATAATTTGTTGGCTTTCTTACTTCTCGTTTGACCATTCATTTTATTCAAATTATTTATGCAAATACATAAATAAATAATATATACTTTGAACATATTTAGGAATAAAATAAATTTTAACGAAATAAAAAATAAAATTTTAACAATTTTTTGAATAAGACGCACCGAAAATCTTAGGCAGGCCCTACAACTACAATGCAAAAATCATCGTAGAACAATGGACTGGATACTGAAAATGCAATAAGCCCTGACCCCTGTGACATGCACGATGGACCTCTTTACATTGTCTACTAGGCCCAATATCGTAGCACGCATGTGGCCTTGGCTCGTCTTGTACAAGGGCACCGGGCGATGATGTGGGCCACATGCTTTCTGTGTGGTAGACAAATAGGCCCACTCCACTCGTTGCTGCCGGGCCCTTTGGACGGTGTCCAATCAGAATTTGCAAACAAGCCCACTCCACGTATTTTTTTAGCAACACTCCTTTATTATGTACTAGCAGCTTGCACTTGCGACACACACATGTCATATTATACTTTAGTGGTATATGATATTTATTGAAATTTTATATTAATTAAAAAGGCATAAAACAAGCAAAGTATTGTTACATGACAATATGAAACCTAGTATAGGAAGTACATGATTCCATTTATTACAAAACTATTTGTTTTCAGAGTACGTTCATCAAATGTGTTCTACATAGTGTGGTGACTCTTCGTTGAACCAGGGTATTACAAAGCATTGTCATATGTCAAGGCTTTGGGCAATCTGTTGTCGTAAAGTCCACATACATACTTTGGAGTATAAACGGCACAATCGTGTCATTTCTATAACCACAAAATATGACTTCATTCTGCACCTAAGACGTCAATTCTTTGGAACAATGATGAGTGTAAGACATAGTTTAAAAGATTAACTCGAGTTGATTTGATATAATTACGAAAAAAATCATAACCAAGTCCGATGCACCGATCTTACCCGACAAATTTGATCCTAGTTGCTAGCCTATGCTGCAATGTGGAAGATCTTTATAGGAAAATAAAAGGAAAAACACGAAAAACAGCTAGCTACCGCCACTAATCCACAAGCTGTTCTAGCTGACCCATCCACGGCCATGGCAATGATGAACAGAAACAGAGCGCTTGCGAGCATCTAACAATGGAGCAGTTGCTCACTGCGAGTGTTAGGCGGAGTCCAGTGACACACGTCGCCGGAGAAGAAGGGGCAGATGATCCAACAACTTGGTGATGTCCACGATTTGAAGTAACAGCGCGAGCAGTGCATCCTTCGACACGATGACATTTCCATAGATATCTGCATGTATTCGTGGCACTGAACGTGGAAGAGGACGGTAAGAATGAAATGATAACAAATTGAGGGGATGCTCACCGGTATAGATGCAGGCGTCGGCGATGGCAACCACGGACATCTCCAGTTGACGTCCTGGTGGTGATAGTAGAGGATGGCAGGGTCTCATTGTAATCAATCTATTCAATAAACTGACCTGGATCTCAGCGAAACAAAATGGGGAGAATAAAATAGAGAAAAGAGAGAAGATGATATATAGGCATTCATGATCACCTGTTCTACCCCGACAAGTAATCGATCAACTGCAACAAATCGATGCCTCATATGTTTGATGAGCCTGCTCCATCGACAACCTCATCAGGCCTCGGACACTCGACAGCCTCCATAGATTGCAACTCGTGAGACCTCGACGGTGATCGAAGAAGAAGGCTGCTGCCATTTGCCGAGCAACAATTTATGGTATTGTTCAATATACTACCACCACATCAATGGAGATGTGTGAATACAAGGATGGAAAATTAGATGGACAAAGTGTCTAAAGAAACTCATCAGTCGCAGGTAGGTGCTAGATACCAGTAGCACATTGTTTTAGATGTCGCTGATTGCATTTTAGGCCGTGACGGTGCAAGACGTTGTTGAAAGGAACCATTTGCTAACTTCCTCTCAGTCAATGGACGATCTGGCTATCGGAAGGAGAGAGAAAACCTCGAATTAATAGGCAGGAGAGGAAATATGCAGGCATGGACTATGGAAAGAGAAGCCGGAGTTGAATTGTCCCTTGTGTTGTTTCTGGAAAGCGTGAATATAGCAATCAAATTAATCTCTGAAACTTGAGAGTTATTATCATTGATATGTGAATAAAATCTGCTCGTGACCATGCGTCATGAGTTAAGGAAATCCAAAGGAGAGATTCCATATGGGGTAGACAAAAGTAAGGAAATTGACTGACGCTGATGAGGATAATTGCGAGCGTGATTTCAGGGTGGGTACATGCATGGGTTAGATCATGCCAGGGTGAAAAAGTCGACATGCAGGTGACGGAACACAACTAAACAGGTGTCAAACGCGTTTCATGAAACGGTGTTTCATGTCGAATGCGGGCCCAATCCTAATCCGGTGGTTGAGAAAGGATTTAGTAGTTTAGATCAAGAGTGATTTAGGGGATGGGTAGATGTTCGCAGGGTAACATAAAAATCACATGAAGTTTAATCTTTATAGTATAGAAGTATAGATTAATCCAGTGAATTTTTCATAATCTTTGTGTCTTTCTTGGACAACATTTTCTGTATCATTTAACACTCCCTTCATAACTCTTGCTCAACAATTTTGATGACATGAGAATGAAAGGAATTACCTTTCAAATAACGCACAGAGCATGCTGTAATGGAACACATTCCTAACCTTACAGCAGGTGATTATATGTTCAACTGATCAATTGAGTATCCTTCTCATTTTTTTGATTTTCGTGCTGTTAGCTTTCTGGGCTTCTGTGCTGTGATATGAAAGAGAGTAATTACTAAACATATATATAGCTGTCCTCAAGGGAGTTGCACTTGAGGATGAGCAGAGGGAGAAATTCAATCAGATTAAACAAGTAAACTCGGATTTTATCAAATGATGTACCAGCTTAGGATTGATATTCCTGCTGTTGAGCGGGTAGAAGGGCTTCTTGACAAGCTACACGTTCTGGTTCCTGGGTTCATGCTGTTAAAAAGTGCAACTAGGTTGAAATCCGAAACCACAGTGAACAATGAGGAAGAGAAGGGAGAGGATAAGGTATACTTCTTCCTGCGGGACATGTATTCTGAATGTAGGTTTTTGCTAAATTTGTGTAATATATTTTGAAGGCAACGGTATTATGGTAATAGCAATGGGGCAATATGGGCATACTGCATAGTAAACGCGGAATGTTGCGATTTATTCGTGTGTTGCTGGTACTCCTGCAATGACCTTAAGGGGCTTGGTTGGCAAAGACTGGAAATCACTTTCTGTAACTCACATCTATTACCATGAAATCATTTTCTTTTTTTTAGGTAAACTATGAAATCATTTTTCTGCAATGATGTAGGCCACATGCATGCTGTGCGGTAGATAAATAGGCCCATTCCACTCTTTGTTACTGGGCCCCTTGGACGGTGCCGAATCAGAATTTGCAAACAAGCCCACTCCACAGTGTGCAGGTAGGCAAACAGGCCCATTCATTCCTCTCTGAATTTGCACGGGCCGTCCTCCGCTGTTGCCGCCCTTTGCGGCTTTGCCTTCGCGTTCGCGTGCATTGCCAGGACCAGGACCAGGACGCAGGAGGAGTGGTGTGTCTCAGATCCCAGCAGCAGAACGCCAGCACCAAACTTTCGTCTCCTTGCGCGTGGACGGGGGAGACGACCAGCATGTCGTGCTGCACGAGCTGTCGTGACAAATCGAGCTGTTTGGTCGCATCGACCGCTGAAGGCGCAATTTATACCGCTCCTCTTTAATTAATTTCCTGTGTGGATGGCCTCGATCGCACTGATCGATGATCAAAGCGTGTGTTAGGCGCCGTAGCATGTACGTGCACGCGGTGACCAGCTAACCGGTCTCTGTCGACCACAGGATCCCTGCTTCAAGAACGGCGACATGTACGTGACGAGTTAGTTAGGTGCCAGATCTGCGCCCGTGTGAGCAAGACGAGATCGATCCATATGATCCGGACGCGCACGAGCAAGCATAGCAGCCCCTCTCCGTAACCGGCAAATGGATCGGCCCGGTGGAACGGTGGGTGCGGTACTTTTACTGTTAACCCGCGCGCACTGTTGGCTCAACATGCGACATGTCTCTCTTCCGGTACGTGCCGGGCGTAAATTATCTATCTCTTGTTGGGGTTTCGCCGGGGGACACGAGTTATTGACGGATGGGACCTGGGCGATCACCATCATGGCCGCATCTTGGAAGGTTTCCATTCAATGCCTGCCCCTGCCCCTGCTGCTGCATGCTTATATTCCACTCCACATGCAGGCGCTCCCTCGTTCGGACAAGACGACCTTTCTTGACTCGTTCAGAGACACACACGCATTTTCTAGTGTGACTAGCTTTCTGCCCCATCTCTCTGTCGGAGGGTTGCGCACGTATTCTATCGATTTGGTTTCCACCACTTCGAACAGGATTCTGAAGTTACACTATTGTGTGCCACGCATGCCTAGTAGTAGTGTAACATGCAATATCGAAGAATGACCAAAATTAATTTGTTCCTGAGATGCTGGGGATGTTCCATTACTTTCCACCTCCAATCACGCTCGCTCGCTCGCTGTTACCGATCGGTCTGGAAGTACGGGGAATGAAAAGCAAAAGTTCCCGGCCGGGCGGT